>VZSR01003807.1:12329204-12409399 GCA_013398615.1 Brachypodius melanocephalos | reverse complement strand
TCCTGGCAAGTCCCATGGAGAGAGGAGCCCAGGCTGGAGCAGATTTGCTGACTGGATTTGTGACCCTGTGGGGATCCACCCTGGAGCAGTTTGTTCCAGAAGGCCTGCACCCTGTGTGAGGGGCCCATGCTGAAGCAGATTGTGAGGAGCTGCAGCCTGTGGGATGGAGTCATGCTGGAGAAGTTCAAGGAGGACTGTCTCCCATGGGAGGGTCTCCATGCTGGAGCAGGGCAAGAGTGTGAGGAATGCTCCCCATGAGGAGTAAGGAGCAGAAAAGACAATGATCACAGCCCCTATTTCCAATCCCCCTGTACCACTGGGGAAGAGAAAATTGGGAGTAAAGTTAAGCCTGGGAAAAGGAGAGGGGTGAAGGAAGGTGTTTTGTTCATTGTCTGTTTTGATTAGTGATAAATAAAACTGATTTCCCCAGGTTAAGTCTATTTTGCCCATAACGGCTAAGTGGTCTCTCCCTGCCCTTGTCTTGACCCATAAACATTTCATTTTGTTTTTCTCCCCTGCCCAGCTGAGGAGGGGAATGACAGAGCAGCTTTGGTGGGCACCTGGCATCCAGCCAGGGGAGCCAAAAGACCAGAGGAATGCAATGTAATTTTTTCCTTTTTTGTACAATGTATTCTAGCAGCTGCAAACAAAGGCATAATTGGCTGGCTCTTCACTGAGCTTCAGTGCTCACATAGACTTTGTTCAGGAGTATCGGCATTTTTTCTTACTACTGGAAACATGCAGACCGTAAGTATTAAATTAACTGAGAGTATTTGTGAAAATACATTCCACTGGGATATTAAGAGTATATTTGTAGAGCAGAAGGGAAAATTTTTTGCCAAGATGTGAAAGACGTCTCTGAACATTTTAATTAATCTGTAAATATCGCTACTTAGAAATCCAAATAAATCACATTGTATGCCTGCCAAAGTAGACCGTGCTTTTTACAAGAAAGTAGATGATATATGTGAAACTGACTCACAAAGTTAATGTTTCCCACCAGTAATAACATTCACTTGTATGTACTTATGTCTGTTAACATGACTCACTAAGTTCTTCTGCTTTCTTTTGTGAGATGGATGGCAGCAGAATGAATTGTACAGTGTCTGTGAGCTGTACCTCAGCCAAGATTTTGCTGCCAAAGAAGATCTAGCAGTGACAAATACATCTTAAGCAAAGTGTTAGAAGAGCTGGCTTTACAGTGTTTTTTTCAGATACTGGGATGTCAGGAAGAGATGCATACATAAGGGGATATTTTAACACTATCACCACATGGGTTGTTTGCTTTAATACAGCTGCTGTATTTGGGGAGGCATTCTGAATTCATTTGATTGTGTGTATACTCTCTCACTCTTGTACATATACAGTGTGTAGTTGAAAGGAAGCAATTTCAAAGGCAAAAAGGACAACTAAGTACCTGTCTTCTGTTCTTTTTGCACATTTCCTAAAAATGTAATTGTATTTAGAAGAAGGAGAAAGAGGAGTATCTTTGAGACTAAAATGGTAGTTTGGAAAGTCTTGGTTCTCTTCACAATTCTGCTTTAGATACCCTCAAGAATTTTCAGCTAGGGGGTTAGAATGTACTGCTCTGCTGTGTTCTGTTGCTATTTTTGAAGGCAGATGAGAGGCAAAATTGGGTTTTAGTGGACTATAAAATGGAGTGTAGTATGTGTGGAGTGGAGATGGAAAAGTCTGAGGGAACATAAGTCAATGGCATGACTGTGATGGAATGGAGAAAGTGAAAATTGGAGAAAATCCATTTTGGAAAGAAAAGGCAGTCTTGAGTGAAATAGTTACAGTTAAGGACAAAATAAGAATTGAATATTGACTCCTTTTCACTGTAGCTCAAAATAAGCAACATTGAAATCATCCCCTAAGCTGCAGGGGAAACAATTGCCTTGAGTCATGTAGACAGGTTAAATACAGAAACTGCAGCTTATTATTGTGTAGTGACGTACCAGAACTGCATTTCCTGCTCAGCTTGGATAAAGGCAGTTGGTTTCACAAGAGCACTTGAAAAAGTGGATGGAAATTATTATTGTCTTGGTTCTGTGCTAAATATTCTTCATCCTCCACCTCTTTTGTGCAGCCTAATGAAAGGGCAATTCAGCACATATCACTGTGAGCAAAACATTTCTTACATTTCTTTAAAAGTGTTCTTTAGAGATTGTTGTAGTGGTACCTGTAATGGGAAAAATAATGATCTTGGACACAAAGCATTAACATTTGTACCATTTATCTGAGATCAAAGTTTAGTCCATAAGCTTTGAAATGATTTTTTTTTTTTAGTACTGTATGTGGGTCTTACTTTTTCATAGATGTGTTGCTGTAGAAAGCATGACCAGTAAGGAACACTTCACTTCTTGCTCTAAAATGATTTCAGAGATTTCTTTAAGGCATTCCAGATTGCATCCCAAGGACAGGAAGGACATTTCTACAATTGTAACCTTCAATTGCGGTTCTTACATTCCTAAATCACTTTCATCTACGTGTACAGTTTAGAAAGACTAATATGAATCAGGATTGTACATTAAGGTACTTGTGGAAGTTAAAGGGGGAAAAAAAAAGATTTTTATTTTCCAAGGTGGGGTATAGCAAATAGTCTACAGGTGATGTGGTTGGTACCAAGTGAAATTGACCAAAAGAGGCAACTGCAATCTGAAGGATTTTCATGTCGTAATTTAAAACTGTACGCCCATCTAGATGTTGCTGGTAAAGAAGGGAAGACAGGGAATGCCTTCTCTGTGTGTAGCTATACAGCTTAGTGGTGAGTAAAATCTTACACCTTAAGGGAGATATGACTAAAAGATGAATAGTGGAGCAGTGTTTTGACAGCATTAATTCTGCTGTGTGAGGTTCTAAAAGGGTGAAAGGTTGACAGGAGCATTATCTCTGTTCAGAACCCCATGGCTACGTCTGTGCTTTGAATAAAAATGGGCAGGACACAGGCACGGAGCACTGTCAATAGGATATTGTGATTAGCTTGTTCCCTGTGCCAAGAGGGCATGCATATCAGGCAAGGATCTTTCTCCTGCAGACAGTGCAGTGATAGCCCAGAGCTGGTTCTTGGGAACACTGTCCAAATACCAGCTGGAATGAAAGTGCTATCAGGATGGGGCTTGGGACTTTTTTCCAAGGTACAGAGTCAGAGAGATTTGTGTTAGGCTGGGGCTGTGGTGTTATAGGGTTTCTGCATTGTCTGTTTTGCGGCGTATCCTGAGTGTTTTAAGCAAATAAGAGAGGTTAGAGCTGGTCTGATGACCACCTCAGCTCACAGAGCAGCCTGGGAGGACCAAGTGACAAAGCAGGCTAGCTTTATCATACTATAAATCTCTCTTTTCACCCTTTTTCTCCAGTTTTCTGGGCTGTAAGTGTGAGCTCCAGCCTGTCTCTGTTCAAAGGTATCATGAAAAGTGTGTGGTGGATGCTCTGTAATTTGAATACTGTAGTGAAACTTATTCTGTGTGTATAGAACTGTAGAATGGCACAAGTCAGAGGAGACCTTTACAGACCATCTCCTTCCAATACCCCTGTCATGGGCAGGGACACCTACCTCTAGACCAGGTTGTTCAAAGGTCCTTCCAGCCTGGCCTGGAACACTTCCCAGGGGTGAGGCACCCACAAGTTCCCTGGAAAACTTGTTCCATCATTTCACTACTACTCATTGTAAAAGATGCCTTCCTTGTATTCAATCTAAACTTGCCCTCTTTCAGTGGAAAACTGTTGCCCCTTGTCCTATCACTACAAGCCCTTGTGAAAAGTCTCTCTCCATGTTTTGTTATAGGTCCCTTTAAATATTGAAAGGCTGTAATAAGTTTTTCCCTGAGCCTTCTTTTCTCCAGGCTGAACAACCCTGACTCTTTACTGCCCAGTGGCAGTAAAGTATCACAGCTTTAGAAAACAAATCTTCTTATACTTCAGGGACAATGCAATACATTATTAGGTGTGAGTACTCTTTTAGAGTTTATTAGCTAGTGATTTAAGGGAATAGAGATGCTGGACCTTTGAATGTGTAGATGAGTATCCCATTTGGGGGTGAGTGGTTGAGTGGAGGATGTAGTAAGAAGAATTTATAGTCTCTGGTAACCAAGAGCAAGTTTGTAGGTAAGGCAAATATTCCTACTCAATGCCTTCTTAAACTAGAGGACTATTCTGTTTAGATCCAGTGATTTTCCACTGCTTACAAGCTCCTCAAAGGACAGAACCACAGGTAGCAAGCCCTATATTATTAGGTTTTTGTTCTCTTTGGCTATTTTGATGTTGAATTTCTCATTTGATCTCTTCTGAACCATCTAACAAAGCTTAAGGTCACGGAAGGCGATGAAAGTGCTTGTACTCTTTGTCTCAGCATTGCATGCAGGCAGCTCTCCAAGTCCTTCACTACTGTTTTTTTGTGACTGCAAAGCTGACTGATATTAAGGCATACTAATAGTGTTTCTATATATTGCTCCCAAAGCCTCATGATTGTAGTTTACTTTGAGCTGATCGGTTTTGCATGGTTTCAACTAAGTCAAAGAAGCTTTTAGCTACCCTGAGAGACAGCTAATTCCTCCTAACCCTTTCTGGAGCCTGCAGTATTTGGTCAGTTATGAACTCTCATGGTGATAACCGATGTGTCCCCTACTCTTTATTCTTTATAATTACGCAAAGTCATGTGCAGAGGAGGAATAAACTGTCAGTATTTGTAGCCCTCTGCTACAATATCACAAACACAGAAGACACACTTCTTGAAAGAACTCAAGAAGGAGAACATGGCACAGCATTGTTACAGAAAGAAATGTGATGAACAGAACTTTTTAGTAAATACCACCTACTCTGGCCTTTATATAAAACTGGAGTCAGCAGAACAGAATGAATAAGATCTAATCTCCCACCTTGTCCTGCCATTCCAGTCCCATGTGCCTACACAAATATTCTGGCCCTGCTGAAAACCACCCTAACGCTAGTTTCTGTAGCCAGCCTGTTATCTGAAAACAAGGACTCCCCTGCTGGTGTTTCAGAAAAAGAATAGTTGTTGTGTGAGAACTGGTGTGCATTTTCAGACAGTGGGTCACCCTGGAGGGTTGAAAAGTGATCCTAAGAAGTGTTCCCTTTTGCTGTCTGAAGCCATACTGTCCCAGATTCTCACTGTGCCCTTAGCTAATTAACTTGCTCTTGGCAGGTCAGCATTGGTTCTGCTGTGCTAAATTAATAAATCTTGGCTCATTTCCACCTTTTCGTACTAACTGGAGTGACTAGGGTGACATTGTCTCCATTATAGGCCAATTTAAGTACATCAAACAGTTTCTTTGTAGCAAAACCAGCATTTCCAGAAAAATTGTTCTACTGTTTCTTAATTATCATTTCAGAGAGAATGAACAGAGGTTGAAATGATTCTGTGTACAAGAGATCTGATTACAGTGATGTTCTCAACCTCCAAATTTATCTTTTAGTTTTGAGGCCCTGAAGTTCAGCTGCTTCATGATTTCACAGTTACGGCATCTGTAATTGTTTTAGTGATAACTGAGGTTGTCATTGAATCATGTACACGCTTTAGTGATATAAAAAGCAAAATCTCAAGAATTGGTAATAGTGAAATTTTACGAATGTCTGAACATGCCCAGCTTCAGCTGAAGCCAGTAAAGACTCTGAATGCTGTGTCTTCTCTAGGGTGGTGAAATTGATTTTTTGAGTAGTGTCCCAGTAGTATGCACATTGGTCTTCATAAAGTCAGTGGGGAAAACACAGTCTAATGCAGCAAAGGATGCCGATGGATAAGTGCCGTCGAATATTGTGCAATTGCAGCCACTTATCTGCAGTTGAGAGGAATTCAGAAATGTAAAGATCGTGACCTGAGTGCCTGTCATTCCTGTTTGTTCTCTTGTGAAGCAAAGACGCTGGCCTCTGCTGGAGCCCTGTCGGCGTTGCAGGCGTGACGGGACTGATGAGAAGCCGTGTCCACCTGGAAATAACCCTTTTGTAACTCTGTCCCCTTCTAGGTAACACTCGGCTGCACTTTCTGGTCCTGGTGACAGGCTGCACGTCAGTGGGAAAAATCCTGGACGCCGAAGTTTACAAAATTACTGCAACAGATTTCTGTCCTCTCCAGGAAGAGACCAAGGAAGACGAGCGCATCACTGCCTTGAAGAAAATACTGAACTCTGGGATGTTCTATTTCTCCTGGCCTAATGCAGGCTCAAACTTTGACCTGACTGTGCGGGCTCAGAAGCAGGGTGATAACGACTATGAATCTGGTAACTCGTTCTTCTGGTTAGTACTGCATGTTATACCTGAGTCTTCTGTTGTCCCCACCTGTATCTCATTGGTCAGACATTCTCAGAGGGAAATGAACATCTGCATTTCAAGTGCATCTCCTTTCATTTCGTTGACATGTCCTTTTACAGGGCAGGTGGTTTTAATGGTAACCTGTGTTTAATTAAAATTCATCTGATAGTGAAGTGCAATTATAAAATGACATTTTATGCTTCAAAGGGGGGAAATACAAGATACGTATTGCTCATACTACAGAAACATATCTCTATATGTCATGAATAGTTTCCCCTGCAGTCCTTTCTAATAGTTTTCTTTAAAGTTATCTAATAGAAACCTGTGCTTGAACTGTTCATAAATCCCATCATTTGCACTGAAATATCTGTTATTTTAAAAAGTATGTGTTTAAAGTCTGTAGTTTATTGTTTCTGTAATGTGCCCTAGTTTTTATGTTGAAAACATCAATATTAATATGTTTACAGCTCAGTGCAAACATAAGTTGCACGAAAGAAAACTCCCGTGATGCACTGTTCTGTGCTTTTTACTTTCTTGTGCTTATAAAGCAAAGAAAAATTATCCCATATTGTGGTAAGTATTGTTTGAGGGGAAAGGAGGAAACACAATGCTGGGTTGATGTTACTCAGTTTGCTTTGCAAGTCTTGGCATAATGCTTGCATTTCTATACCCTTTCCCCTCTCCCCTCCCTCCTTTTTAAACAAAAAGATAGTCACACAGCAGGCATAGCTGTTCTGGGAATAAATGAGGGTTTGATGTAGGTGGAAAATAACTGGCAGAGTTAAATGTGGATGTGCTGCTAGCATGTGCAGCGAGGCTTGTGGCCCAAAGTAGGTGTTATTAAATAAGCAAAAAAGTTCATAAAGTGATAAATTGACGTGAGAGAGCAGTTCAGTTAGGCTAAATAATCTTTCTGGCTGTGATGTGATTTTGATTGGTAAAATCTAGTGGTTTGAGTTTAAAACTGAAGACAGATACATAATAAATACTTGCTTTCAACTGTGCTAATGATGCATCCCTCTCCAAAAGCTCACCAAACATTGTCAAGTCAGACACATGACAGAAATGAGTTGTAGTGATGAGACTGCTAAGATGGCAATATCCCATAATAAAGGAGCAAATTTAAAGCTATTCTTCTTCCCTCTATTGTCTTTTGAAACTTTTTCTCTTGAAAGAAAGGTATATTTGAATCTTCCTTCTTTGCTGCTTCTGGCTGATCTAGAAGTAAGTTCTGAAGAGTTTCCATTCTCCAATATATTGTAGAACAGGGGAAAATGATGACAACATCACATTAGAGGCAAAAAGATGTTCCAAAGAAAATTTATCTTGAGGTAATTAGGTGATATGGGAAATTTCAGACCAAACAATAGATGCTTGAGGAAAGTAAGCAATGAGATAATTAGTTATACAATGAAAAGTGTAAGATGACCTTAGTTATAGGCAACACAAACTGCATGAATGCAACAACATGAACTGCAACAACAATAGAAAAATTCTACTGGAATTTGCCTGAGTAAGGACTTCCTTTGCAAGTAGAACTGGGAGAAAGAGGTGGAACAGATAGCAAAAATAGTATTAGAGCTGCTTTTTCCATTACATATTTAGATTAAAAATGTAATAATGGCTTGCACCTTTTTCAGGTAAATACTGTTTTCTAGAAGAACAGTTCTTTAGGGATTTCACTCTCTTTTACATATCCTGTATTGAGCAATGCAAGGTCATAAAAGATATTTTCCTGGCCATCCTTGGTAACTAAAGGCACATTTTGAAACATGAAATAAAGAAAAACGTCATAAGAGAATAGACTAGCATCATTGTTCACTAGACATTACAGGTTTCTTGAGTTGTTGGTCTTGAAGGTTAGAAGAGATGTTCCTCTTCATTTTAGTAGTACTTTTTGCAATATCTCCAGTGACCTGTGCTTGAAAAGTTTTTTTTCTGAAAATCCTGGTGGATTTTGACCCAGTTCTTCATCCTGTAGTGAATGCTAAGGTCCAGGCAGTACTCTTCCAAAAAAAGTAATTAGCTTGACAACACTGTAATTTATGAAAAAGATTATTAGATATAAGTTTCTGGAGCTGAAAGAGGTGACATTTGCATCTGAGTTTAGAAGATAAGTCCAAGATATAAAGGCAGCACCTTGGTGGTAGCTGTGTGGTTAAAATTTGCCATGTTCAGTTCACTGTAATAGTTCACGACGGTTTCTTCCTGGTATTTTCTCGGTTTGGGTAGAGAGAAGGTACAGCAGAAAAGAAGTCACAAAACATTAATCGATTAAATTACTGATTGTTGTCAGGTGGTGCCCGTGCCTGTCTGTTTGTTTTGTTCAGTAATGTGTCTGTGTGTTGTTGAACCTTTCAGGAACCAGCTATTGCATGTGCCCTTCAAACACTACCAGGTGAACTGCTCTGACTGGCTGCTGAAGGTGGTCTGTGGGGTGGTGGACATTCGCACTCTTTACGCTTCCCACAAGAAGGCGAAGGCTTGCCTCATCTCCCGCATCAGCTGCGAGCGAGCCGGTGTCCGCTTCCACGTCCGAGGGGTCAACGATGACGGACACGTGTCTAACTTTGTGGAGACAGAGCAGGTGAGTGGGTGTATCCAATGGCTTTGCATAATTTTATCCACTCGTGTTTAATTGGGGCAGAATTTTCAACGAGAAGTAAAGGAGCTCAGCAAGTGGTTCTTTTTCAAGAATATTTAAAATATTATTGGATGGTAGATCTGTTCTTGTCCATTAAGCATTTCTTTGCAATCTACTCTTTTTCTCTGTTTCTGACTTTTTCTTTCACGCAGTTTTCACTAATGCTTTTAATTTTTTTCCTGAGCGTGAAAGTTTGGCCATTTGATACTGTAGCGAAATGTAGACAAGAGGGTTTAAACCATTCAGGCAGATGTCTAGAAAAGGTGCTGAGACCTCATCTTTGACTAGTAAAGTTCACTGTCAAATCATCTTTCTCTAGTAAAGAAAATGTTGAAAAAATAACATCTTCTCAGAGTCAGGCAAATTCCAGTTCAGCTAATTTTGGAGGAGACTGCTTTTATATTCCCCATTGGTTTGTGGGGGATTCTCTCCAACGTGAGGTGGTATGACAGTTTTTATACATACATGGCAAAAGCCTCATTTCCAGCTGATGCTGAGACAAATTATGTGTGTGAAATGTATTCAGCAGGCTCCCTTGATTGGCACAGCCAAACAAAACAACAGACACACTTGGTTTTATTGCACATGGTTTAGCTTGCTGCCTTGAAAGTCAGTAAAAAGCACTGGACCATGGAGAATCTGAAGTCTTACGTGCCAGCTGAAGTGAGTGCCTTCTTACTCAAATACAATCACCTTTTCCTTTTTGAACTGAAGTAGTAATTACTAGCAATGAGAACCATCATACAGAAATGGATCACTGTATAAACGGAGTAGACAAATGGCTGGTACTTTTCAACAAAGAACAGGGATTTGCTCCTAGAATTTGGTTTGCATCTTCTGGGCATATCTACAGAGCTGCCTGTGCAGCATGGATTGCATATGTATGTGTCTATATATGTAGGTGTGTGTACAATGAAAATAGATTGCTTGTGTGATGCTTATAAGGGGAGCATGAAACAGTGAGGGCAGCATAGAGGTCCTTGAGCTGTGTCATTGACAGGCTGTGCCTGGTGGCTGAGGTAAGCACCCTCTCCCAAGGGAGCCCACACTTTGTGGGCTGACACCACTAGTATTTCCTCACGGCAATGTGTGAATGTAGCAGCTCTCACCCAGTGAGCTCCTTCCTGTTATGCCACTGCATTAGCCTGGCATGCCTTCAGGCAGCTGTTTGTCCGAAACCCGTCCATTTTTGAGTACTTTCCACATTTCCTCTAAGATGTTGTCTTCATAATACAGCTTTAACCTTTTCACCTGGTTCTTCCTAAAGGCCCATGTAGAGCTACCTTAGACTGGACAGTGCTTTGATCCTCAGGAGGATGCCTGGAGGAGTTGTAGGCTGGTATTCCCCAGCCTGCTGGTGAGGTGTGATTCCCAAGAGGTTCTCAAAGCATGCACAATGTTACACGTGTGACCTTCTGCCCAGTGGTCAGAGTTCTCTCTGGGGATGCGGGTGACTTTTTGCTCATGTCCCTCCTCTTCCTGGTTTGCCTGCATTTTCAGTTAGGCTGACAGCTTTCCACTCAGTGTTCAGGCTCCCACAAATTCTGCTTGTTGAATGTGAAGCTCTTCTCCTGCAAAGCTTGGGTCTCTAATATCAGCCTCCAAATTCTCTGCTAATATTTCTCTTGTGTGCCACTGCTTCAAAGCAATTGTAAGTCAAGTCTTGCAACATCTACGTCTTTCCAGAAGATCTGTCAGTGCATTGGGAGATACAGCTATGTCTGCTTACTGAAAAGTGGAATTTTCTCCTGGAACCTGGGAACAGAAGGGAGATCTGCTGTTTTAAGTGACACCTGGTACATTCTGCTATTTTAGTTGAGTATCTTCTTATGAATGTTAGTGCAAAGCAGTAATCTGTTATTTAGGATTTGAAGAACGTTCTCTTGCTGAAATGCAGGGGAAAGAAAATGTTAGAAAGGATTGACAGCTTTTTTTTCAGTGATCTCACATTTGTGGCACTGCACTTAGCGGTTGACTTATTATGAGAAATACTTCTGCTATCCTGCTCACTAGGTGGGTCAGAAGTAACTCATTTTATTTTGTTATATTCGTGGAGTACATCATGTTACAAATGATTAGCATGAAAAATAAGGTGGCCTTTGCATTCCAGCAGAAAACCTGAGGGTTGGCTCCTGGTGAGTGGCAAAACAGTACTTGACTGCTAATGCTTCCCTTAGTTTGGTCTGGGTCAGGCTCTTAATGGGAATTGCTGTGCTTTGTTCCCATTTAGCCAGATGCTGAAGTGGGAGAAAGCTTTTGAGTGTTTTTTCAACTGGGTAAGCAAAAGTGCAAGAATGAAATAGTTTTAGTGTGAAAGGCTTGAGTGGGTTCAAAATTATAGCAAGAGTTTGCAGTTTAAAAGGGTTGTGTGTTTTTGTTTGGTTTCTAAAACCAAAGAAAAGAAGGAAAAGAAGGTTGCTGTTACTAGTGGTGCTAAACACTAGTTTTACCAAGCTGCATGTCCTAAGAAAGCAAAGTTGGGCTAACCACTAGGATGCCTGAGAGCCAGTTCAAGCTGGCATCCCCTTGCCATTAGGAAGGAAGAGTTCAAGAATAAACTCTCTCCTATTTTCATAGTAAGAGACTGACTAATCTCCTGTGAGGTAATATCTTGGCTGAATAACATTTTATTTCCATTTGCTGCAGTCTGTATAATGGCATGTCGGCTATGTGCTTTCATGGATAAATAGCACCCTAGGATTCTGAAAACCCAGGACTTTTCCCCTCTTTGTAGGAATTGCTTCGAACATTTTTCTATTTTTAGAAGAGGGAGAAACAATTAATCTTATCTCCAGGCAGCTCTTTTATGCATAGACGGTATGCTTTTGTCTCCCACTGAGTTAGCCTTGTGGCATTTCAGCTCTGAAATGAGTCATTTTTTTTTTTTGTGGGCTCACTTAGCTGTGACTCAGTGTTTGAGAAGGGGGAAAAAGTAAAATATCTTCACTTTTTCTTTAAATAAACCCTACTTCTAGTATATCTTTAAGCTTTTCTGATCACTTGGCTCGCGTCTTTATGAAGAAGAAGAAAGAAGAAAGACAATAGTATAGGAAACATTTAAGGAAAAACAAAATGAAGGGAAAAGAGGGCAGTCCCTTCAATGTGTACTTTCAGATTTGCTGACAAATATTTTGTAATGGGATGGTAGCCCTTTCTACTTGCTATGTTTGCAGTATTGCAGATAATTCTCAAGTAACTTTTAAATCAGTCTCTGTTTCTCAGTTGTAGCTTTAATGTTTCCCTTCACCTTTTCTTCTTCTCCAGTAATCCTTTGAAGTTGAGACTGTGTTGCATTTTTGTAATTCTTTTCTCCTGATAGCTTTGAGGAGCTAGAAATGCTTTCTTCATTTAGTTTGTGTGCCTGTTACTGTTTACATTTCAGCTCTTCTCCCAGTTATCCTCCAAAGAGTTACACTAAAATCTTAGTATTTGGATTACAAGGAACAATTCTAACTAACCAAAGACAAATAAATGGTTTCAGTTTTTTCCCCTTCATGGAATTGTTCAGTAAAGAAAGTTGAAACCTTGAGAAACCACTAAAAGGAAATACCATGAATTTGAATTAACCTTCCCTTTCTTCAAGTTTCAGAAAAAAATGTCAGGCATGGATTAAGGAAAGTTATCCCTATTTCACAATACCTCCTAGACTGTGTCGGATAGCTCTCCAGGAGAGGAATGGATGCAATCATGTGGTTGATTTATTTTCTGGATCAAGTTTTATTATGACCCCAGGCACGGCAAAAAGGATTATTTTGGCAAATATATCCTTGAGTCCCATGGTTTTAGCTAAAGGGACTCTCAGAGAGCTATGTTTAGGCCATCTGCTGTCCATGCTCTTTGTGTGGCAGAGCTGGGGATCCCCGAACAAACCATCTGAGTGTCCATTTCATCAGGGACTGTGTCTCTTTGTACCCCTTGAGTCTGCAATGAATTTTGCTGTTTGAAGTTGTGACCAGATGATTATTTGTTTCTAATGAAACTTGAGTGATGGAGATTAGTGAATAAATTATTCCAAGCAATAAATGGGCACAGCATGCTGGGATTAGGGCACCAGTGGGTTGGCACAGATGTTTGCTTCTTGCCTAGAAGCTTTCTGTGCATGAAGCTTCTTTACCAGGAAAGATCCTTGGATTGCGTGGACAAGGTCTGGCACTGTGCAACAGTAGAGAATGATTGAAAAATGTCCAGTTGAACTGTCAGGACTATCACCCTTGATCCTGAGTTGGAGGAAGACACCACAAAGAGCCTAAGACCACAGAAGCTGAAAGAAAAACATGGCAAATTCTAACCCCAGAGGTCAGAGGCCAAGTAATCTATTGTTAAGGCAACTAGATCTTCCACATGGGTTAACTATCCAGTTGCTGCAGTGCTGTCTGCTGGGAGACTGGTCTGAAAGTTCATGCAGCTGACTAGACTGTAGTATGGGCCAGAACCCTTGAGATTAATGAAGTAGTCCTCAAGTGTTTTGAGGACTTGATAGGAATGAACATTCTCCCTGGGGTACATAGGCACCAGTTTGCTGTCATTTTGGATCTAAGAAAAGAGACAAGACTCCACAAAGACAGAGATTTAGCAGTATATGTGAATCTTAATGACCATGTGTTGTCCAAAAGGTAACTGATTGTTGTTGAACTTCTAGAGAAAAAACAGTATGATCTTCTTGCCCATAAGAAAAGGAAAACAGAGGACAGGAAAATTCTGGACATAAGGCATTTCACTTTTATTTAAGTTTCTTGTCTTAAAGAACTGTTCATCTTTTGTCTAGTATCTTAGAATAAAGGAATTGGCTCTGCCAGAGGATGGCAATAAAGTCAAAACAAGAACAACATAAAGTGGGACAGATATGTGCTTTTAGAAAACATGACATTGTGCACAAAAACTGATCAAGGCTGTGAAGAATATGAGAAAAGAAACTGCACTTGTCCATGCATAAGCAACAAAGCTGAAATCTTTTATTTATGAGGGTAATTTCAATTTAAATGTATTATCAGTGCTTATTTAAGATTTCAGCATATAGGGTTTCTTACAGTGTATGTGGCTGCTAAGATTATGTCCGTTCCTGATCTGGAAAGTTGTCTTAAATCTTTAAAAGTGCTCTCTTAGCAAGTCTGCTGGTAGGAAGTCTTTAGCCATTAATATTATGATGTCAAGAGACACGTACACTAAAAGGCAGTGTAAGGATCAACAGTCATGTTCCTTGGAGTGGTGAATGAAGGACAGTGGGTATTACTGAAATTGAGGGAAGATTTGCACAGTTATAATGCTCAATGAAATGGTTAGAGTCTGTTTAGGAAGGAATGACTGGCAGAAAAGTAATTTTAATGAGTGTCTAACTAATTAAAAAAGTATTAGGCCTATTTTGAAATAGCTTGTAGCTTGGAAGAAAATAATTTTGGATTCATCTGGGTCATGGAAATGAGGTGAAAGGATTGTGGAAGACCAGAGAATTGCTCCAGAGAACAGAATGATGAGCTCTGTAAGCGAACAGGAAAATAAGGTACTTTCTTGTGAGTGACTGTGTTGGAGAGGCTGTGATCCCAGTTCAAAAAAATTCATCTAATTCCTAAAAGCTCCATGACAACATACATTAAAAAAATATCAGTTTCTTTAAAATGCTCTGCCATTATAGGAGAGTCCTGTAGTAGACCTCAGCTTGACAGAGGATGCCCCAGCCCATCACATCAAGGTTTAGGCATATTGTTTAGGGTACAGGAATGATGAAATATTTGATTTTTTTTGTGGTTGTTCAGTTCTCCAAATAGACAGCTCAATGGAGCAGAAAACAAAAGAGGTAATGGGTCAAAACTAGTGAACAGAAAATATGAGTGGTACTGGTGACAAACATCTGTTAACTCATTAATGAGTGGAAATAGAGCATCTGTTTATGCAGAAATACATGTTTGGTCAGTATTTTTCTTCTGTATTTGGCAGGAAGAAAGTAGGTTATATGTTCATGGTCTGTAACTGAGGAAATGCTTACCATTTAAACTGGAACTCAGAAGGAAAACCTACAGGTACTGAAGTAGAATTACTGTCTGTTAATCGGTGGGTCTAGAGATTTGCAGCTGGATGTCTAAAAGAGCTGGTCAAAGAAGTACTTGAGCTGTAGTTTTGCAGTGAGATGTGGAAACACAGACTTCTCAGAATACTGTAAAGCACATTGATCTTCTGTAGCAAGCTGTTTGAGTGGCCACCTTGTACTTCAGGTAAAGCTTTGCCTGTATCTGTCATCATTAGATGTTTAATTTCTACTCATTAGTTGCTAAGGTGATGGTTGTCGTCAAAATTATAAGTAGGCCAGTCTTGAATCTTTTCTTGCACAGTTGTCCTGATCTTTGTTTAGTATTACTCAGGATAATGCTGGGGCTGTAGTAGTGCTATTAATTTGCTTTACCTTGGAAGGAGCTTCTGTGGGTCCTTGGCTGTGAGTGAAAAGATGATTCAATTCTGTAGAGGTCTCTGGCTCGTCTTGGCACAGCCAGTCTCAGGGAGAATGTGATAAAGAGGAAGAAGGTGGGGCTGCTTATTCCTCTCGTAGTCCAGCTGCAGGAGGAATGAACTCTTCTGAGCACAAATGTAAAAGGAAAAGGTGCACCAGTGTGTTGCCATGGTAATTAGCTCCTGCACTCAGGTGCCAACAATGTTCAGAAAACTTTACTGGGAGGGCATGTTTTAGAGCCACATTTCTCAAACTGTGACACAGGCCTTGCAAGAAAACTTCTTTGAGCAACTCCTCTCTTGCAGGGGGTTGTGCTAGGATGGAATGTAACAGAGAAAAGGGTCCTTAGTGCTTTGGTGAGAGGTTAAAAAGATCGAAACATAGTTTTGCACAATGTCTGGGCTGGCTATCCTAGCACTGACATTATGTCCATGATGTCCACTTAAATCCTTCATCTTAGTGAAATGGAGACAGTTTTAAGTGCTCTGCAAAAATATGGTAAATGTTAGATAAATATTTTGTCAACGACTTTATCTAAATACCTTTATTTTTTTTCCATACATGTAGCTCTAAAAACTGTACATTGAGAATGCTTATGATGATGAGAGATCAAGGTCAGGCACTTCCCCTGAGCCAGCCATTGGCCACATCTGGTGGCAAATCCAAAAAGACAAAACAGTTTAAAGCTGTAGAGAAATCCATTTTCATGTTCTGTTCTATTTTCAGAGCTACTAGCCAGCTGGCAGCAGCTGTGCCAAATGATATGATGTGGTGAGTGCAGCTACCTGGATAACCTGGATACCATTCCTCCCCAGGGCTGCAGAATAGTCATTGTCATGCATGAGATAACGGAGATGTGTATCATGTGTATCATGTATCCCCCGTGGAGAGCAGCCAGGATTCCACTGCTAAGTATAGGCCAGAGGAGTGAGCCAGGCTTTGCACAGTTGCTCTGTGGTCATACTGAATCTGAAGATAGTTCCCTTTATGCTAGGTTGACATAATGTAACACTTTGACTGGGGATTGTGGACGGGGGAAGGCAAATGGGGAGATCAGTCTTTGTACTTTGTACAGATTTGACCCCAAATCACCTTGTTAACAGTGATCATAGGAACACATAAAGGGAGAGTTTGAGATCTGGTTGGGAAAGGAAGGGGAGAATTTGGAATCTCTTGCTGTAAACCCGCTGGAAAAGAAGTAGATCACATTGCTGTTCACTGTACCTCAGGATGGGAGTGGCAAAGCTGCTGGTTTCACAGAGATTTATTTGGCTTCTCTGACAAGGCACAGCATGCAGTGAAATAAGAAATGGTAAATACAGCAGGAGATAAGCTTATCCTCCACCTGACGTTACCCATCATCAGTCACAAGGAGCAATGACATTTTGCATGGTTAAGTTTTGTGAGAGGGACAGCAGGAGAGTATTTGCCTGGTCTTTTCGAGTGTCTCCACCAGTAGATCAAATCCGTCTTGGTTGTGGGTGAAAGATGCGATGGTGTTTTAAGTTTTCTCTTGTTTCTGGTGAGAAGTGAATTGAAACTGCTGCGATGACATGAAAGCAAATACGTTGTGCTTTGTTCCACTGCCTGTGAGACTTGGAAAAGAGGCCGAGCGGTAAGTGGATACAGGGAGATACATGGTTTACTTTTTTTACCCTTTGAGTTCAGTGTCTTCAACTATCAGCTGATGAAGGGGCCACGGGCTGATAGATCTAACTGAAGAACTCCTTTCCTTTACTTTGTTTTTGCAGACAATTTACTTGGATGATGATGTCTCTTCCTTTGTGCAGCTCAGAGGTTCTGTTCCACTGTTTTGGGAGCAAACGTCGCTTCAGGTAAACAAATAATCAGAAAGCCTGCCTTGTTTCTCTCTCTTGCTACTTATAATTCACAATTAATATACAATAGTTGTTTTTTTTTTTTTAAATGAGCTTCAAAGCTCATTCTGTGAACGTGCTGAGCTCTTTCATTTTAGGTTTATCTTGTAGGAAATTTTGTGTGTTTAGATGAACAGAACTGTGCCAGACAAATGTCTATAGGCGACTGAAGTTTAACATTTTTGTGTGTTTGAATGTCTGTACAGGGAACTGTTTGTGAGGGACTGTCCTCTAATGTTATGAACTGAGCCTTACACCTATATCTTTATAACATTTTCAGTTTTATTTGGAATAACCTACTCCTCTGAAATGCCTGGTTGGCTTGATGATATTGACCTCCACAATACAATTGGAGTATCTAGGGACACCAGTGCTCTATAGGAGCATGCTACCTTGAAACAAAGTTAAATGTCTGGATGATGTGTTTTTGAGATTTCAGTCAAAAGGATTATGATGATCTAATCTGATCTTTTGTGAAGCAGAGATGTAGAATTTCATCATGAGATTATTGCATCAAATTTAGTGGGTTACATATGGTCTGTGACTTGCAGTTTATATACAGTTGTAAGCACAAATATGGATCTTCCTAACACATTTTGCGTTCTCTTAACAGAGGGATAAGCTACTGAAATGAATATGCACGTATATTTGTATGTGTTAGTAGAGAATGTACACCACATAACTGTTTTTTAAGATACTTTAAAGGTTACATGGTACTTTTTTGATCATTAAACTAGAACCTATGTAATATTCAGAGACATTGGATTTAGAGGCACAAAAGGAAATGACTAAAGGATCTCTGTTGTCTGTTAACACCATTCAGTGCAGTACTTGCTTCTTTTAATAAAGCAAGTTTGTCCATATGATTGTACATGTCCTGCCCATGGTGTAGCTGTATCCAGCACTGTTGTTTTGTATGTTACAGAGCCATCGAGCATTCCCTCAAGTATTTTTGGCTGGTGGGTAATATTGCTAGTTAAACAGAATTTTCCATTTTTTAGTAGGCCTGGGTTTTTTTGCCTAATCTGGATTAGATTATGCACTCTTACTCCTTGGGTATGAATGTACTGGCGCTGGTGTTAGAAAGAATTGCAGAAACCAACCTCATGAAGAACAAATAAAGATGATGGAGTAAAGGAAACAATGCATGATCCCATACATATTTAGGAGTGTAGTTTTTGGAGAAGAAAGAAGTCCTCTGTAATAATGTGGTAACAGTATTGACAATTCAAAAGGAACTTGAGGCTGCTGTTGTTGACATCCATATCAAAAGACCTATTAGTTTGATGGTACAGAATTTCATCCTTCATGTTTTTGAATCACTGTTCTGATACTTTTGAAAGAAGTCAGAATACATAACCCATGGAACTGGTATAAATGCAGCCCGCTGTACCAAGGCAAGGGCAGTAAGAATGCTAGGCTCACAGAAATACCCATGTGAGCCAGTGTGTGCTGTTTGCAAGAAGAAGCTGGCAAAGAGATGTGATTTGTTTGGCCATAAAAAGATGTGTAGGTATCCCTTTGCTTAATGGTAATTGTGTTTTCACTTGTAATTGTAAACGTTGTCTAATAAAAGCTGGGGCTTTTGTGTTAAGGATATTATGTGTGGGGGTGGTTGGAATCTGTTAGAGATGTCTGGTGCTGTTAAAAAAAATGTTTTCCTCTGAAGGAAAAAGGGAGACATCTAGTGACTTAGGACTCTAGCAGTTTAAGAAGTTTTTTCTCTTTCTTTGTCTTCTAATATTTTATTTTAGGTTGGTTCCCGCCATTTAAGGCTTAACAGAGGTCTGGAAGCCAATGCACCTGCCTTTGACAGGTAAGTTTCATTCCACTTTGGCATCATCCCAGCAGCCTGACATGTATCCATGGTTCCACAACTCTGTCTTTCCTAGAAAATCTTAATAGGTGAAACATCTCTCAGATGATGTGGCAAATCCCCTAGGTGTGGCAGATTATTAAATTGGTTTACTTAATTTAGTCTCTTTTTTTTGTGCATTTTTTCCTTCTTGTTTTCAGTGGTAATTGAATTAATTTGATCTTCCAGCACGTTTCTGTAAAAGTTTAGAAATACTGAGTGATATGCAAAAGAAGGGTTTGTGTGAACCTTCTCAGGCCAACAGATGTGAGTTTACACTTATGGTACACAGAATATGTGTGCTTTACCACTCTAACAGAAGTAGTTAAGGAGTAAACACTGCTTTCACTCCATTCTAGGTTTGGTCTTCTCTTCATTGTTTCACTCCTACACTGAAATAGCAGTGCCTTATTCTGTGACCAGTGTTGTATGATGCTGTTATGCTGATGTTTTCTATTTTATACAAAGACTGACTTGTAAACATTTTTAAACCATTAAGACTCTGTTTGTCAGCTGGAAACTGTAGAAAAAGACATGCATGAGCTTGATTCCTTTGAACGTCTGACTAGGAAATGCTATCTCTAAGGGTGTATTTCTACTGATATCCATGGGAACAATGCCTGAAAAACACATGAAGAATTTGGTCTGTGGGAAATTTTCACCCTGTAAGTGCAAGTCAAGTGATTAATTTCTGTTTTGGTTTGGTTTTGGCAGATCAGGTTGTGTGTTGATTTTGAGTAAGGCCTCTTTACCACTGCAACTGTCAGCACACAGACCATTATTGACTGTTAATGGTTTTAGCACTGGAGACCCCAAACAGGTATTGGAATCTAAAGGGACTATGCACCACAGCAGTTTCTGCTCCAGAAGTTCTTGGCCTACATTCTCCAAGCTTTTAAGGCTCTTAAATCCTACTGTATTTGAGTGCTTTTGAGACTCTTGGCCTCATGGCCATCTGGTGATGTGATAACTTGCCCTGCCAGTGTCCGTGAAGCTCCATCCTTAGAGGTTTGCATTCCACAACAGAGATACTTCATGTAAGGAGAACAGTAACTTATTCAGCATCTTCTTGTACTGCCCATGAAACTGAGAGTACCTCACGAAGGAACCACTTTGTATGACCTTTTAGCCCTGACCCTAATACATGTGGTGAATAGCTTTCTCCTAAGAAAGGTGAACATAAGGACAAACTTGCACTATTCCTTCTTTCCCTTGTGCCTGTAAATTAGATGAACTTAGGGATCTCTCTGCTTACCGATCTGCAAAAGACAGTCCTTTGAAAATGGGCAAGGAATAAGTGACTGCTCATTTGGAAAAGTGCACTGGAATTTAACAACCTGATACAGCTTTTCTGAGATGTTACTTTCACCTGTTTGATTTAATCATGTGAGAAATGGATGGTAATATTAGATATTTTTTCTTCCTCTGTCTCTCTCCCTGAGAAATCCACGAGGAGCTTTGCTTACAGTATTCAAACAGGTGACTTGAGCTTCAGTGGTTTTGTTGTAAGGAAGCAACACTGGCAGAGAGTGTTGATGCTGGGATCAGAGGGGTGCAACTATATGGGATGCGTTGGCACACAGAGAACTGGTTGCAGAATCAAGAATGCACCAGAAAACGTATTTAGCTGTGTTTCCTGAAGGCAATGCTGATGACTTCCTTCTTTTCTCCCCTTCTGTAGTTTTCTGTGTAACTTATTTCTGGTTAAAGGATTTAAAGAGAATGCCAGAAGATGTGTGCTCGCTGTTCTTCTCACACTTTGCCATTACACACTATTCTGCAGCGTGTAATAACTTCTCATTTGTGTCAGTGTTTATTTTTCTTGTCTATTTCTATCCAGCTTCCTTTTAAGTACTACTACAGCATTGTCTGTACATGATGGAAATCAACTTTAAGATCTAATTCTTTCTTGATGAGCCAGCACAGCTTCTGCAGACCATGCATGCCAACTTGAAAAAGATGTATTGAGGGGAGAATGGGTGTTTCAGCATCTGGCTAAAAGCTCTTAACTTGAGAGTTCCTAAATGTCAGGCTTTGAGATTTTCATGACATAGACCAAAAAATCCAGCCCACTTTATACTTGTCCTATATTTTGTGCTTTTCCTGCAGTATCTGGGCTGGACAGCTTGGCTAAAAGGACCTTTGTCCTGATCCAGTGCAGCAGTTCTTATGATTATTTGTCTTCCTGCTTGATTTGAGTTCGGAGTGAATGTCTCCATGTTGCAGTAGCTCTGAGATATCTGAACCCTGTCACCTGTGATGTGTGTTTGGACCTCTCTGACCTTGGCACTGGAGTCGTAGGGCCCATTGCTCCTCCTGATTCTTAGTGGTCTCAGCTCTGCAAGACGCCAGGCAATTCCTGTTGAAATGTAACATATTTTCCTTTCTTCTTGTCTTTCCTGTGTAGTTCCCAGTCTAACACCCAAGAGGTAGGAGTGTAAAGGGCAATGTCAAAGCTAACAGTGACATAAAAGATTTGGGGCTCATTTCCTAAGACGCTTCTCTCTCTAAGTTCAATGCAGAATAGTGTATTTATTAATTGCATACTTTCACCATTTTTACTTTAATAACTGATTGCAAGGAAACTGAGAAAGATGTCTGCAGATGGTGTGGCTAAGACTTCCTCCTGGATGAAACAACCAGTGATCTCTATTTTGTATTTTGAAAATGGCAGTAGGCAACATAACTTAGTTTTGTTTAGTACCTATTATGGTTGCTTTTGCTGTAGGCATATGATGCTTCTGAAAGAGCAGTATGGAAAACAAGTGATCGTTAACCTTTTGGGAAGCAGAGGAGGAGAGGAGGTGCTCAACAGAGCTTTTAAGGTAAAAGCAATAATCTTCATTTTAACTGCTGATTTCCCTTGAGCCTCCATGTTCTTCTGTTTTCCTTCTGGCCCAGGAAGTGATGAATAGTATTTCCCAAGACATTATGTTAACTCTTTACCACATGTTACATACTGAGAATAGTGCTTCTTGGTTCCATGGCTCGGTTTCCAGCACTTCCTTTCTGCTTACTCCTTCACACCTTTGCATACATTCTCTTTAACCAAACTTAAAAAGAAATTTCCTGAATACTCCTAAGGGTAGTTCACATTTGCAAAAGTGAATCATAGCCAGTTTTGACATTGTATGTAGCCACCTATGCAGTCAGGGGCCCCCTGGGATTGCCAGAGCTGCCTGGGGGCCAGGCCCTGAGCCTTGGTCACTGAGCATGGTGACTTAGCATCACTAAGCCATTGTGCTCTGATAGTAATGGGAAATAGCTATCTAGCACTGATTGTGTGGGGAATTGGCTGCCTGAGCACCAGATGACAGTTTGGTGTATGGAGAGAGATTTTCCTGGCCCCTAAGCGTCTCCAGGTACAACTAATACCTGAAAGCAAGGATGTCAGGCATTGTAGAGCTAAAGCTGTGCTGCTTTCTAGTGTGGTATTCTTTTTAAAACTAGTGTGAATTTAAAGCCACAGATTAGCACTGAGTGGGATTTGCAGCACTGCTATAGCTGCCTGAATCTGGCTGAGGGTTGATGGAAGTCTGCCTCCTTAAGTCCCTTTTGCTTTAGCAAACTGAGATAGATACTTCAGAGATTATGTTCCTAAAACTGATGATAAGATGATTTAAGTACACACCTGTAGTTAGTGCCATGTATATATCATTGGTAAAAATTATACCAGCAGTTCTGAGCTGAAATGCCTACCACATGAAGCTAAGCAAAATAAAAATTGTGGTTAAATAATAGTGCCCAATTTCTATCCTTCTCTCTTGCAATAGTGAACTATTACAGGGAGTGTCAAGCTTTTTGTCAGTTTTTCTGTGTGACCGTTTCCTCCTCCTGCAAAGGAGCTGGGAAGGACTGTCCATGTCCTCAGCAGAAAATGATGAAGTGAAGGTCTCCCCTTGTACAGAATGTGGCCAAAGGAAGTGCTTAATGACTAAAACTTGGATGGCAGTGAGGAAGGCACAGGAGTGAAGTCTGGTCTTGATTTCTGTTTTCAGCTTCTTACTGAATTTCTGCATGACATGGCTAAGCCTCTGTAAACTTTTGGCTTCCCTCTCTTTAAAATAATTTTTCTAGTTTGTTTTGTAAACCACACTGAAATGTAAAGGTAAAAGATAACCCATTCTGAGATGCTGAAATAACTTACGTGGATAAAAATATGACATTTGTTGATAATTTGATACTGATATTTTCTCAAATTCTCACGTTCTTGAAGATCCTGTTCTAGCCAGTATCATGCAACCAAACATTAAGTCAGAAACTGGGCAGCTCTAGAATAAAGACCTTGCATTTGTTAATATAATTTAAATAAATTTTGTTTTGTTTAAATTCTTACATTTTTGGCCTATTTTAAAAAGAAATAAACTCTGAAAATACCCTGTGAGAACAAAGAATTTAGACTGACATCACTGAAAACTAAAGTTTTGTATTCATTCAGAATGACTCCTTGGTAATTTCTTTACTTTTGTGTTTTAAGAAATGGATGTTAGCAAAGAATATAGAGTTAATTTTACTTTGATGATTTTTAAAGGACTTGAATTAAAAATAAAGTAATTCATAAGAGTGTGATGAGGATTGCAAGCTTGTCTCCTGTCATTAGTTTCTCCATCTCTTTTTTGCTTTTATTTCTTTCTCTTCTCTCCATTCTTGCTTCAACCTTAGTAATTCTTATCAGCATTGGTACAAATTATTCTTGTGATTGCTGCTGCTGGGCTCTCTTAATCAGGATGTCATGGTTACCATTCATTTACCATTCATTATGCATTACCTGAATCAGACCAGACCAAAAATCAATACTGTTCCCAGGAAATGCTGTTCCTTCCACGAGCATTCCCTATAACAGATGTAATTATGTTTACAGTAAAAGCAGGGCCATAGTGTAGAGTTGCAAATACTCTGACAATAATTTACACTGCGGCAGTAGGTAAATGTCATCCTCAAGTGCATTACTAGTGCCAGCATCTGTCAGGGCAGATTGGGGTGTCAACAGTAACAGTCTAATGAAATACATTTTACAGGTCTCTTTCCAGGCACTGCCTTTAAATTTCTTTCTGCAGGAAAGGCTTAATGGCTTACTCAATACAATTATGCTGGTGTAACTGCTACATGTACACTTTTAATGTAATAGCAGCTTTGTTTTGTCCAGTGTGTGTCACAATGTAAGTGGAGAAAAGCATCCAGCTCTTGGGGTGAGAATGTGCAGCAGAGAATAGACAAAGGCTTGCACAGTTTGAGTTAATGTGATGGTTCTTTCTGCCTTTCTTGTGGAGAACAGGATGTATTACTGTTGTATCTGTTGCAGATACCTTAATGGAATTTGGGGTGATTACAGAAATGCGTGTGAGGTCATTGAAATAGGAAATGAAATAGTGAGGCTATTTGTGCCTCTTCTTCTACTTCTGCAGTTTACCACAAACACTTTATGGTACATTTCCTGGGATGCAATTGCTTACTCCCCTGAGCCTGCCTAGAGCATTGCTAGTGCTATTGACCCTCATGCACAGAGGTAGCAGCAGCCCATTGCTGCAGGGCTGCCACCAGCCGAGGCACAATCCTGATGTATACTTTGCGGTTACAGTTTGAGTTCCCCTGCAGGAAACTGGGTTCTAACAGTCAGGTTTACTTCTGTGAACAAAACAAACAGGGAACTTCAGTTGCTTTTTTCATGTCTGGCCTTTCAAAATCCCCTATGAACTCTGTGATTAACAGTCAAGGCTTATTAATGATAAAAGCATGCTGGTATCAATCCTTACATGTGGCTTGAGCAGGATTTGTTTTCCTTCATTCTCTTATCTGAACAGAAACTGCTATGGGCCTCTTCCCATGCGGAAGACAGTCCCATGATAAACTTTGACTACCACCAATTTGCAAAAGGTGGGAAAACTGAGAAACTGGAAAATTTGCTGAGGCCTCAGCTGAAGTTGCACTGGGAAGACTTTGGAATCTTCGTGAAGCGCGAGCATGTAAGTCCACGGTGAGTGTCTCTGCCCCTCTGTCCCAGTGTAGCTGGGCACTGCTTGTCCTGGCCTTCCCACTGCTTGTCCTTGAGCTTCCCTTGCTGCATTTGGACCATGACCCTAAACTGACCATCTTGAAATAAAATTTTGAGAGAAAGTGTAGTCTTGGTGCTAAATCAATGATTGGGCTTAATTGCATCTCCATGGTTTCCAATCTGCAAGTGTACTAGTGCATGGATTTGCTAATATAGTGTTGCAGGTGTAGTCAAGTAATTAGATGTGTTAATGGAATATATTGTGCACAGTGTGCTTGCACCGTCAGAATGTGGGTGGGTATATTCAGGCTGAACATTTGATAATCTTGTTCAATCAACTCATGATTAGATGTTATTTTAAATTGTACCACTTTCTCCTCCCTCCTCTTGTGTGTTGTTACCAAAGTCTGCAGACAGGTACTTTTCGAATGAATTGCTTGGACTGCCTGGATCGTTCTAATAGTGTACAGTCCTTCATTGCACAGGAGGTGAGTTTGTCAGAGGACCTTCCATGGGATATCTGTAGTACATACATGGGAAAGACAGGAAAGAGGCTGTAAGTCTCAGTTATGTGGGTCTGTCTTACCAGCTCTATCATACAGAATGGTGCTGGCTTGGAATACTGAGGACAAAAAGCAAAAACACATTTAAAACCAATGTTGGTTTCTTTTTTGTGTTTTTTTTCTCCTTCTGCACCTAATCCAGATACTGTTTGGTCAATTAGAGAGCCTTGATTTGAACTCTAAACCTATAGTTGAGCGCTTTGTGGAATCCTACAAGGAGATGTGGACTCTCAATGGTCAAAATCTGAGCAGAGTATTTAGTGGCAATCGTGCCCTTGAGGGGAAGAACAAGGTAAAGAAGGATGGCAAAACTCTTTATTTACAAGTAAAGAAAGATGTCCTGTTTATGCTTCAGTTTCACTTGCATTCATAATTCCTGTCTGCTGTAGGTTGGGAAGCTCAAGGATGGTGCCCGCTCTGTGTCTCGTACCATCCAGTCAAATTTCTTTGATACAGTAAAGCAGGAAGCCATTGAGTTGCTGCTCATGGGTGACTTCTACCGTGAGGAATATGCAGACAAAGGCAAGATGCTCATGGACCAGACTGCACTGCTGGGTAAAGCCAGACTAAAGTCTTCCCTTTGCTTTTGCATCTTCTTTTAGCTGTCCAATATAAGCAATTGTACCCTTTTGAAAAAAATCAATAAACAAGCTGCTTTTGCACAGATCTTTTGTTTAAAGCACCACTTTGAAGTGACCATAGCACAACTCTTGTGCTTGTTTCTCAATATTTTGTTTTGAACTTTTGATCGTTGTTTTTCTGCTCTTTGATAGTGGTATTCTCTGACAGTTTAGAGTTAGACCAGAGGGAAGGATTTTAGGGCTATATTCCAATCTGTCCTATCTGAGTTTGTCTTGAGGAAGTCTCTTGAGCTCAGCCTTTCTATCTCCTTAGTCATGTCCTTGATGTTGGCACATGCTTTTACCCATTTGGATCTTTAAAGGCTCATCTCTGTTACTTTAATTCATTTCCTGCTTTATTCCAGGCCCCTAATAGTCCACAGCATAGACACATTTGTTTGCACCCATCTAGAATAAACTCAGCTCTCTCTGGGGAGGTATTTACATGCAAAATGTTGGATAATTTCACTCACAACAAGTATTGGGTGGTCAGTTTACTCCAGAGAACCATTCAGCACCACTTCAGTCCTGGGCTTGTTCCTTGATGTCGACCACAAGGAAAATATAGATTACCTCTCTATGCCAGACTGCCAGTGCAAGTTGGGTAGTTAAAGATTAACTCTGCTTCATTTGCTTAGACAGCAAAAGCACACTGCTTATTTTCTATATTCAGCAAAATAAGTGAATATAGCAGGGTTTTTTTGAGGAGTTCTTACCAGGCTAGAGAGCCACGGCAGTGCTGGATTTGTACTGATGTGAGACTCTGCTGCTCTCCATCTTTCCTTCCACATTCTAAACTTCTAAGGGCTTCAGTTCAAGCTGTAACTTCTAACATTCTTGGTTGCTTGTCCTGGTCCCAGGGACAGAGTTCGTTGGCTTCCTAGTGTGTGGTATATCAGTGTTGTGATTTGGATTTAATGTGAGACTAATGAACGAGTGAGCGCTTCTGTGTTGTACTTGGTTGCCAGCTGGGTTTGAACCACAGCAGGTTGGTAACACACTGAGGGTTTTAGTTGTTGCTATATAGTGTTTATACTAAGTCAAGGACTTCTCAGCTTCTCATGCTCTCCCATTCAGAAGGTTGGAGGGCTACAAGAAGCTGGGAGGGGACAGGGCAGTTGACTCCAAATGGCCAAAGGAATATTCCATACTAAATGATGCCATGCTTGGTGTGTAAATTGGAAGGGGGTAAAGCTGACTGGGGACTGCTGCTTTGTATATTCTAATTCTATTATCCTTTTTTCCCCCCCACCTTTTCTGTCCCATTGAACTGTCTTTACCTCAATCCATGAGTTTCTCACTTTTGCTCTTGTGATTCACTCCTGCATTTCGCTGTGGGGGCAGGGAGTCAGCGAGTGGCTGGGATCAGCACTAGTTACCCATTGGGGTTAAACCATGATACTGCTCTAGGCTAAACTGAAAAGATTATGGGACATAAAAGAATTTTTTGCTTATTACTTGAAGAAGAAGAGAAAAATGTAAGTTGAAAGTGAGTGACCAGCCATACCCAAGCTTTCAAAGGGCGCCTGGTTTCTTGAAGAGAAATTGCTGACATCAACCCCAGTTATCTTGTAGCTATTGCCATTGCCATAGGAGTTATTCCCTACCCTTTGTATTGCTGCTGCTAGGGTAATGTTATTGTTTTAGAGTGACTGTGCTGCTGCAGCATGGATGGTTTCTTCTGTCCTTTTACAGCACATTCTTCTTTTACACACTTCTTTCTCTCTCCCCTCTTCTGTCAGTAACTCCAAGTATTTTGAAGGCCATGTCAGAGCGTCAGTTTGAATTCACAAGCTCCAAGCGTGTTCGTGTTGCTACGGGGACCTGGAATGTGAATGGGGGAAAGCAGTTTCGAAGCAACATCCTTGGTACCAGTGAGCTGACAGACTGGCTGCTGGATTCTCCCAAGCTCTCAGGAGTTTCAGAATTTCAAGGTAAGACTTCATAGTCAAAACGTGTAAGCATTTTGCTGGCATCTCTAGAAACAGTGAGTCAGGACACAAGATTTGGCCAGCCTTTCAGAGGCAGTACATTTTAGAGGGCATTTTCTGTCAGTTCGTAAAGGAATGTTCAGCTCCTCCATGCTTTTGCTGCTGCCCTGCAGAAATGGAATGGTGTGTGAAGAGCTCCTGACAGTCAGAGCTCTTTGAACATTTTGAAACAGCCCATGTGACTGTTTCAAACCTTCAGCAGGTCAGAATTCAGAGCTCTCTTTCAATGCCATCATGAAATGTATCTGCCTATTCTGCATGCTGTATGTAATTTTCTTCTTCCATATCTCTGTTCTTTGTTCTTTATCGTAAGTGGGAGCTACGTGCTTACGTGCCATCAGAACGTCTCCTTGGTCTCTCATCTGGAGCTAAACATATCTATACAATCTGGACTACGAGCTTGTCCAGAAATGTTAGTATCAAAGCCTTCAGACAAAAAGATTTACTTTGTTGAAGGTGATATTTCCTTTCTTTAGCAGTGTAGAAAACTCTAATGCTTGTGGCTTGATGAAATTGGCTGCTGAATTTCTTATTTATGGAACAAGGTCAGGTACTGTAATTGATTTACAGATTTTTTTATTAAGATAAATGAAAAGGGAACATTCTGTTTTTTAAAAATTGAATGATTGCCAAACTACAGCAAAACCTATTGCTTTTGTTGTTACAGTGGAACATTTGGTTTCCTGCAGACATCACAGGCATAGTCCTGTACCTAACCCTGTAACTCAGGAATACATTCCTCAAATCCTTGGCTCCCTTATACAAGTTCTCATTTGAACACTTAGTTCCTGAGTGGTGTGTGGTTAGGTGCAGACCACTGTAGTCTGAGGAGCCTGGGTAAGTGATTAGTCCAGTCTAGTCTGTTTCAGAAACACTTCAGCTGTGTTAGCACATGACTGTGCCCATAATACTAAAATTTATTGAGAGCCTGTCACGAGAGCCTTGCCAGACAGTCCCCTGAGAGAACCAGAGGAGCAGGGCTATGTGGAACAGGCAGCTGTGACATGGTAGGTCTGAGCAGCTTCTGGAAGAGAGCTGAGTTATGTGAGTGGGCAGGGCTTGGGTGCGACCATGCAGATGTCTGTATCCATGTTAATGTCAGGGCAGTGCCTACACAAATGGGCAAGTGTTAAAAGACAAATGTCCAAAATTATTAATGGGAAATACATGTGACAGTGCCTGTCTGGTTAAGCCAGTAAAGGAGG
Source organism: Brachypodius melanocephalos (assembly GCA_013398615.1). Lineage (NCBI taxonomy): Eukaryota > Metazoa > Chordata > Aves > Passeriformes > Pycnonotidae > Brachypodius > Brachypodius melanocephalos. The sequence goes on along the minus strand of VZSR01003807.1, from coordinate 12,379,949 downwards.
CTAGCTGTCATGCTAGTTTCACCCTTGTGTCTGCACAGAGTTGCTGCATGTTTTACTTTTTATTTGTGATTTCTGAGTCAGATCTTATTTAGGTTCCTATGTTCGTCTATATTTAGATCTTCATGTTGAATTAAGTTACTGTCACTGTGGTCATATGACACTTTAAAAAAACCAACTCTTTAGGCAATGGACAGACGTAATGGGTCAAGAGATTTGCTTTACACTATTTTATGAGAGCATCTGATCTTTGGTGTTTCCTCAGAGTAATATCCACAGAGCCAGGGAAGGGGGGATGGGGGTCGCTGTGTTCTAGGGTGATTAACTTTAAATACAGGTGATCTAAGAAGGACTTGGAAGAAAGAAGGGAAGAGGAAACTTCAAAAGCATCCCTAAACTAGATAAATTTACTGAAGGGATTGAGATGGAGGTGACATACTGGTGTGTATGTGACACGTACACAATTAAGGACAATTAAATTCAGTTACATAGGAATCTATGTAAAGGAAGAGCATGTTGGGTAAAATGGCAAGCGGAGAAGAGATGGTGAGTAGTGAGATGTTGTGGCTTTAGTGATGGGTGGGGTGGGGGAGAGAGATCTTAGCACTGCTACAATATAATGTTCTGTTCTGAACTGCTTCCTGCAAGAGAGATGGAGACCAACTGGTGGGAGAAAAGCAGGAAAAAAATTCAGAGAAACTGCAGGGGATGCTTTATGAGATTAGATTAAAGGAGCTATGAATATGTATAGCTTGGCAGGGGATACACAAGATAGAACTACAGGAAGGATCTCTGACAGAAATTAGAATACAAGTCATTAGAAGAAACAACAAAATAGTAATTCTGTTATGACTTTTCCTTCCTGCCAACAGATGATGATAACTGCCCTCCTGACATATTTGCAGTGGGATTTGAAGAGATGGTTGAGTTAAGTGCAGGGAATATTGTGAATGCCAGGTATGTAAAAAAAAAAACCCCACCAAACAAACAAAACCAACAGCAAAACCCCCCTAATCAACCAACCTGAAAAACCAACCAACCAAAAAACCCCTGCAAGTGTAAACAAACCAAACCAATCAAACAAACAAAACCCAACAAAAAGAACACGTCTTCCCCAAAGGAACTGGCCATGTTCATTTTTATGATCACTTGTATTGAATACTCCCAAATCTGCTGTTTGCAACCATAGCTGGAAATATGTTCCCCATTAACAAATGTCACTGGAATGGTCTTGAAAGTACTTTTTCTCTGTGAACCTCTGTACAGTAGCATACCCTGTTTGCTAAGTCTCTTAAGTCTTTATGTTGGCAGAGAAGAATTCTGATGGTTGAGATTGATTTAACACTTGTCCTTAAAGCCCTGTTCGATGTTGGAAAAATGTGCTCGATGACCACAAACCTAATTGCCATTCATGTGGGAATTCTAAAATTGTCTAAAAATGTCTCTGTGGGTAACTGTATTTGTCAAAATTATGGCTGGAGAAGAAGTTAAATGCAAAGCTAAGGCTGGCCTATCAGCATAGGCTGTTGTGTTTACTGGTCCTTGTGAATCTGAATGGAGGTGGAGCCCTGAAGATCACGTTTCCAATGCTGATTCATCAGGCTGGACAGTTAGTTGCCTGTTTTGGGAATGACAGGTTACAGCAGCGCTTAGCGTGGCTGCTGGGCTGGCAGTATATCTGCATGGGTATGTTGATTTTGGAGAAAAGAAAAAGCTAGATCCACTGAAGTGCAGGTATGTGCAGCTATTCACAAACTTTAGCTAAGAACAGCCAACAGCTGTGAGTAGCCAGTCACCTTCCACTCAGAAAATCCCAAGATCTCTCCACTGTGAGCACAGGAAATCTTACGGGTCATGAGATTGACATGGAAATTTGTTTTTATGGTTATGATTGCTGTAATCAGCTTCCAGCTATCCCCAGTGAATGGGTGTATCCAGTGTCATGTGAGTGTGGATGTTTCTAAGTGTAGTAGACAAAATCTCTCACACATCCAGGAGCAGGATAACTGTATTTGTGTGCTGTGCCTGGGCTCACTGACCCTGCTGACTCGAGGCTGGCTTACAAGGAGGTATTATCGGTCTCTGCCATGCATTCAACAGCACTTCTGGCTCTACAGCCTAATGGGATGTCTGTAAACCTAAGGCACAGTTAATTTGTTCATTTTATTGACTGTGTGTGGTTTGTTTTGATTCCATTAAATGATTTTATGTTTGTTCCAGTACAACGAATAGAAAAATGTGGGGAGAGCAGCTTCAAAAAGCTATTTCCAGGACTCATCGCTACATTCAGCTGACATCAGCACAGCTTGTTGGTGTTTGTCTTTTCATCTTTGTACGACCATATCATGTCCCCTTCATCAGGTAAAAAAAAAAAAAGCCAAACCAAACAAAAAATAAAACACCCATACAAAAACCCCAGTAAACCAAACTAAAACCAAGAAAACCACCCCAAAATAAAACTAACCTAACAACAACAACCCCCAAACCAACCAAACAAAAAAACTCCCCCAAACTCCCAAAACCCACCCTGTGTCTTCAGTAACATCTGGTGCTGGAGTGTAGCCAGAGAACGTGGCAGGGGATTGCTCATCTTGGTGGGAGTCATGCAAACCTGGGTTCTGGTCTCTGCTCAGCATGGAGAAGCAGCATGCTTACAGACAGCAATAGGCTGGAGTCCATCTCCCTGGGTAGCAGAAAGGCCAGGCAGCCTCAGTGTCTTCCTCCAGTTAGCTGAAAAGCCAGGCATGCTCCAGGTGGGCAGGCAGGGTGGAGCACCTTGTCTGGGTTCTATCTTTCTGGGAAAGGAATGACCTGGGCTAGTCAGTCCAAGAGTGTCTGATGCACCAAATGAAGGCAAGTGCCTGCCTCTGCCTGATGGGCAGGTTTTACTTCTAGCCCTGTCCATGCTGTTTCCTTATGGAAACAGGGGTAGTTCTAGTCCTGAAAAGAATGGGGGAAAGAGACCTAATTTTGGCCCCTGACATTTTATAGAATTGAAAGGTAAGAGAACCCGTGAAGTATTTGTCTTTTCCAGATGTCACAGAAACCAGAACTGTGTGCCCAGTTAGGAGGGTGCAGAGCTGTGTATTGTCTACTTACTAGCTCAGCTGTCCCTGGAGAGTGACCAAACTCCTCCTAGAAGATTACCAACCCGTGGAAATACTTGCATTAAAATGCCTTTGCTGTGGACAAGAATTATGCAGGCTAAGTGTAAAAGAATCATGCAGGCTAAATGTAAATTATTAGGAAGTGAATAATTAGCCAAAAGTATCTTTGGGCATCTGTCTGACCTTAAGGCCCTGAGATCCAAACACTCCTCTCTACCCCATATTAGGGCACTGATTGGCCACTGCATTTTGTGATTAAAATATTAAAAGCTGCCTCTTTCTTCTCTGTGATCTCATATCCACTAAAAACCTCAAACAGAGCTTGTGCAACATCAAGTGCTGTAGGCCAGACAATGCAATCCAGGTAACTCTGATGGTCTTGCATTGCTGCTTTCCAGTAATCTTTCTTCAAAATTATTTTAATAATACTTTTTTTTGCTGCTATGAAACAGTCCAAAGGAGAAGTGTTTCTCTCAGCTTTTGACTTTTCACCCAACTTACAAAATATTTGAGTAATCCAGTAGGAAATTCATTGTTTAAATGGAAATCAGAACCAGAACAGCACAGTGTTTCTGTTGCAATTGTCAAACTGCCGGAAGTTGGATGTAGCCCTTTGAAACTCAAAAGAAAAAGGGAAGGGTCTGGTTTTAATGACTAAGTTTCATCATTTTGATGCAAATTTGCTGCTACGTGAGCATAATCAAACCTGACCTGTACGCTTACATATTTTTCCCATGTCTAGAAAAGGAAAGGAAGAAATGATCACAAGTGCAAAAAAATGTTTCTGTGCTTACAGATACTGAAGAGACTTAGACTGAAGATAGAGAATAGAGAAATGAGACAATAGCTGGTTAATACATTAGCAGTTGAATTTACAGTGGGTTATTTCACATAACCTTTACCTTGAACAAAAATCAGTTGAATTCCAGTCAGGAGATGGGTAGTCAGGCAGCAGGAAGGGAGATCTTTAGAGTGAAAACTCTTCTTCTGTAGGAATGCTTAAAACCCATTGTTTCATAGAAAACTTTGATGTTCCTCCTTTGCCTCCCCGAGGGTGCCTTCTGGTGGTGTCCTGCTGTCTGGGAAAGACAGGAAATTAAAGAGGGAGAAAAAAAGGTACACAAGATGGGGGAGGAATAGAGAAGAAAATGAAGGGGGTGGGGAAGGGAGACCTGTAACATCTTGCATCATTTAGATCACGAATTTCTGAGAATAACTCAATAAGACTTACCAGTTTTCTGCACATCCCTTCTGAAAATCAGTAATATTCTACTCAGATCTACTTTCTCTGGAAAGTAAAATTTTCTCACTGGGAAAACCACACATGGTGCTGGGGTTGGCTACGACGATGATCTCATCATTCACTTATCTGATCAGACAGCCGTGCTTTGTTCTTGGAGTATCCTGGCTATTTGGGAGAAATTACCCTGAGAGCAGGTGGTCTGCTTTGTCAATTTATCTTTCTGTAGTGAAGTATGTGCTAATCATCACATTGAAATACTAAGTAATTAGCAACGTGGAGACCTTAAGCAATTTGTCATCAGTACAGAATTCATTTGGGAAGTTACACATAAATAGTTGTATCCAATAATCTCTGATTTTATCACGTCTGATTTAATGAATTATGGGTTATGATCTGTTGCTCTTTAATTAAATGAAAAATCCATCATGAATTGTGAAGTTTGGATTCAACACATGTGAACAGTAAACTTTCAAGTGTCTGAAAAGCAGATTCCCATATGTTCAAAAGGAAGCATAATAGTAAATTTAGTTACTGTCAATATTTTAAGGACCATGGTAGAGGTAAACTTGAAAAGTATCTTCTATAGAAATTCCCAGTATTTCAGAAATAAGATCTTGCTGGTCTATTTGGAAGGGACAAGAAAAGGAGAAAATATTTTCAAACAGTTTTATTTCTATATTATTGTATTATTCTTAATTTGAAACATAACTACATGAACATCAAGAAACTAAAAGATGTGCCTAAAAGCAGCAAACTTTCTAGAGGGGAGAAGACATGTCATTGTAAACTGGCTTTTCCCTTTATGTTGCAAAGTTAATTGAATGTTTGTCCCTGAAGCCCTTTACTCTGTTCTCTTTCTATTTTTATTTTAATGCAGGGATGTAGCAATAGACACCGTGAAGACAGGAATGGGAGGAAAAGCTGGGAATAAAGGAGCAGTGAGCATTCGTTTTCAGTTCTATAGTACCAGTTTCTGCTTTATATGCAGTCACTTGACTGCTGGGCAGACTCAGGTGAAAGAGAGGAATGAAGATTATAAAGAAATCACACAGAAACTCAGCTTCCCAATGGTAAGTGTAGATGCATGTGTGCTAAAAACATTGGAGATAAAGGTGGTATCTTTACATCATGAAAGCTGCTCTTGGGCTCTCTTTGATGACAAGTCATCAAAGAAGGAATCTCAACACCGTGAAAGAAAATGTTAGCAAATAAATAAATGAAAAATAGGGAAGTATGTTTCTCGGAAGACTATATGCCACCCAGTATAGTGCTTGCTTTACAAAAGTACTAATCCTTTCAAAAAATGGAGTTGCTCCAGTGCTTGAAAAGTCCTTGGCTTTGTGCAGTTAAGCTCCAGATGACGGATGTTAGAACTGGAGGGCATGATATTGATAGCCCTTGCTGGCTCCAGTTGGTGAGAATTCCTGAAAGACCATCCATGCCATTCGGTGCAGCAGTGCCTTGGCTGCTTCTGGTCGGGTATGATAGATCAGTTCTTGGGCACTGGCATGGTACCCTCTGTTCCCTTCGTTTTGTCTTCGGGAATGTGTCACTCTCAAGGAGCTGCTAGCTTCTCTCAGAGCATGGCAAGTAGGCACCACTGCTCTGCATGAATAACTTTTCCCCTAAATTGTGTCAAATCAATCACCCTGGTGTTTTAATTCCAATTTGTCTCCTCAGCCCAGTAGATAATCCATGGGATTTGGTAGCAGGGCTCCTGTGATTCCCTTAATATTGATTGCCTTAATTTCCACAGTACCTTGTTTCTTGGACCTCTCTGGAAAGACCCTAAGCCAGGAAGGGATTGGACCAGTTTGTGTATTCTGGTTAGTTGGCAAAAAATGGCATTTATGTTGCAAAGCATAAAATTTTACCTTCGTGTTGTTTGTAATGTTTAGAGGCTTGGCACGTGCAGGGTATCAATCAGTTGGTTTATGTGGGAGCTGATGCTGACAGACTGGACATCCTGCAAAGGAGATCTGTTCCAAATGGCCATAAAGTTGTGGTTATGGTAGTTTTTCCTTCTAATACCTCGTTAACTGTTTGCTGTCCTTTACACTTCAAACAGCTAAAGGTGCCTTGTGTGTATAATGCATATAAAGAGTGCCCCCTAGTGCTGTGACAGCCACAGTCTGGAAGGTTTCCCTTAGGAATCTCTGGTGTTTAGAGGTTTATAGCTGAACGGGGACGGGGGAAAAAGGGAAAAAAAAAAAAAAAAAAAGAGACTGGTTAGAGAATAGGATGCTAAATTTAGAACAGGAGTGGAGTTTCATTGACGTTTGATTTCAATACTTTTACAAAACTGTGACGTGCACATAAGGTCGAATTTGGAGCTTGTTCTTATTCAGGAGCTTGTTGCTAAATTTGCCTTGGTACCAGAAGCACATTTTGTGTTATATTTAGAATATGCAAATATATGCATGTGAAATGTGTTCAGGAAACAAACATATATTTTGAATATTCATGACAGACAAATTGTGACTATACAGCTAGGTTCCAGCTTAGACACACCTTCAGGAAAGAGGGGCCAGAGTCTGACATTCTTGTTTACAAAATTCAGCTCGGTGGGGTGCCAAAGATAGTGAAGGAACCATTCTATTTTACTACAAAATTAATTTTGACAAATAAATTGTGATGAGTAGGTCCAGTATTTAGAAATTCAGAGAGACTGAGTGCTCCATTTCAGTGCATTTTAAAGGTGTTTTCATGAATGTGATTTAACACTAACAGTATTCTATACTTCAAAACTAGGGGCAGAACATGTTCTCCCATGACTATGTCTTCTGGTGTGGTGATTTTAACTATCGCATTGATCTAACGTATGAAGAAGTCTTCTATTTTCTCAAACGTCAAGACTGGAAGACACTTTTGGAATTTGATCAACTACAGCAGCAAAAATCCAGTGGAAAAGTAAGGCAGTGTGTCTCATTTTCTTGAATAAATGCATGTTGGCTGGGTCTTCCTTGTTCCTTGAGAGAGTAAAGAAGTCGTGTTTTCAGATCCTTGTTTGTAGCACTTGAATGCAGCAATTGGTTTAAAAATCAGAACATTGTTTGTGAGGAAGTTGATATGTCACAGTGGCACCTTCCTCACCTGTAACTTAAAGAGATGTTCTTTATTTAATTAGATTTTTAAAGACTTCCATGAAGGGACTATTAATTTTGGACCAACATATAAATACGATGTTGGCTCGGAGGCTTATGATACGAGTGATAAGTGCAGAACTCCAGCGTGGACTGACAGAGTGCTTTGGTGGAGAAAGAAACTGCCCTTTGAAAAAACAGGTTTGTAAGATCCTTCTTTATCTGAAAGTTGTTTTGGAATTCATCTAGAACCCACTTAAAGGGATTTAATCTAGTGAATGGTGCTTTACTCAAGCAGATGTTCTTTCAGCTTCACTGGATTAAGTGTCAGGAATAAAGAAGGCCCTTTCTTCTTGTGTGTGTAAACAAAGGCTTCATGCTACAGATCGAAAAGGTGCTGGGAGCTCACTGAGGAACTGAAAACAGCCCAGCTGTAGTAATACAGAAATAATTCCGTCATTTTTCAATAGAATCATTAGTCCACATAAAGTTCCTGTGTTATAATGGCTAGGTTGTTAAAACTGCTGTTCTCAGTAGATGTAGAAACAGCTTTCTGTAATTTTTTCTGTACTGGTAATTTTTAGGAATATTTCTGCAAGTTTATAGAATTGGGGCAGGTTTCATTAATTAGTGCTTGTAATGTACTTTGAATTCATGAGTGGCCAACACAACAGAAAGGCTGTTTTCACTTGTTATTCAAAAGTTACAGTTAAGAAATAAAAAGTATTTCTTTTCACATCCAGGGATAGTTTTCATAATCATTTTCTCAGTCTGCAGGAACATCTATCCCCCACTATTCCTAAAATTTGAATAAATTCATATTAAAAGTGTAATTGCTGGAGAAATAATTTGGTCTGTGCCTGCAGATGTGGTTTTTCACATGCCTGGAAATTTCTACTTGGAATCTAAGTCATGCCATGACTATGTTAAGTGTAAAAACTACAAAGCAAAATTAGGGCAATGAGGGAGTACATGCCATCATGATACAGTTATTCACTTTTATCTAAGGAATGAAAAACAAAGTAAAATGAGGAGCTTAAACCATTGACAGAGATGCAGTCCAGGAGAGAAAAGCTGTATGAGACATAATAACAAAATTAAAACAGTCCCTTGTGCTGACTGTTTTCATTTTAGGAGAAAGAAAACCCTTCAGCATTTCTGGTGCGTATTCCTTATTTTGCATGGCAAAACTTGCCCCTGGGGATCTTTAGCAGCTGGAGTACATATATACAGCACACAGGACCTAACTAGCTGGTCTGCAAGAGCCAAGGCAGGCCCCTTTCTTTATGGGTCCATAATTGACTGGTACATTCCCAGCCCTGCAAAGCTTTCTTAGTTTGCTGCCAGAGTTCCTCTCCTTTACTGCTGGTGGCAAGGCTCTTCTGCCTCCCAGCTCTCATTGTGTTGCTTCTTATTGCTGTTATAGGCTAAATGACCGCTCCCTTTATGAGAAGAAAGTGTAGTCTCAGTGAGAGTGATTAAGAAGAAATGCCGTATTCCATATTTACTCGTTTTCAGCTTCACAGGAAAGAGGAACAGTATTATCCATTTATTCAAACAGTGACCTAAACACTTCCTTGTCACTGACAGCAATAGAGCATGTCACGCTAGCATAATGTCTGGAGCACTTTCTGTCACCTTAATGGATTGCAATGGGATTGTTTGGAGGTTGGATTTACATGGGTTTGGTTACTCCTATCTCTTGTGTATTATTTCTCCAACCCTCATCTAATATTCAGATTTGCAAAATAATTTCCAAGTACAGTGTCTGGTTTTATGCTCAGTGTTGAGGTAGAAGGTAAAATACTAATATGACTTTATCAACCCATGTTGTACAGATAATTAATTGGGTGACATTCAGGTCAACAATTTTGCAGATGTCTTACTCTACTGATCAGCTGTCTCAGTTGCACTCCCAGTCGTTTCACTTTTTTTCCTTTCTAGTCCCTAATTTGTAAATCTTGTAGGATGCAAGCTCTCCTTTGAATTTTATATATATATATATATATATATATATATATATATACACAAGAACATCTCCCACTACTGGGGTCTGTGGAGAGCTTCCTTATAAAATAGTGTTAATAGTGTCTGTTAGTAAAGCTAGATTTGAGTGAGTTTTAAATCATATTTTGTGCTGTATAGCTGGAGAGATCAATCTTCTGGACAGTGATCTGAGTGCTGATAATAAAATCAGGCACACTTGGACTCCTGGAGCCTTGATGTACTATGGGAGAGCAGAGCTGCAAGCATCTGACCACAGGTAACTAAACAATCAGAGAGAGGTTCAAATATGCCAGGTTAAAATGCATCATGCTGATTTACACCTTCAGAGTGAGGGACCAAGTCTGATGAAAACAGGAATTACACCCTTGTTCTGTGTTCAATATCTGCTTGATGGATTTTTTTCCTCTCATGGTGAGTTTTATACCAGAGTGGCAAGCATCTATAGTCATGTATTTATTTTTCCTGCACAGTGGTTGCAGCAGGGGTTGAATAAGTTGCAGCAAGAGGTATAGAACACAGAGATTTCTGTTGCTTGGTTTTGGAAAAGCTCTGATGCATAAGGAAGCTGCTCTGATGGATTTCCACTCAGCTTGCTGTGGGAGAGGAGGAGGCTGGAGCTGTGTGGCCTGAAGATGTGTAAGCCAGGCCACCCAGGGACAAGTTTGGCCTCTTCAGCGCCCTCAAGTGTGGGGCTTCTGTGCCTCCTTTAAAAATGGAAATGGCAGAAGATAGAGAAACCAAAGCCCAGTTCTTCTGGCTGGTCTATATCATTAACTTCTCTTTAGGAGTATGAATGACCTGTCTTTGATAAACTTGTTCTCTGCTTCACTCCTGAGAAACAAATTCTATAATAAATACACTTTGAAAGTGTATTACATTGAGAATATTTTTCTCACCCCTTGCATGCTTTGTGGAAATGCTACAATATTGCTCCTCCTAGCAGTGCTCTGTGACCCCCAGTAGCTGTCTGCTTCTGGTGGTGCTCTTGGATGCCAGGACTGTTCTGTATTCCTCTATGGAATGAACATGCAATGGAAGAGCAATGGAAGAACATGCCTCTTGCAATCAATTTCTCTGTGTCAAGGCTCTGACATTGCTGTGTTCTGCAAAGCACAGTGGAGCTGCTGCTCTCATTATATAGGACCCTGAGGATGCAATCTGTGAAACATGACTGTTATACATGATTTTCTGTTTCAGCAAACTTGACTCCAAAAGCTGCTTTTTAATTACAGTCAGCAGGTTTGCTCTCCCAAGGTTTGTGCTAGAAAAAGGGCATAGCTGTATCTTTGTGACATATGGAAATGCGTTATGATTCACAATGCTTATGGAAATAGTTAATGCTTCCCATGCATTTTTCCACCTTTATTATCCCTTTCTAGTCCTGCTGTTGTTGCTTTCATATGTTCTGGTAATGTGTACTCAAGAGCCAGCTCTATTGCAAGTAGAAGGCAGCATTTTTGACAGAGTTGTAGGAGTAGCTGTCCCAGTCACTGCTCTGTGTATGTGCAGGTGAAAATCTGAGATTGTGGATTGCACCTACTGAGATGAGATGAGTTCTGCTCTTTCAGACAGCTCTCTCATTTTTATTCAGATCTAACACATAGAGAAGTTATTTGTAAGAAATAGCTCGAGAAGCAACTTTGCAGTGTTGACTGCTTATAGTGTAATGGATTGGCACATTTGCTAGATGACAACATTACGCATCTGGAATACCTTGTCCTTAGTTTTTGGAAGAAGATATGTGGCCTTGTCTAACGGAAAATGATATATTTCCATCCTGATTTATAGATGTTTGGTGCCACAGCTGTTTGATAATGAGTGAAGTATCCTGATATTTATGGTCTATAGGTTTGCCATAAGTGCTACATACAATTGTTATTTCAATTCACTTATGTCATGTCTTCACTGTTACATTCAGCTAGTGCAGGACTAGGAAATAAAATTAATAGTGCTCAAGGAATGATGTTGACCACTGCAGAAAAGATGAAATTTACATGTCTTCCTTCCTTATATAGATTTTAATTTTATATAAGCACTTCTTATTTTTAAATAAGAATTTTTCCTTTGTTTTGTGTAGGCCAGTGTTAGCTATTGTAGAAGTGGAAGTTCAGGAAGTTAATGAAGCTGCCCGTGACAGTGTTTTCCGAGAAGTGTCATCTTTTCAGGGACCATTGGATGCCACAGTAGTGGTAAATCTGCTATCACCAACACCTGAAGACAAAAATGAATTTCCTGAAGACTTGCGTACAGAGCTTATGCAGATGTTTGAGGATTATGGCACTGTTGTTCTGGTCAGGTGAGTTTGGGATCTGAAATGGCATGACACCTATTAAAAACAACAGACTACTGAAGATCCCTTTTGTCCCGACAGAGTTAGCTTTGTATTGGAAGGAAGTATGTAGAATTCCTTTGTTGCACTTTCAGTTCTTCATTAGAAATTGAATGCAAGTTTTCTGAATATCTTATACCTCTCAACAACCTTTTAAAAAAATAATCCAACAGCTCTCGTCTGAGTGGAAGAGAATTTTATTCAGTACAACACCATAAAGCAGAGACTTTAATGAAAATCATTATCTTTAGATTCAGGCCTCACTTCCAAGCATTTGCTGCTTCTGGTGGATCCTCGGGCTCCGCTTCACCTCCTTTGGGGTGAGGTCTGCTCTCTTCCACCACTCTTTCACAATTGGCAGGATTTCCTGGCTGGCTCTTCTTCCTGTTGAGGATCACTTTGCTTGCTTGTTAACAGTGCAGCTTCTCACAGAGCTGTCACCCACTGGGTTTGAGAGGGAGAGTGTGATACCTTCTGGCAGAGCAGCTTAATTTCATTCTGATTGATTCTCTACAGGGCTTCAGCACAGCTGTGAGATTTCTGTTTTGAGAAATACAGGCAAAAGACCTAACAGTTGACCTCTGGGAAACACTACCAAAAACTTGTTCATGTTTCCTTGATTCATTTATTCGTGGAGAAAGCTGATGACCTGTTGTATAGTTTTATGAAACACCAAAATAAGCTGAGGGTTTAAAAGCAGCCATGCAGGAAAAGCAGGACCACCTTGCTTGTGAAGGAACAAGAAAAGAACACATTTTGGTGGATAGTTCTTGGTTTATTTTGTTTTAAATTGCTTTAGATCTTGGTGGAATACTAGTCTTTGGGGACATCACATGTCCTCTGAGGTGAAGGATATGCAGAACCACAGAAGCTAGTCCAGAGGGAGTGTAGCCATTGGACTGGGTATCCTGTCAACAGCTGCTGAGGTGTTTGTCCTGCTGTTCCAGGGGTGAATCAGAAAGGGGCAGGGTGCTTGGGGTCACACAAGGGATGATCAGAGAGAAGAGAAGCCCAGCTGGGATTCATAGATCACCTGCTCCTCCTCAAAAAATAGAATTGTGAAAGAAAATACAACTAATGCCAAATGGATAGCACTGCATATGTGTACTGTATGTAGATCTATATGGTACTTTCTATCTATGCTAGCCTTCAAAGGGTTTTTATTCAGTGGTGAAATAAAATGGTTTTTCTCCTCTGTCTTTTTTCACTAGGATCTGCGGAGGTCAAATGCTGGTGACATTTGCAGACAGCAAGTCAGCTCTTCGTGTTATGGATATAGATGGTGCCAAAGTAAGAATTTCTCAAGCCTATGATAATAATAATTTCATAACAAATTTTTCAAAAGTGGTTGCTTAGAATGAGGTACTTGTTTCTACCTAAATCAAGCAGCATTATTTCAAAGAAAGTTAGTACTCATGAAGTCCTTAACTTTCACATCTGCTGAGGCTATTAATGCAGTATTTTGGTTTCAAGTTGGCATGAGGTGACTTTTCATGGATCCCAAGCAGTGCTTAGGATCTGGCCTCTGACACCACTGCAGAACACGTGGAGTTGTTCATGGTTGTGGCTAATTGAAGCAGTTCCCCTGACATTCTGTGTGACTTTATACTGTTGCCAAAACATCCTCCTGATTGTGGTTTGGAGATCTTTCTTTTCTCCACTGTATCAAATAGGCTCCTTCTGTTGAGCTGTTAACAACATGATTCATTGGCTTCCCTGGCAAATCCAGCATTGGCAGTAGGCGTTTACCTTCCCATCCCCTGCTTGTCCTTCCCACACACATACACCACAGATCATCAGCCCACTGTGGAAAAAACTGTTTGTGGGCTGCCCTGTAAACTTAATACTGAAGTAATGGATTTAATTCTCATTCTTCTTTCATATTTGCAGTTTCATCTTCTAATTTGACTCCTGCCATTGATGTAATTTATAGCACAGACTGAAAGACAGTTGTATGCACACATTATGTGAAGGTGCTGGGAATCTGAGCTGGGACCTTTTCAAACTTATTGTCCTGTCAAAGCTGCTGGGTTGTCTGCATTTCACCCCAAATGTCATAGAACAACACACATAAGCCCCTGAATTCCTAATCTTTTTGAAAATACACCTTCCATATACATCATGTATGAGATTTTCTAGTCAGAGCCTCCTTACAGGTGGCAGCAGATACAAAACTCTTGTGTGTTTTAAAGCTGCTGACTCAAAAATGGCACCATCCCATGCCAATATTGCTCTTCCAGTGTTGTTTTGATATATTTGATGTTTCACCTATTTCTCCGGTATTTCCCAAATGCAGCAGCAGCAGTGTTTTGGAGCTGTGAATATTGTTGCAATCTGAAAACCTGGTTATGAGGGTAGTAGTAAGAGTGTTTCCTTTCCATTTAGCTTCTGAAGTGAAGCTTTAGTCCTATCAATTTCTGAAGCAGTTGCACAGCCTGGTCAGAGCATGGTGCTAATGACATCAGGGTCCTGGGTTCAATGCCTGCATGGGCCATTCCCTTAATAGCTGGACTTGATGATCCTTCTGGGTCCCTTCCAGCTCAGAATCTGTGATCTGTATGATTCTGAACAGGCTGGCAGCACTTGCTCATTCTCTTCAAACATTCTCGTTTTGTGAAGGTGCTTGGCAAAGGGAAACAATTCTTTCTGTGCTTAGGTTAGAGGCAGAACAGTGAGGATCCAGCCCAAGACTAAGGACTGGCTAAAGGGCCTCCAGGAGGAAATTGCTCGAAAACGAGACAGCATTGTGCCCATGTCCCCCACGGCAAACTCCCATCTTCTGGAAGAAAATTTTGACTTCTCAAGTTTGGACTATGAGTCAGAAGGTAAGCAATTTGTTTCTAAGCTAAGTAGTGAGAAATTGCTTTGCTGGCTTTAGTTGCACAGAGAAGGTATAGTGTGAGTGTCAGTGGCACTCTAATTTGTAATGAAGCCACACTTCTTAAAAGATTACTGTAATTAAAGCCATGACCTGACTCTCTGCCTGGGCATAGAACTGTTAGTTAGCTCATCTTGTCAATTTAGTGTTGTATGTTAGCAAATTCAATGTATGGTACCGCTGTCTGTAGAGACACACTGTGATGAAACACGTGGGGTGGTTACACAAGAATCTTGCCCAGCCTAATATATTAAATTAACTGATAGTATAGATTAATTAATATATTAAATTAACTGATAGTATAGATTAATTAATTGGTAGTGTGGAGAGATAGATAACGAATTTGCTCATTAATTCTTTGTTATCTAATATTTCAATCCAGGTGATATAGAGGATGAAGATGATTATTTAGAGGATGCTCTGTGTCAACATCTGGTAGCAGACGCAGCAGAAGATACGTTAGAGCGCCCTGGACATTGCGCATCCATAGTTCTTTCAGACAAATCTGGACAAACCCCCTGTCTGTATAAAGGTAAAGTATCCACCTTCCTCAAGGTAAGACCTGAAGGATTGTTGTTTGTTCTCCTGTTGTATGTATTTCCCTGTTCATTTATATTTTCATTCTAGGTTCTCCTGTAGTACCTAGTCACGTTCAACTCCCCTTGAGCTAGTGACTGTTGCTGAGGTCCTCAGGCATAACAGCAATACGAATGATGAAACTTAGATTCTCCTTCTCTCTAGGCCAGGGCAAGGCAGGAAAGCTGAAAAATGCTGGTTTTCCTTTTCTAGCCAGAGGAAATTAAATCTTTTTATCCATTTGATATTGTTTGGCACCTGAACACACAACAAAAAATTGCATGCTGTTTTCTTATTGGTGAGGGCCAAAGCAAAATCAAGCCAAAAGAATCCTGTTGATTCCGTGATGGGCTCAACTCTGTCCTTTGAGCAATAGCAGTGGCAGAGCAGTCAGCTGTAAGCTGGGAGGTTTTGTTCAAATTACTTCAGAGGCCTGAAGTTCCTCTTTTGTTCCCATTTGATTTATTTCTGAACGAGTCAAGGTTCATAGAAAATATAGTATAATCATTCTTTACGTTCTCCGTGTTAACCTTTTTCCTCAGTTACCTGGCTTGTTTGCACATTATTGTGAGGTGACTTGGTAAAAAGAAGATAAAGCTGTGGAGAGAAAACTGATAAAAACTGCAGCAAGAGCTAGCCGTGGTCTTACAATGGGATGTGATCAGGATGTGCTTCAGTGGCCAAGCATTGACAGGCTGAGATATGTATTAAACACCTCATTGTGACAGCAAGTGATTCAGTAGCTGTCGTTCTGCACTCTCTCAGAAGTGCTTTGTCTTCTGACATAAAAGTGAAAACTTTTAATACCTTCAAAGGTTGAGTCAGAAGTAGAGTTCAAAAAGATTGAATGAAATTTGTACCCTTACACAGACAGATTTTCCAAACAGAGTGATTTATGGCTTTCTTGCCCACCTTGAGTCATAGGCTGGGTTCAGTGTGGCCAGACCCTAAAGCCTATCCCTGAGTCAAGGAGCGATCAGTCATTATTAAATACTGTGGAGTCAATCACTTTGTATTATAGGGTGCCTTGCCCTCCGAGCACCTCTGGCCCACTGTGTGATGATTCATTAAGCCACAGAGAATTGCAGTGAGTCTTGTCACCCACACTAACTCTTCTCCACAAAAAATATCACAAAGTAAATAGAGGTTATGGAGTATAGTTTGAAGGAGGTCAGGGTTGGGTCATGATGTCACATAACTCAAAATATTATATATTCAATTAATCTTGAAGTGTCTGCAATTTCAAATTCCTCCATAAGCTTCCAATTCTGCCTGAGTAACTCCTAATTGGAGGTGTGATGACTGTGTAGCTAGTGGTAGACACAGATAGAAAACAGTGACGGGCACAACTCTGTGTGTGTGTTTCTGAGGTCAGGGGAGGGCACAGCTTCACGAAACTGATGTCCCTGCCAGCAGCCTTTCAGGGATGAAATTGAGTGGTAATGGCTGGCTTTAGTTGTGTTTGGTTTTACTGCCAGAACTTCAAACCCTGCCTCCAGGTGCCTGCATGACTCCTTGGGTCCTACTGGTGAGCCCATATCTGCAGTTTAGAAGTACTGGAAATGCAGGGAGCATGGGGAGGGCGGGCTGGGCAGACCACAGGCTCTGTCTCTGTGGCTGCCATCTGCTGCTGAGTGGGAGCAGGAAGCTGTGAGGCAGCTCGTGATTCCCCGCAGAGCCCAGCTTTCCAAAAAACAAGAATTTGTTTACAAATGCCTGAAGTGCGAGAGGCTGCTGCTGCGTAATTCCTTCCCCATGTCTCCAAAACAAAGGGACAAAACTAAACCCAGTGAATCTTGGAGCTCTAAAGAGCAAGAGCTGCATAGCTGGACAGCCGTGGCAGGGTAAGAGGACTGAAATGGAAGTCCTCACTATAGCAGATGGGGGAGAATAAAGCAATCTGTACTTCTCCCCTCTCCAGCTGTCAGAAAGGCTTAGATGGGATGAAAGACTGAACAATTAGTGATGTAAGGTGCAGCCAAGAGCTAGCAGATTGAGGCAGCTGTACCTGTTAGGAGATGTTGCTGGAAAGCAGAGATTTTTCTCTGGTGCAGAGACAGTTCTCCTGTTCAAGAAAAGGTGTCTAATCCTTAAATGGAATTCCTGTGTTTGGGGTGGAAAGCAAGGAATTCACCATGACTAGCCATGACAGTTTGAATGGGAGGAGGTTGTTACTAAGTCTGGCTATGAAAATCTCAGAATCTAACAAGGTGCCCAGTAACCCTGGCATCAAGTGCAGGCATTCTTTGTGTTGGTGCAAACAGCTAATAAATGGTGGGAAAGGAGAGAGAGAAAGTATTTGACAAAAGGGTACATGTTTCCTGCAGTGGGAGCAGGCAGACATTGCGGGAGAGCAAAAAATGTGAATGGAACTGTCGTGTTGCTGAGAGACCTGGCTGAGGCTTGCCACTCATAGTCACCTCTCTTCTGACCTCTCAGATCTGGTGCACTTCACCCAGTGAGGTATCTAATACAGACACTTTCTAAAATGTCCCTAGATGATGCAGACCTGGCTGATTTGAAGCAGGAGCTGGAGGCAAGTGGGGAATGCAGACGCCGGATTCCAAGCAGATCTCTGTCCATTCCTACCAGGCCTCGGCCACTTCAGCCACCACAGAGGCCTCCCCCTCCTGGTGAGTGGAGCTTTCCTTCATGGGGGGTTGGCCCCAGCTGAACAGTTTGTGCCTGCCATGTCTGGGTGACAAAGAAAGTAATACCTTGCTCTGAAATGTCAGGTTGTCGAGGGACTTGTACTTGCCTCCCAGCCTGTTTCAGCCTGAGTATTACTGCCATTAGTAATGGGAGAAGTTTGTCTGCAGGATGACAGATACTCCACAAGAAAAATGTCTTTAGTAAGGATAGAATAGCCCATATGTTTCATACTAGCTTACCACTCATGTTAGCAAGTTGAGCAGCCACTTTGTGGCAATAAAGGTATTGGTATTTATGCCTGCTGACTTCTGAAGTCACTGAGTGTTTTTTTGCAGATTTTTGGATTGCAAATTAATTGTAATCAGAATTTTAAAATCCCTTGACAAAATACTTATTCTGGACAGTTTTTGTCCTTTCATTCTTCACAAGCAATCCTTGTGTTTATGAAAGAAATGCGAAGTGGATTATGATTCTCAGTGAGGCACAAAGGGAAGTGATGCTCTTTACCTAAGATTTGCTCCCCTGAGATGCCATCCAGAGCTGTGCTGCTCCTGTTTTTATGGCTACTTATGGATTAAAGCTGATTGCTAGATGAGCATAATCATCTTTGCCTCCTGTATTAGACAAGCAATATATAATGTTTTTCTTCCAGCCCAAAATCTCTCTTTTGTGTACATTTTTCCAGACTTAAACTAGAACTTCTGTGATGCTCACCTGATAAAAGATGAGTGCTTTAAGATTATTCCAATTCATTTTTGAGTTTGTTGAACAGAAGTGCCAACACTGGTGTCTGTATTTCTGTGCCTAGTATGCATTGTTGCTCAGCTGATAATATCTAATTAATTAAATGAAAGAAAGACTAACTGCAAAACTGCTTCCTGAAACAGTTCAAGATTTTGAGGGGGTGATGGTATGCACATTGGTTTTGCTCCATTGCAGATAACATTTTGTACCAGCTCTTGCATGTAAAAAGCCATGTTTTATTCCTCTTCCAGCTGGAACATCAGGCAAAAAGTCCCCCTCAGATGGTTCCCTCTCTCCAGGAAGCCATCCCACCTGCTCCATCCTGGCAACGGCAAAGCTGCTTCCTGGAGCCCCTCAGCAGCCAGTGAGTCCTGCTGCTCAGCACTGCCCCTTGGCATTGTCCTGATCCCTCCCATCCACACTGACAATCACGTACAGGATGCACCTGTCATACAAGGAAGGAAGGAAGGAAGTCCATCACATGTCTGAGCTGAAAATGCCAAGATAACTCTTGTACTGTAATACTAAACTGTAGGTCCTGTTAGGCAGCAGGAAGATGTTAATAAATTAACAGGAGTTAGGAAGGCCAAGAAGGGAGAGAGAGAATGAGTGGAGTAAGACCAGAGCACTGTTCCTGCTTTCTGACAGATGCTAACTTGAATGTTTAACACCATCATCATATGGTTTAATTCTTTTCTCACCTCTGTTTTGGTGGGCCATGCTAATGCCCAGAATGCAGGAAAAGTCTTGACCACTGCCAGCAAGGCTGTTAGTTCCCTGAGGGGGACCAGGATCAGAATGTGGAAATGCCTCCCCACTCCTGTCTTTCTGGATGAGGACACTAATGCATTGAACAAGGGATGGCTAAGGGACTAGCTGTGGCACTTGGGCACCGGCAGCAAACATGTACAATTTGCTAAAAAAGTCCCATTTCTTTAGTATTTATAGATCACTGAACAGCCACTTGCAAGAACAGGATTTTACAGGTGTATGAGCTTAGCAGTAAAATTCGAGGTGTACAAGAAAAAACAGTTCTCTCAAGATGACTCATTCTCCTGTGGTTTTTTTTAAAGCCCAAAGTCCGGACTGGAATAAGCAAACCTTACAACGTCAAGCAGATCAAAACCACCACAGCTGAGGAAGCAGAAGAAGCTATCAGATGTCTTATGGAGGCCAAAGGAGGTAAGTACAGCTTTCTAAGTGACTTCTAAAAATCTTTAAATAAAGAAAACTGTAGATGTATTCATCTCACCTTAGCCCAGATGCACATGTTCCTATTCAGAATTTCACCTGAACACATTCTTGCAAAATTGTATGTGGTATTCTCTGTCAGTTCTGGTAGGAACCTTTTTTTCAAGATGAATAAAATTTTATATTTTGTTGTAGAACCTGCCACTAGGAGAACTTTGGGTTATTTATGCCCAGATTTGTCAGTAAAATTAAAACATAAAGATGGGATTTTTTTAAAGTAATGGTGCCTGTGCTCTCTCAGAGTTGCATAAAGGATATTTGCTGCTCTATTTACTGAATGCTCAGTATTCCAAGCAGAACTACAGAGCAAATGCAGCTCTAGGAAAAATAACCTGGATTCTATTCACATTTGGACAGCAAGTATTGCTGTAACCTAGATAAAAGCTTGCACTACTTCAGCTTGAATAGCTAAGCTAAAAGGCTGTGTTTAGGCTCTCTGTGTAGTCCCTGGAGAAGAGAGCTTCTTGCAAGGGCAAGTTGGAGCATAACACTAGCTTAGGTACTGTGAATGTACCCCCAGGGTTGCATGCAGTCTTTCTGCTATGCTGTAGGAGTGAAAATGGCTACCTGAGTTTGCAAGGCTCTTAGTTTAGGAGAAAACCATCCCTTTTCATTTATACGTAGAGCGAATACAGTCTGGAATAATCCCATTTATTTAGAAATATCATAAAGACATCTTGCTCTTTGTCCTTCAGTGCTGTTCATTTCATTTTGAAATCAGATTTACTCTCCATTGATTTGGAAATTCACATTCATTTTGGTGTGGGTAAGAAAAGTAGTCTGGTCAGCATCACGTCCAGTCCCTGGTACTGTACCACCAGTTGGCATTTACAGTTCTTGCCAAAGTACTCTGCAAGATGCACTTGGTATCATTAACTTGGTTTTACAGACAATGGCAAAAGGATGCTCAGAGCTTGAGCCCAGTACTCCTGAACCCCCAGCCAGTGTTTCCTTCACTTGACCAAATGGTGGCACAGCACTGCTGGTTTGGCATGAAATTATTTCAGGCAGAAAAGTTTTTCCCTAACAGATGTTCCCTCTTACAGATGTTACAGGATTGCAAAGGTCTGTGCTTAGTTCCCAAACCTACCTTCTTGGCCTGAGTTGGCCCCATAGGCATGAACATTTTGGGAAACCTGGTTGTGAAAGAAATTATCTTAAATCTATGTTCTGATCGGGCTGAGATGCCATATTTGGTTTTGCTTTTCAGGGGTACAGGAAGATGCAGTAAAGCCTGTTCCAACCAGAAACCAAACTTCCTCCAAACCCGAGGCTCCTCCCAGCATGACAAAATCAGCATCGTTTCAAGGGTTGCAGGCAGGAGCAGTGCCGGTGCCTCATCGCCCACCACCCAAAGTTCCAACTCCAAAGAAGCCATTGCCCCTGCAAAGGACTGGAGTCAAGGTGGAAAATGTAAGAGAGTTGCAGCAAAATGCATCTAGCTTCCATTACACAGTGTAAATGATGGAATGGTGGGCTGGTTGCTTTTTGCAGGACCTGTCATGTCAGCAGGTGCTGGAATAATTTTGTGTATTACAGTCACCAAGACATAAAAATGCAAGAAAGATTGGAAGGAGAGCCATATTCAGCTTTTCTATTTGTCAGTCCATTATCTTGTTTTTCTTCTGGTTTGTCTAAACTTGTCAGGATTTAATTTGTTGTTTATCACAGTCTCTACTTTTGACCATGAGTGGTGTGCTTTGTAAAGATTTGAGGCAGCTTCTTCATCAGCTGTGTGTCCTTTCTTCCACGCCTTGTAATGGGATTCAGCCTTTCAGTTTGAATTCTGGAGTCTACTCAAGAGTTCATGTTCTCAAAAATGCAAAGCTGTAGGTGTTCAGGTTTTAATATATATCAGGTCTCTACAACGGAGACAATAGTTCACCTCTAGAGCTGCTAAAATAATGATCTAATTTGTAAAGCACTTTGCGTACAAGAGAAAGACAAATATAACCTCTGACAGAATCTCTGCTAGGAAGCTCTCTCCTAAATTCCTTTGGTAAAGGCATTCACCCCTTCTCTATAATGGGCTTTGTGCTATCTTTACTTTGCAGATCCATCAAAAACCCAACCCAGACAGCACAGCCTATGCCAAGGAGTGGTCAGTTTGTTTTGTTTAAGTTGTCTCCATTCCCAGGTCACTCTTGAAGGGTGCTGAGAGAGATTGCTATTTTGGTGTTGGTTATGTGAGAGCTTCTGCAGGAATAGATGTGTTTCAGTTTGACTCTGCCCTGGAATTCCACTCCTTCCTCCATGTGAGGGAGGTCAGATGGGAGTTGTGTACTTGAAAACCTCCACCCAATCTCCCTCTATCACAGTCAAACATAGGCAACTTAACAGCACATAGGAAGAAGTGGCAAGGGCTATGTCCAGCATGAGATACTGACTAAACATTCTGCCTGCATGAAAAAGCCTGTACAATTATCTTTTAATACTATGCAAGAGTAATAAAGAATTTAAATACTTTCATTCAATCACACACAGTGTGAGAAATCTGAAGCAGTCCTTGCCCTCCTAGACTGAGCTGTGCTTATTATTTATTTACCTTTAAATGGTGGATGTATGCTAGACTGGACTTTGAGAGCTTATTTTTATCTTCAGTTGCCAGCATCAGTGAGACAGGACAGAGCCCTTAATGCATTTACTGGGTTAGCTTAAGCTAATTCTCATTCAACCTTATCTATCCAAATAAGCTACACCTAAAGGCATGAGCAATCTTAAGTATTATTAGTCAGCAGAGAGATGTAACAAATAAATAACTCCTCAGAACAGGTTAATTTGGCCCGGAGCAAAATCCTAATGTGAAAAGGGAAGTGGTCATAAAGGGCTCTGAGTGAAAAGGCTGTTGTCCTTCACTTGCTCTCTGAAGGTGAGTGCAAGGCACAGTGCATGAGCCCAGAGCCCAGCAGGTACAGTGGAGAACGATGCTGTCAAGCCTCCTCTTTGTACTGCTTTTTTTTCTTCCAGGACTTTTCTTAGTAACGCTGTCAATTAGACTTGCACCAGTAATGACTCAGAAGTTTAAGGTCCCTTTTTGTTCTCACATTTCTTCTTCCATTTCTTCCTCAGGCCATGTCTCCAGAAGGGCAATTTGAACAACAGACAGCACAGTCTCCTTTTGGCTTGTTAGAGCCCCATCTAGAAACTGGAGATATTCTTAGTCCAATCAAGATCACTCCAGTCCCTAAACCCAGAACACAAGCTGGGAAGCCTCAGGAGAGCAGGGGGAGCAGTGAAAGGCAGCCCCTGTCAGCAAGCACAGCTGAGGTCATTGTCCTGCCTCCCCAGAACACTCCCTTTGCCCCAAAGGTGCCACCACGAAGAAAGAAGTCGGCTCCTGCAGCTTTTCATCTCCAAGTTCTCCAGAGTAGTGGCAGCTCCCTTTTTAGTGGGTCACTATTCAACTCCAACAACAACAACCCTGGGCCCTGCCCCCAGACTCATGGCCCTGCTGGCTCGGGTCCCACAGCCTCTGCCGGCCCAGAAAACAGCACAGCTCAGCCCTTGGCACCAGGTGCTGCAGAACTGATGGCAAAGCTCCAGGGCCCTTCTGCACCCGCAGGCCAGCATCCACAACGACTGGACACCAACTCCCTTCCAGAGAACACCAGTCTTCTGGACCTGGACATGCATTCTTCCTTCCCTCTTTCCAAACAGGCACCATCAGCTACTTCTCCAGCACACACTTCAGAAAATTTAAATCACCCCAGTCTGAAAGATTTCAGTCACTGGGTTACATTTAGTGATGATGAAGACAGCAGTGCAGTGGCAGAAGGGTTCAGCAAACTGCTTGTCTTAGAACAAAACAAAAATACCTTAAGGAAAACAAATACTGATTTAGAGTTGTAAATTTTTGCCCCCTTAGTGTTCCAAAAGAAATCATAATTATGATGCAAAATAAAATCTTTTTTTATTTAATGAAATAGATCATCTGTCCATGCTACATTTCATTTTCACTTTTAAAGATACAGCCCCTGGAGGGAAGTATATGGAGCACATACAACCTAACATTACCTACAGTTCATTTGAAAACTTCCTTATTCTAAGTTATTTCTTTTTATTAATTCATCTTAAGATGTTTTATTTCATTTCAGGTGCAAATCATATGTAAGAACATGTAATGATGTATGGAAAAAAAGACATTAAGAAAAACATTTCCTGTGAAATGTACATTTTAATCAATTTCTGTTGTTTGAAATAAAGCATCCTTACTTTGAAGAGTTAGGCTGCCACTTATTCTGGAATGAACATCCCAAGGGGGAATGTACACCAGTATAATAACAGTAGTAATACTGGTATTGCTCTGCTGCAAGTTTCCAAAACTCACCCTGGTTTTTGTTCCCAAGCCCATGTCCAACAGCTTACTTTGAAAATGGACTGTAGCTTTCCACATTCTGTTTCACTGCAAAGAAATGCTACAGACTGCTTCTGCATTGACTGCAGATCCTGAGGAAACGGGGAATGGTTGAGCTGATGCCACAGGTATTGGCTTAGGCATGTCTGATGCTTCAGGAATTGTGTCCCTGTTCCCACTCTCTGTCTTCATAAGCAAATGCCATGCCAGTCCTCCATTTCCACAGTGCAGATGAGGAACGAGCTGGTCCTTTTTGCCTTGCCTGTGGGGTAGAAGCGTGCACGATAGATGCCACTTGTGCAAAGCAGGCAGTTAATAACCAGATTGCAACTTGTCATGGTAGCTTGTTAAGAGAAGCATCAAGATCTTTCATTATTAAAGGAAGGAAAAGCAGGTGGTGAAGCTGAAAAAACAACTAATTTTCAAAAAAAAATTTAAGATGTATTTAAAAAGATATTTTCCTTTTTCCATAGGAAAATTAATTGGCTTGTTCTGAGCTTCCCAAACACTGGAAATTCAGCCATTTTCTTCCTCATAATGCTTACCTGTTTCTCTGCAACTGCCAAATTTTGAACACAAGACATCGTGTAAGAGAGGATGCTGCCTTTGAGCACCTGTCATCCACCTCTGCTCTCTCATTTGCCAGACACTTAAAAAAAATCCCTGGAACCTTCAAAGGCCAAGCCCATAAAGCCCAGTGCTAAGCTCCTCGTGTGAGTGTCAGTTTAATGTGGTTGCAGGCTTGTGAATAATGTAAGATACTCGTTTCCCTACAAGATGACACAAAGCCTTTGCCTCTTAGCCCTCCTCTTAAAAAAAATACAGCGAATATTTATGGGCATATCTCAGTATAAAACATTAGCAGTAAAAAAGAAAGAGTATGGTATATGATCACATCCAACATTTTCTGCAAAGATAATTAACAGCTCTAGGACAGCTAATTTACATGTTAATGAAAGTGTTAGCAGGAAAGCCAATTAAATTGGATTTATACAAGTCAAATAAAATCTGCTTTATTACTCTCCTTGAATAAGAGACGGATGTGGCCTTTAGCATTCTATCTTATGTCTGTGACTGTGGCACGCTGCCCACTGAAGGATGAATCCCAGCAGCTCGCTGGTTTATGCTATCAGTGACAGCAGATATTGCTCAGTCGCAGCAAATCAAGGGAAGGGGACAGACAGTCCAGCTGAAAAGGTTACAGCACAGAATGAGGAATCTCCTGTCTCCATAAATTACTTTCCACACCGGTGCCCAAAGTCCCAGCCAAGTGTTTTCTCAGAAGCAGGCACTTGTGACCTGCTTGTGACCTGGTTCTGGTTTCAATGGTCAGAGGAAGCAAAGCAGAGCCAGACTTGCTCCATGTTTGGGAAATCACTACTGAGAACTCAGACTGCAGGAGGCAGTGATGCTTCCCTTCTCATTTGGGATTAAGGCCAAGTAACCTGAACCCTTATTACCTGATGCCCACAACGCAGGAACCCACAGCACAGCTCTGTTCTCTGCTCTTCTGCCCATCCTCACTGGGATATAATCAATAGAAATCAGTATCCTCAGGGACAGCTGCCAGTCTTCAGGGACATAAAATGGATTGTAGGGAGTGGTTATCCCATGACATTTTTCCAGTTATGAACTGAGCACTTGGCAAAAATTGTTGATGGCAGCTGTGAAGCCAGGTATGAATGATTTACCAGACATTGCTTCTTTAATGTGAGAGTCTTTGGCAAGACACCACGTGAGCTTGCCCAGGGCCTGCAGTATTGCAGCTTCAAGTCACAGTAGGCACCCTGGTTGCTCTGCTGCATTTCTGTTTGGGGTGGATAAGTTGTTCTCCTTGGTAGATCAACTGCCTGATTTAGCTTTTTTAGGGAGGTTACCACTGAAACAAAAAGAAAGAGAACCAAAATATTGGTTAGAGTTTTCACTCTGACAAAACATTTTTGCTTTTCCCCTTTCATCTAGAATTACCATTTTCACCAGATGGGAAATTGCACCAGGAAGCACAAATCACAGCAAAAGACAGTTCACAGCACTGTAATCCCAACAGTTGAATACTTGGTGGCAGTTGCTGCT
This sequence comes from Brachypodius melanocephalos, assembly GCA_013398615.1. Taxonomy (NCBI): domain Eukaryota; kingdom Metazoa; phylum Chordata; class Aves; order Passeriformes; family Pycnonotidae; genus Brachypodius; species Brachypodius melanocephalos. Next base: position 12,353,655 of record VZSR01003807.1, on the reverse strand, counting down.
AGAAACACCAACACAGTTACACCAGACTCCTGGACAGCAAGGGTAAGAAGACGGACCAACCCCTTTAGTCCTCCCTTCCCTTCTCACTATTATATTCTTGGATGCCACAATGTAGATGAAACATCATCTCCTCAGACAGCTCACACACAACCTGCCTGCTACGCCTGCAGTTGAGCCACTGGATGGGATTTAAAGAGTAGTTTGAGACCTGAGAATTTACAGAAAGACACTATCAATTAATGTGATACCAGGAGGCATAAAAGCCTCCAATTCCTGATGGAAAGCAGACATAGATGCTATGCCACAGACCTGCTGACCCTCAGACTAATGTCTGTGCATGCTCTAGGAGACACTGCTGCAAAATCCAAAAGCACAACTGACAACTGCTCAATTTGGCAAAACATGCCTGACCAGCCACCCCCCAGCACTGTGCCTCTTACCAAGAGAAGGGTCATGTTACATTCTCCCAGCACAAGACAATGTCTAAAAAATAATGCAGGTCTTTAACAAAAATAAACACGGTCCAGAGTATTCAGCTGGCAGATCATTAACCTTTAATACACTTTGTGACATATCCAAGACATTTTTAAAATCACATTTTACTACTATATTCCAAAAAAATAAACCCCAAACCCAACAAGCCCACCACCAAATATTAGTTTTAGAAGTCACACATATATAAATGCAGTTACAAAAAGGAAAACATGGCCTTAAGAATTCCAGTTACAAAACATAGATGCATTTACTAAGATTAATGTCACTGATCTGAATCTGTGTAAGCCAAAGGAGTGTATTAAAAGCAATAGTTTTGTCAAATGAAACAAGCATTCAGTTATTAGAAGTCTTGTCTATTCACCATGAACTCCACATAATCTACTCTGTGAATACAAAGTGTACTCTGAAGTCTAAGCCACAGTGTAAAAAATATAAAGCTCTTTAGAAATTAGGACATTTCGGTTACATTTTCTATACAAAATACTGCCATGCAGTGTTCTTACCGACATCTCAGTTAAGGGGAGGGAAATGATCTTTCTGGCAGCATAGTGCTCTACAGTCTCTCTACTGCTCTTGTGAATTTAACTTTGCAACTGCCTCAACTTCCAGATGAGTATTTTAAGCTGCAGTGTCCTCCTGGGCTGCTCTCAGGACCTGGCAGGACTGCAGTGCCCACAGCGGAACTGCAAGGTGCATCCCCACCTCCTTGGCAGCTTTCACAGCCACCCTTTGAAGGGCAGTAATATTGGATCCATCTCACAGGAGACACCTCAAGCCTCTCATCAATACTGACCTTATTTAACAAATGGCCAGCAAAGGCAGTACAGCCTTACACAGCCCATGTTTGTTTTCATGGAGAGATGCAGCTGTAAAGAAAGGAAGTAAACAGACCACAGTAACATGAGGCTGCTTTTAACCACAGTGCAAACTATGTAAGACTTCAAAAAAGTGACTGTGCACTGCCATTTTTTATCTGTCTAAAAATACCGATTTCTCATCAGTACTGTTAGGGTATCCTAAACATAAATGTAAACAAGACACTGCTGTTTTACTCTGTATCTACACCAACAGACATATTTGGGCCCCAAGAGACTAAAACATTTGGTGTAATTTCCAGTGAGGCCTTACAATCCCCTGATTTTTTTTTCCTGCTTTACTTTTTTCTACCTCAGCTCCAAACTCTAAGCATTTGCTTTCTTGTCAGCGCCTACATTTGTTGTGCTCCACCTGAGCATTTTCAATGCCCTTCTTTAAATCAGCTACCAAAAAGTTTCTGTATGACTAACAGGAGCCAGGGATTTGAATGTACCAACTTCTTGGTGTGTCCCAAGAACAAAGCAGAAGAGCTGAGCCCATCAAACACATTTTCAATGTGAACAAGCAGGGAACTGCCCTGTCTGACCAGATACACACTGTCCTAAGGCAAGTCTTCACAAGTTGCTAAGATTAGGAAGGAAACATACATGAAGATTAATATTTCTTTTCTTTTCATTAATACAATCAGACTAAAACAGCAACAATCTTCTAAGCAAGGCAAGCTACCAACCTGACTCTTTTTCATGCAGAAAAACAGATGCTGTGTCTGCTGACCAATCTGGGTGATCTATTAAATGAAAAGGCAAATGACAAAACCTCCTAGAATTGGGCCACTAGTCCAAAATGCCACTGTCATTCACTTGAATACTATTTTTTCAGGCTCCAGTCAGGCTATCCTAACATGGACAGTAAACCAAGACTTTGCAGTAGCCACATGCTGTTTCACTCCTTTGACACAACAAATAACCACCTCATTTAATTGCTTCTAATCCTCTCTATCAGACTTTATCCCAGGTGTATATTTACCTGCTTTCAAAGCAACCCTGCGGGTTTTTTTGCTAAAAGAAGAAAGCCTGGGCACGCACTTTCTTTTTGCCAAGTTTGTATTTGTTTTGAATGTATTTTGAGAAATAAATTGGACAGGTGTCTAAAGTTCAAGATGTACAGGAAATTATTCAGCAGCAGGTACTATTGACACAGCACCCTTATAATTCTGCATATCCCCAAATAAATGTTGAAAGTGTCTGTGTTATACCAAACACAGGACACAAGCAGGAAAGGATGGCAAAACCTCAGCCTCACAGTTCTTGGGCTAAAACATCCTGGATGAACTTCAGTGTACGTTGATACAGAAAAGCATCCTTCTTCTTTGGCTTGCAAATATTTAGATGATTAACATCCACTGGTATAAGGTCTCCAATTCCTATGTCTGGGAAAGGGACAGAAAAAAAAAAAAAGAAAAAGGAGATAACTACCAGAGTTCATAAGATGATCTAGACTGACAAGAACATCTTGCATTAGCAATTTCTCTCTCAAAAGCAACTTCTCCTATCTTCAGTAAAACTCTTTGTTCGTCATTATTTTTTCATGTGCTAAAAGCATCAGTACACACAGTTATGGCCTGATAGAGCCCTGTGTTGCCACAAAATCCACACTGGCACACTACTACACCATTAGGTCAGAGTTCTACTGTCTTCGTTTGAAGTGCACAAATGTGCATTTCTCCATACAGACCACTTTGCTGAAAAAAAACTTAATTTACTGATAGCACAGTCCTGAGTGAGGTTTAAGGGTTGATATGATCAGGGATGTAGTTTAATGCATGGTATCTTGAATCTGATCACCACTAATTGCCCATATTCCCTTACACAAATACTCTGACATGGACATTAAAAGTTGGACTGGAATGAACCTGAAATATGCTGCAAATCACTATGCACATTTCCAGGTAAATGAAATATTTACGTCACTTAATTGTAGAATACAAATATTCCATTTTCAGCTACTGATTTTGGGCACACTACAGCATTGATTCTTTCTTGACAGCCATCACTACTATCTTTCCAGTTAGGATGCTGTGACTGCCACATTCCAGTTAGTTGTCTATTCACTCAGCATCTAGAGAAACCCTCCATTTTGCTTTGACTTCTGTATCTTTAACCATGTAAAATTACACTAGAGCAGGATGAAGCTCTGCTTTCATGTGCCAAAGCAGACATGCAAGAAACAGGGAGCTTCCTGCTTGCCAGCCTGTGTTTTCGACAGAGTGAGTGGCCTGCTACTGAACTGCCATGTGCCCTCTAAAAAGTTTTCAAGAGCACTCATGTGCTGCACTAGGTGTCCTCCCTAGAAGAGGAGAGACATGCTACAAAATTACAAGTGCACAGTGCTCATTTGGGCTCTGTTATTCAGCCCTCTTTTTAACCTTTTGTTGTTAAATAATAACAAAAAAAAATCCAGTTTTTCAGTCCTTGCCAATAAAATTGCATCAGCAACATTTTGGCAAAACATTGCTACTCAAGAGGGCATACTGTAAAAACACAGCTAAATAGTGACTCAGAAAAACAGGGATGTATAGTCCACCTTTTGCAGTATGTGACCTTGCACTCAAGCTAGTGGATTTAGCTGGTGGAAAGCTTGGCCTGAAACCTAACAAAGCAATGGTTTCGGGCTTTACAGATACCATGGGCAGTGCAAAAGAAAGACTGAAAATATAAGACTTAAAACAGTTTTCTAAGTTGAACACACATAAAAAACAGCAAGTGGAAAAAACCCCTGGTTTTCCTGTCTCCTACAAAAGGCAAAAAGATGGAGGGAACTCTTCAGGAGGCAAACTCTATTGCTGGAATTCATGAGGTGTGGAAGGTAAAGGATTCTTAACACTGAAAACCAGCTTTGTGACTTTTTCCTTCCATTAGCAGTTTACTAATTTTCTTTCTTAGTTTCCTAAAGGAGAAAATAGCAAGAATTTGCAGAAGCATCTGAAACACTGTGCAGCCTACCTACACAAAGATAAACCACAACTAGTCATAATTCCAAAGGAAAGGACTCCAACATTAGACCAGGGTCAACCCTGCTTTTTAACAAACTTTACTCTCATTTAGAAAAATCAAAGAAACCACTGCTTTCTAAGATCTAAAGGTAGCTGCTTCTGATCTCAGCAGGGAGGCTCAGTCAAAAGTTAAACAAAACCCCCCACATTGTAATGTTATTTTTCTAGGTTTTTTACCCTAATACTTATAATTCTTTCTCATTATTGATGTTTACATCAATATTTACCAAATTAAACAAATTACATCAATTAAATGGCTATTTCTCACTTACCTGCTGACTCCACAGGTACAACATGCAGTTTTATCATGCTGCCTATGTGTGTTGGTAGGGTTTCTGCAAAACTCAGCACTGAAAACGTCTTGTCTTTGGCAAAAGACAAGAAGTCATCATTCAGCTCTTTAAGGGCAGGAGAATCTGAGAAAGAGCAACATAATTTTTGCAGTGTTATAAGATTATAGCATTTTTCTGGCAAGACTACATTGCTAGAAATGTTTTTATTACTATGACAGTAAAAGAAGTAGCATTTTGTTGGTAATCCCTTTTTCCAACTAGCATATGTAACAATTTGTTCTGACTCCCCCTTTTCCCCTCACCTCTGCAATGAAATGAAACAGCTACTCAGAATTGCTTGCAGTAATTCAACACACAACCCAAAATGTAAAAAGGAGGTTTGTTGTTTTTACCCTGCTTTTTCTGATGAAAAAAACCCAAAGCACTGAGAACAGATTAGCAGAGTTCCTGTTGCTAGATGGTAGCAAAGTGAACATACCCTTGCTGAGCTCTTTAACCTCCACAGATGGGAAGAGGAGATATCTGGCATTTATAGAATATTCAGCCAGCTGGGAACCATGGTGAGGTACGCTATAAAATATGATTCCTCTGGTGTTGTTTACGATTTTATCCATTTCTGGATTCTTGGAAGCATCCACCAGCATCCTTTTGACTAGAAGACCTGGCAACAGAAGCTGAATTAATGTAGGGATTTAAATCACTGGGAAATAATGATCATGCTATATTAACCATGAAACAACTAACCATATTCTTGCCTTGGTTGATTAGTCCTTAGATTGTTAAATATGTAAGATTAACTTGAAAAAAACCCAAACCACGCCTGAAGAGGCATCAATATAAAATGTCAATGAATGATGCAAATCCAATTTTGATCTGCTTTATGTGTTGCTAATGACATTTACTATATGCCTGATCATGGAGAAAATTTTGCCTCTGGATTTCCATTTACATGAATTTCAACTCATTGAGTTTTTAAATCAACACAGTAAGAACAAACAGCAATAAAAATACTTTAAAATGTATACGCTATTAAATATAATGCATTAAGAAAGCAGAAATCTGTATTTCATTTTTAGGTCTTTGCCAATTTCTTAAATAAACTATTCTGAATAATTGCATTTCTCCCTGAATTTGGTTAATTGACTTCTTCTGAAATCTTTAATGCAAATAAATGCTTTATATCAAACAGGCAACATGCTTACCACCCATGCTATGGGATACCCACACCAGAGGTCTGTCTCCAATCCCAGCAGCTTTGAGCTTGTCAAGCAGCTCACTGCTCCTGAAAGCAATAGACTTCCTGCAAAGAAAACAGCAAATGCAGGCATAATGGAGCATGACAGGTTAAAAGGCAATGTTAAACACAACGAATTTTAGTGCTGCACATTTATGAAAGTGAATTAGGTAAACAAATACTAATTATTTAATTATTGTCTCTACATTGAAAAAGGCCAAGAACTTTTGTAAGGATGGCTTCACAAGGACAATGGGAATTGAGCTAAATTCAGTTTCTCACTCTTGCTAGAAAGTTTTATTTTAATTTCGCTCAGCAAACATTTCTCTTTTCTTGACAAGTTGTTTTATGAAGTTTTAAATAGTTTCATTTACACATTGTAGCAAAACAGTTTTTATTCCATGAAAGCAACATCAACACATTCTATGGAAGCAACATCAACATCCTTCAACATGAACAAATCTCATCTGCTTTGCTAAACAATGCTCAGAGTGTGGAGCAATGTACAGAAATTTAAAAAATAAGTGCATGATCAACTAATACATTAAAAAAATCACAACCAACGTCAGTTACACTTGCCAGACAATAATCTCCAAATGCTTTGTACTGGAATAGTATGAAAGCACAATAATCTCCATTTTATAAATGAGAAGACTGAGCTCTGGAAACAATAAACTACACATTAAAGTTTGAAAATCAATCCATGGTAGAACCAAAACAAAACCAGCACCAATGTCCAATCCAAGCTTGAAAGTGCAACATTTGCACTTTACATTAGTCCTTGCGGTGCAACAAGAATCAAACACAGAAGGCCCTTGGGTAATGAAAACATCCGGATATGGGGCAACCATTGTGCAAAAATAACTCACTTCATCTCTATTGGTCTCAGCATTCTCACTAGAAATTGCTTTATAACACATATGAAAAGAATAATCAAATGTGTCTTCTCAGTTGAACAGTATGCTCTAGGCTAGCAGAGAGACATAAAAATTCACTTTTGAAACAGTGAACGAGACTGTACACCCAAGAGCAAACCTAAGGTTGCTTTTCTTCTGCAACCTCATTGTTCCTGCTAGTTAAAAATATCTTCAATATCTTTCATTTATTAGTAACCATATAAAATTATCAAATATTATAGTTGGGTGACCATAAATAGCAGGTGATATAATTTTCCATTTTGTAATGAAAAGGACATTATCTTAGGGAAAAAAGAAGGAAATATATATTTAGTTCTTTTAACATACTTACTCCAGACAGATACAAGAAGAGTTTTCCTAGAATCATAGAATTATTTATGTTAAAAAGACCTGTAAGATCATTGAGTCCAACTGTTAGCTCAAGGTGCACAGCCAAGTCCACCACAAACCCATGTTCCTAAGAGCCTTATCTGCCTGTCTTTATATTATCTCCAGGGATCCAGACTCAACCACTTCCCTGGGCAACCTCTTCCAGGGCTTGACAGTGCTTTAGTGAAGAATTTCTTCCTAATACCAGATCTAAACCTCCCCTGGTGCAACTTAAATCCAATTCCAGTCTTCTTTGGACCTGCACAAGTAACCACCTACACACTTCTTACTGTCATTTTTCTGCCTAATTTCAAACCGGCACATTAACAGTCACGTGTTCCTCATTTTCTCCCTGCTTACATATTTTCTTCAATGCAATAATTGCACTGATCTTTTGTATAGCCAGAGAGAGGAGGGGATGAATGAGTACCAAGTCCCTGGTCTATTATACACATGTTGAATTTTTTTCTTCCCTACACAAAAAACATTATTAATTTTCAGGTTCTTAACCTGTAAGCAGCCATGCACATGCCTCTGCTGTAGTACACAAGTCGACTTTACAGTACTAGCTACATGCTTAAATATATGCATAAGTGTTTGAAGGATTCTGATTTAAAGATCACTGAACTTAATTACCAAATTCTATCCAAGACAAAAAAAAAACCATTACAGGCTCAAAGTGTTTTTATTTTTCAACATGTTTGGTGGTAGCATTTTCCTCTGACCTACCCTATTCAAGGTAAATAAAAACACCATTCCTCTGGCCAGGGCAATTACACTCTGACTGAATCAGATACAGTTACTGTATTTTATCATCAAAGTTAAGATTTTTTGAATAAAAGTATGTTTGTATCAGAAATAGTGTTGCCAGCAGGACTAAGGAAGGGATTGGTGAGGCAGCAGCTGGAGGTCTGTGTTCAGTTTTGGGCCCCTCACTACCACAAAGACACTGAGGCTCTAGATCAGGTCCAGAGAAGGGTGATGGAGCCAGTGAAGGGTCTGGAGCACAAATCCTATATGAAGTGGCTGAGGGAGCTGAGATTATTAAGCCTGGAGGAGGCCCAGGGACGACCTTACCATCTACAATCATCTGAAAAGAGGGTGTAGCTGGGTGGGGGTTGGCCTCTTCTCCTAGGGAACCAGTGACAAGGTAAGGGTCTTAACGTTGTGCCAAGGAAGGTTTAAATTGGATATTGGGAAAAATTTCTTCATCAAAAGGGTTGTGAAGCTCTGAAACAGGCTTCCCAGGAAGTGGTTGAGTCCCCATTCCTTGAAGCTTTTAAAAGGCATGTGGATGTGGCACCTAGGAACACAGTTTGTGATGGCCTTGGCAGTGCTGGGTTAAAAGTTGTACTTGATCATCTGAAGGGTCTTTTCCAACCTAAATGATTCTATGAAAACACATGCTTCTTTTTATCAGAAGTATAAAGCCACACTACAGTGATTTTTTTGTTGTGCTTATGAAGCATTATTGTGTCACTTTAAAAAATACTCCCCTTAAGATAGAAAGCTGGTGTTGTATTTTCATTAACTAATAGCATAATTTAGTGTGTCCCTTAACATGAAGCAGAACAGACTATAAGAATTCATGAAATTGCCACATGCAGCTACCCATGAGGCTAAAAACTTAAGCATACCATGACTATACTTAATACTTTCCCTAATTTGATTTTTCAGAGCAACATGAAAAGTTAAATTGACTCTTTCACACTAGGTGATCCCAAGGATCAGCTTTACAGGTCTATGTCCTGCCCTCCCCCTTTCAAACTGTAGATGCTGCATTTGTTACCTGTGAGCCTCAACAGGACATTTTGCTTTCCAGTCACTCAAATGGGTGTCATACTCCACAGATATGATTCTAAGGGAAGGACAGTCTGAAGCAAGCCATGTCTAAATTAAAGAAAAGCAAAACAAAGGAGCTTATAATTGAGGTATCTAAACTCTTGAAAGCAATGGAGAAAAGATATTATTATGGGAACAATATCAAGCAAGACTTTTGCTCTTCAGTTAATCCACAAATACATTTTACACCTGGATTATCATTCTTTTATTACGTGCTGGTGAGCTCCAGATTATTCCTGAGCCACAAAGCAGGCCAAGAATGAAGATTCATCTCTAACTTGTGCATTCCTGGCTCCCTCTCCTGGGTGAAACAAGAGTTACTAAGATTACCAACAAGACTGATCAGTTCAAGTTTCAGAGAGATACTTCAGTGGCTATACCAGTGTAAGTTTGCTTGGAGCAGTAATTACTTACTCCCCAACAATACTTAAATAGCAATCTGCACAAAGTAAGGTACTCAGACACCCAGGTAAGAAAGGGAACTTAATTTAAAATATCGTTCTATAAATCCTTCCTTAGCAATAACATTCAATTAAAAAAAAGGGGAAAAAAAGAAGAGAGAGCATAAGCATTGCCTCCTCTTTCACTAGCATGTGAATGATGTTGGGAATATAAATCTTAGCAGGGATTTTTCCTTGCAAGGACAACAAACTACTCATTAACAAAAATTTATCATCACGAGCTTGAAAACTGTCACTTGTATAATAAATTACAAGTAATTGAATTCAAAAAAGACATCTGCCAGACAGTGTCCTTCTAGATGCTCTCTCTGGACAGCTCTCATGAATGAGAAAACAGCAGCCACATATGAAAATGTTATTCTTTTTACCTTTGGCCAGCACTGACTATAGTCCTCTTCCCTTTCTGAGGCCTTTTTGTCCAAATGCCGGTCAATGTCTTGCTGTCGCCAGGTTTTAAATGCTGCTCCCAAAAGACCATGAACGAAAAGGATGTCTGCTCTGATAGGCTGGCTGATCAACCAAAAGGAAATTTTAAGAGATATGTGGTACACATTCTTTTCGCAAATTGGAACTTTTAATCTAAGGGATGCCAAAACGCTTTTTTTAACACTACATGTGATTTCTTATCTTATGAGCAACATTTCATGATATTTCAAAGAGCATACTCAGATAAAAACAAAAACCAGGGAACCACACAGAAGAAAGACATAAAATGAGGTATGGAAAGTACCCAACCTGGCAATTCATAATTTTCTATAATGAAAACCACCTTTCCTGCCAGCTACTGCTCATGCAGCTTGGTAGCTCCAGCTTTATCATCCCATTAGATCTTCACTGTAACCAGAGTAACAGCAATGAGCCAGGGAATAGTTGCTACCAAGGGACACCCACGCTGGTGACTGCTTCAGTCCCAGATACACAATCACTAAGGATGAAAATCTACTGCATCTTAGGCCAGCATGTGCTGTTGCCAGTAGAATAATTACAAGGCACTGTATCCCAAGACAAAGTGCAAAGGTTAAACAGTTGCAACCCACACAAAGCAGTAATTAATTTCATGTGTTGTGGTCAGATTTTCCATGCATTACAGTAACACTCTGTCCACACCTATAGAGTGCTCCAACCACTTCTACTGTTATTCTATTTGAGAATCTAAATTCGGTCCTTTCAACCCACCAAAGAACAGGAGGGGCAAAGTAGTAACAACAGTACAGCAGCACTCTGATGTCAACTCTTCCAAAGTTTTGTAACAGTCCAGGTACAGCATGTACAATGATTCCTTCTACTTTACCTGCTACGATATTGTGGATGTAAGACATAAACACCATCTGGATATTTTTCTTTCACCATGTCCCTGTCTAGATTAGCCAAAGCTCTGGATGCATGAGAAGACTGAATGATGTGTGGGGATTTCATTACTTCAGCAAGTACAGAAATCCAACCTATATTGAGAAAATGAAGTGGCAGGTTAACTAATAGAAACATCAGCTGAACAACAGAATTCAGAAACATCAACTATCAAACTATACATCTGGAAATAGATGTTAAAACTTAAGAATGGTAACATCAAAATAAATTATTTCAATCTACTCTTTACCTCAGGAAATCAAAGCTAGGTAAGTGGAATCTCCTAAATTCAAAAGTATTTTACTACTGTTCAGCTTATGATGTGAAGGAGAACCTCTTCTTAGAAGAAAAAGGAAGTGTATCAGCAGGTCAGTACAGCTGTAGGAAGAACAGATCTCAGATCTCTTTTTGCAGGTAAAATGTCAGGAAAATGGAGACAATGAAGCTTAAAGCATAAGGGAGGCATAATAAACAACCTACAGGAGTATTGGCAGGTAAAAAAAATTGATGCTTGCTGTGAAAGTACAATAATTTCTTATTTTAAAATCCAACATAAGAAAAACTCTTTACGTGATTAAAATATCTTTGCTATCCTACAATTTGTGGACTATTTATATGTTAAAAACACAAGACAATTAAATTGGATACAATCCCCAACAAAATTTTAAGTCAAAGATACTACAACTTACAAACACTTTATGATACTACACTACCTAAGGTATAAAATTTTCTTGAACACGGATGGGAATTGTTATAGACTACTGAGAAATGTAAAGGAGTACCTTTTATGTGCATATGCACACATGCCTCTTTAAAATTCTGATAAATCTTATTGTTGCTAGCAAAAGCAGCCTATAAATGACAGTCACATTACAGTCAAGTCCATAAATAAAACCTGGGAATTTACTTCATGAGTATAGTTCCAAAATTACGTACATTACGTTGCTACTAGTATAGTCAGTAAGCCGCTAATTCAAGATCATTTAATGTAGACTGAGGAAAAGAAATTTGAGTTTTGCCTTAAACAGACAAAACTGCCAGTACCTTTGAGGACTGTATTTTTTTTTTGAGAATAATGTACTTAAATTATGTTTCTAAGCAGAATATATCTTGACCACTGTGAACATTGTACTTAAGAAGAATACTATCTAAAGTCTACTTTCAGTTCTCCAAACGCAACAGAAGACTGCCAAGACAGTCTGACTAAAAGTAGCTTGGTCTCTGGTTTTGCATTTCTCTTAAATGAGCCAAGATGAAGAGTCAAAAATAACTGCTCAGAATCAAAAGTAAGTGTTCTGCACCCAGATACCCCATGACAGCTACTACACAGTGCATTACTGTTTTCCTTCTTCTTCCTGTGCTAGCAGTTTTTGCAAGAAGAAGAGCCTTAGAGGTTTTTCCTTCTTATGCATCATCCAGCAATAAAAGAGAAGCTTTATCAACTCTGGACTAGCAGTATGCGACTGCTCATCTCTGGAGTTTGATTCACTGTCTAAAATTCCTTTTGTAGTGAGAGCTTTTGTAGAGGGAGCGTCCCATGGAACTGCTGACTCTCCTGTTTCAATCTGTTCTTCTACATGTGTGGTTTCAACAATCATTAGAATTTAAGAATGGCGCCAAGAGCTCAGGACAAAGGCCTTTAGTCCAACTGCCTTTCTTCAGAAGTGAGCAGTATGGAAGCTCCAGAACAATATAAGAATAGAGCAATAAAAGGACAATGATACAGTTCTGATTCTAGTCTATACTCTCAGATTTTCTGCAGTCAACTTGGTTTCCAGGTGTAAAACTTCATGGATTTTTATTTTCATGAATTTGTCCCATCGCTCTTGGAAGCTTTGTGAGTCTTCAACAACCATAATGTTTGTGGCGAGTTTCATTTTGGTCACGGAGTATATGGAAAATACTATTTATTTGTTCTGACTCTTTATAATTTCATGTATAAGAACCTTTGGTCTTGCATTAAAACAAACAGCAGATGACAATTCCCTCTTTGCCCTCTCTATGCTGGTGAATTTTACAAATCTCCATCATATTCTCTTCCAGTTGCTTTTCCATGCTAAGTGTCTTAATCTAGTTATTTGTTCTTAATATCATAGCCTTTGCAAACTTTTAATCACCCTCACCATCTTTTGTGTGCCGTTGCTACTTCTCCTTTGTGTAAAAATGCATGCTGTATTTAACAGGCAGACATCAGCTTGGATTTATAGAACAGCATATTAATATTTTCTATTTATTTCTTTATCTGAAACTTTTGGAGTAGAAATCTACCTCTGAGACAGCTTTCCTTTTACCTGCACGTACTATGGATGAGTGAAGACGTTCATCCAAAGCCATATTCCCAATAATGCGGATTATGTTCCTCTGTATCTTTGCGGAATCTTTACGTAGCTGGTATATCCTCTGCAGCAGCTGGAGGCCTCCTTTAGCTTCAATTTTATCACAGTGAGAAGAAATCTGGCATTATACAGTAAATACAGTGACAATAAATAGATGTTCTGCAAAAGGTTTTTTAGATGCTGTTAATTCATAAATTAGGGAGTTTTAAGAAGGAGGTGCAACACAGCCCTTGCTGCATAGGAATTATTATTATTAATCTAGAATTTATTATGCTATATTTGAAGAGAAAATAGCTATTTTAATATGCAAAATGCATAATTCCTATGAACTGACAACTTGAAAGTCTCTGAGTATCACCTCTCTACCCTTCTGCATGTCTGAGGGAGATGAAATGGTCTCCACTTGGAAATGATCACATTTCAACTCAAGTTTGAGAGTCTGAACAGGTCAACTCTCTGCATTTGCTAAAGCATTATCTCAGCCAGAGCCACTTGTCCATCACCCAAAATGCAATTATTATAATTCCTTCTCTTCGAAATGGAAACACTTTTTCACATTCCAAACAGATCTGCTATCATTACTGATCCTAAAGGCAACAATTTAGTCCAGATGAATATGCACGGTAGCTTCAGAACTGCTGATATGCTCAAATCTGTGGTTTTCAACAGGTGTTTGGAATGAGTTACAGTCACACCTGGATTAAACTGAAAATCTAGACTATAACAAATTCTAGACTAAGTCAGAATTCATATGTATATGGAAGATGTGAAAAGAATACTGGGAAACTGCACTTTATCCATCCCAACTATCAGTAACAATTTGGCATTCTCAACACTGTTTTTAGGTGCTCTAGGCTTCTGAACAATTAAGTGTACACAGAAGAATGTAGCAACAGAAAAAAGAAGCATCACTGTTACAAAACATCTTCCACACTCTTCATCTGTGTCTGCAAAAAACAGACTGGTCCCAGGTAGGCCACTGTATTAGCTGCTCGCTAATTCATTCAGTATTCTGCCCAAAGAATACCTTTGTGTTTGGGTAAGGTTTGCATTCTGTTCTCGTTTCTCATCAGAGTGAATTCATGACACTATTTTGCTTTGTGAAAATCTAGCATTAGAGCCTCAGAGCTGCCCTTTTACTCCTTGAAAGATACATACAGGTATAATACAGGCGAACTTGTAAGGGCAAATTAGAAACAACAACAAAACTTACATGCACTTCTCCACGAGAAAAAACCCTACTTTGTTACAGGAATGTGTTCATTTCACACCCATCTCAGCTGTTTAAACATTCTCACAGAAGTAGAAAGGGGTAGGAGACAAGGAAATGGCAACTCCTTCCCAATGTACGAGAGTGCATTAGAAAGGAATGTCTACAAATATAGCTTTTCAGTTAGTTTAAAAACAAGTTACCTTAGAATGCTGTACCAAAGCCTGCAAGCAAAAGAGTTCCACTGTTTCTGAAGGGATTTTACTCAATGTCTCACAATATGGAAGTCCATTTCCTCCAAAACACCATAAGCCTCCCTGAAATCAAAAACCATAAAAAGAGTAACACATTTCAAATGGCTACATAAAAAAAGGATTTCTAATCTAGAATGTTAAGTGTGTAATGATCTATAGAAATTGCTTTAAAGAGTGCACAGCATGCATGCACTTTTCAAAATGTACAAATTACACAACAGTACATCATAAAAGTGTTTACTATTTTTAACTGGAAATATTAACTAGATTTTCAGTGTGTAGTCTCCTTAGTCTATTAACTTCAAAACATAGAATAAAGGGGGGAAATGTAGTATTTTCATTTTGTTAATGAATGTCATCTTTTAAGACCATTTGCTTAAGCATAAAAAAGCAAGAATCAGAGTAACTCTAAACTTGCAAAACTTAGAAGAGGAGGAAGAAAGGTCTTCAGTATGTGGCACAGCCTCAGAAGACCAGTCTCTCAATCACGCAGCAGAAAGACCAACATAACCTCAATAAAAATCAAAATATTTCCAAGTGTGGTGTCTTACCAAAGCTCCCTTTGTAGCACGAGCTCTGGCTGTGAAAACAGTAAAGGAGTGATAGTGTAAAAATAGCACACATAACTCTGTCATAGAAAATAAAGAGTTATTGCACTCTGAAAACTAAATGAAGACTGACAAGCAGTGCTATTAAAATGACATTCATTTTTGTTATTGCATCTTATAAAAAATAACAATTAAGGAGGTCAGTACTTTTAAACACCAAAAAATAAAATTCACAAGAGAGAGTGGATGAAACTGACATAATTGTTATTTTTAAACAAAAATGACACTTTAAATGACATTCCTAAAGCCACTTAGGAAGTTGTTGCACAGACACAGTTGAAGAATTCCTAGATGCAGGTCCAAACAGACCATAGACTTCTCCAGTTCTGGTTTGGTAACAGGGACCTATTTCAGAGAGGCACTTCCATGTGATGCAACAGAGTTTACTATTTAAGTGAAGAGGTAGGTTGTGCTAACAACCACCATTTCACTAGAGACTTAAGAGAGGTTTAATAATCTCATAATAATCTCATCAGTGAAAGAACATTTAAACAACAGCAAGAAACGTGAAAAATCATTTTATGAGCACTACAAGGCGAAGGAATGTTTTGGGCAGAGTGTTGAAACGTCTGCTTAATGGGAAGGCTTGTAAGAAAAAATCTTTAACTACACTTTTCAACTACTACAGCTAAGAAATATAAACAAGCTTTCAAGCAGACAGACTGTATTTACTAGAGATTTTGCTCATGTTCTACAATCCCGAAGTGTCTGTATTTCTCTTCCTCTTACGATGATCAAAAATATGGAAAAGATTTGTATCTTTGAGCTCTGCAGGAACAAAGAACCCAAACAGTTCTGTTCTGCAGATGGAAACTCACTCTTTGTGCAGCAAGAGTCTGGCTACTTTCACGTAATGCAAGAGATGTGAAGTACTGGACACATGGATCGAGACCAGTCTGAGGTAAAGATACCAACAACAAGCGAAGTTCATCTTCGATGGGATAATCCTGTGAGAAGCAAGCATGAACAGCTTTTAGCTTATTTTGTTCAAAGTATGAAGCAAAACACAGAAGACAGAATTATTTGAAATAATGGAATCAGCCATACTAATAAGACCATGTGGTCTGCATGGCCTGAAGTGCTCTGCGACTTCAATTTAGTAAGTTTTATCTGTAAAGACTTTGGAAACCGCTAATTACAAAACCACCAAATAAATTATAAAAAGCAAGCTTTACATTTCATATTTTGGTGACCTTATTCTAATGGTTCCAAAGAGAAGTAGAAAAACCAGCTCCTCTTGGCAGAGGAAACTTAAAAGTTCACCCTTAACTACATAAAAATTTTCATAGAATCATAAAACACTCAGAGTTGCAAGTGACCCATAAGGATCATGGAAGTCCAACTCCTGGTCCTACACAAGACCACCCCAAGAATCACACCACGTGCCTGAGAGCATTGTCCAAAAGCTGCTTAATTCCGTCAGGCTTGGGGCCATGACCACTTCGCTGGGGAGCCTGTTCCAGTGCTCAACCACCCTCTGGGTGAAAAATTTTTCCTTATATCCAACCTAAACCTCCCCTGACAGAGCTTCAGGCCATTCCCTCAGGTCCTGTCACTGGTCCCCAGAGTGAAGAGATCAGTGTCTGCTTCTCAGCTTCCCTCACAAGGAAGATGTAACTGCAGTGGTCTCCCCTCAGTGTCCTCCAGGCTGAACAGACCAAGTGACCTCAGCCACCCCTCATACAGCTCCCCCTCAAGGCCCTCCACCATCTTTGCTGCCCTCTTTTGCCACTCTCTAATAGTCTAATGTCTTTTTTATACTGTGGTGCCTAAAACTACACAGCTGATGACATGACTCATCAGACACGCATACATATAAGATATACACACACACTTAAAATGTTTAAAGTTAAAAATTAACTTAGAAAGTAAGGCGAAATTTATCCAGTAAGGATCTGCTGGCACCCAAAAGCTGGCAGTGAAGAGGTGGGCCTACAACAGAGCACCACAGTAGTAGTGAGGAAGCAAAGGCCTCCAGGAGCAAACTCTGAGGGTAGGATTCCGTTAGTGTGAATAAGGCAATCCAGGATGATTTCTTCACATTCCCTACTGGATAGAAACAAGCAGTGTGTCTGTCAGATTGGTAACTGGCTCAGACTTCACTGTTTGTAAATACGTCATGTGGATATACAGTCCAAGAATAAAAATTGATCAATGCTTCCAACCTTATTTCTTCCAATCACGCCACTCCCTAATGCAGATATACCCCAGGGGTATATCATATATTACAGTTTTGTATTTTGATATTTTACTACTAGTCAGTTACTTCAGAAGAACTTCACTTTCAACAGTTAACAATAAAAGCAGTAAAAAAGAAGCAAGCAACTAAGAATCATCTAATACCTACTTTTCCTTTACTTACAGTCTTTATTTTTGGCAATGGTGGTGGAGGCAGGAAAAAGCGAAGGTCGACATCTTTGGATCGAGCCAAACCTATAGCAGTCCTTTGATCACAGGTTTGAGCAACTGTGCCATACTGATAATCTGTTGTACAAGAATTTCAATGTTAGGGTTAAAACTAACCTTAAATACTTAATTTTCTTTAAAATGTAGTTTGTGATCTACTTTGTAAATACACTTGAAAAAACCATCTCTCTACAATCTACTTTTAAAAAATCCTTTGATTTTCTAACCGAAAGTTCCAAAAGTTAAAAACTGCAGGTGTGTTAGACCAGCACTACACTGAGCTGCAATACACCTAGGCACGAACTGTTCATTACAGGCCAGTTTGATAATTCAGTCACAAACTGAAGGAAAAGAAAATATAACCTTGAAGTGGATCAATACTTTTTTCTACAAAAATTTACTCTTACTCCTGTTACTGTTATACTATTCTAGAGCAAAACCGACAAGCTATTTAAAATGTACTTCTCACAGCTGTAGATTGGCAACAATTTTCCTTTGGTGGAGATCATTTATACCTGCAAACTGAACCCACTGGAGCTGAACACTTTGGTCCTAGCTGAACACTCTGTCCTAGTTGTGAAAAATTAGCACATACTTTCAGTCCTAAACTTCCTTTG
The DNA here is from genome assembly GCA_013398615.1 of Brachypodius melanocephalos. Lineage (NCBI taxonomy): Eukaryota > Metazoa > Chordata > Aves > Passeriformes > Pycnonotidae > Brachypodius > Brachypodius melanocephalos. Next base: position 12,335,398 of record VZSR01003807.1, on the reverse strand, counting down.
ACTTGGTTTTGAAGTATCAGGTTTAAAAAAAAGCCTGTTCACCTCATGTAGCATTTGGCAAGAATAATTAGTGTTTGTGAAATGTCCAAATACTGCAACAACGAGCACTACAGAGAAAGGGTGATAACAAAAGGCAACTAAGTTCCTGATACTGAACATCTTGTACTCTGAAATCACCTGCTAACAGTATTCATCTACAAAGGAAAAAGCTCAGTTTTGGTACATCCTAGCTTTCAAATATTTTCAAACACAGTTTGCTGGTGTAAATTCCCTGTGGAAATTCTTCAGAATTTTAAAGAGGCAATTTGAAATAAGATGAATCCCATGGTGTGGAATTGCATTGCAAAAGTGAAAGATCCTCAACTGACTAAATTACCAAAATGAGAATCCAGACTAGAATGTCACCTAGTTTATGTAGCCTGGTATGGGAGAGGAGGAAACAAAAATACACATACACACACCTCCCTTTTACTTGGGGTTTCAAGGATATTTGCTGCTAGAGCAAGAGGGAGAACTTATTACTACTAAATAATAACTAGGACAAAAAATGGCTTACAGATAATGCTTGCACATACAAGCCCTCTACCTCTGGTTTGTCATTATTACCTATCAGCTCCTAACCAATTTTTATTAACTTAACCATGGCCTTAAACTCACTCCTACAGAGGCTTATAAAAAAATCACTGCCAAACCTTGTGACTGCATTAGCAATCCCAACAGAAAAGCCAAGGAACTAAAGAGCATGAACTGCTCTCCCACGCCACAGCAATGGCTACAACCCCCTGGTGGGGAAACAGAGAGACCTGCACTGCAGACACTCGCACTGTGTCAGGGCATTAGGAAGAACAGCTACTTGAAATGTAAACAATTCACCTGTGTTTTAGACCAAGTTTCAGAGCATATTTATGCTTCTTGAAGCTACTTGCTTCTCTTCATAATGTCAGCAGACTCAGAACAGCTAACTGAGACGCTGTGGAATTTCTGGGACAAATTAGGCTACATCAGCATACGTTACCATGCCAGTGACTGTTGCTTGCCAGGTCTTGTACAGCCTGCAGTCGGATTGCTTTGTCTTCTGACTGACTTCTCTTTAAAAGAAGCCATAAGGCACACTCATGATCTTCTCCATCAAAGGTACTGAATTGTTCTTTGACCAGGAAACAAATTAAATCCAAGTTACTATTAATGAGCATTTTAACCAGCCATGTTTCCATTTGTGGAATAAGGAAATATGTAGTTTTTAAATTATTTGAATATTACTTGTTCACAGTAATTTAGAGTGTAACATTTTACCCTTAAATTAGTACAATAACAATGACAGAATTACATTAGCAAAATGCTGATTCTAAAATGGTGAGTTTGACTCATTTTAGTGGCACCACGTTGATATTTCACGTATCTATGTGACACACACAACCCCTGGCTGACGCTTACCAACCAGAACTGCCAGCAGGAGCTGCAAATTATTAGCAACTCTTGAGGCTGTGACCTTGAAGAACTAATTTCACGCGATGACAGTGGAGATGCACATTGCTATAATCATTTAACGGAGTATGCCTCAGGAGCACAGTTTCTGATACAAATGGAAATTGTTGTTTCAAATTACTTGAAAAAGCAGCAACACTGTTCCAAAAACATTTGCTGCTTTCAGTCAATATTGTCAATTTTGATGAAAGTATACATACTTTTCTAAAATGAGATTTTGAGAGCATTTCATCCCACAAACACCTTTTTTACACAAAAATGATAGCAAATATTAACTTGGTATCTTAATTTTTAAATCTCTTCTGGAACAAGGAAAAAACCAACCTCCAAATCTCCTCTTAACCACCACTTTTCATTTACTTTAAGAAAAGAAATTGTTTTAATACACAGAAAATAGACATCTGACTGATAATCCTGATCAATATAGAAATTAAAAGCTGTATTATCACCATTCCAAGAACAAATGAACATGTTAACTTTGTAAGAAGAAATGTTTTAATTGCTAAGTGCCCCACTTTTTACTGTTAAAAAATAATAATCATAGACAAAGTTCTGTTTTCAATACCTACCATCAAAAGGTCTCCGGAAGATTTTAGCTTCTGTTTGGAGGACTTTCCTCACTGCTTTATGGATTTCTTTTCTGGCTTTGTATGTAATCCCTACAAGAGCATTTTTGTATTACTGGAAGTCTAAAAGACAGTTGCCTCACATCACTCTTTGCAAATATATGGAAAAGGAAATACACACACATATGCATATAGACATTATATAAAGAGAATTATCTCACATATAGAGAACTACGTATAGAAAGAACTATCTTAAAAAACACCCAAACCAGTCAGCAGCTTAAAATAAACTTGGTGACATTACTTGGTAACAGACTTCAGGAAATGTAATTTTACTTGTTATATAAGAGTGACTTCCAGAAACATTCTATTCTCTTAGAATTTTGTTTTTAGAACTCAAACAATTATGCATCTTACCTTGATATTCACTTGGACTTAGAGAAGCTGTACGTACGTATACATGGGATTTAAGTTTTTCTTGATGTAGAGCTTGAGTATCGATTTGCAGTAACTTATTTAAGGACAGGACTTCATATGTAATGAATACAAAACCTCTTTAAAGAAAAGAAAATTGCATATGAATATCAACTAAAAAAATATAATGAAAAAAATAGCAATCATATTGGTATAAATCATCCAGATTTTACAAAATACATAATAGTCTGCACATTATTTTGATTTAGCAAGTAGAGAAAATGCTATAAAATACTTGGAATAAGTTATAACTATCAGAAATTGTGCTTCAAGACTATATTCTACCATGTCAAATGTTCCCTAATATTATCACATTTTTTGAAAGATATATATTAAAATTTTAACTGTATCCATAAGTTACATATATGCTCATCAGTTACAACTTACCCTAGTATAAGCGATCCAGTTACCTTTGCAATTTTTCCTTGAAAAAATGAAAACCAAATGTCAAACAAATTTGTGTGCATCACCTCAATATAAACACAGTTACCATTTGATTACCAGACAGTAAGAATACCAACCATTAAGAATAAACTTTAAAAAAATTTTCTACTGCTCTCTAGCTTTCAAGAAATTATTAACCAAAATTTACAACTGGAGAAAACATTACTTGATTTGGACTTTCTGCCCTCCTAAACAAGATGATAAAACATATCCTGCCAGTGCTATTTACTTTGAATTTTGCTCAATTGCATTCATTGCTCAGCTACCAGAATCAACAGTAAACTTCCTCTGGCTGCAACACTAGCAGTGATTTGAAACTCTAAATAATTTTAAGGAGGTAACTTTTTCTTACATGTCACAGCTATTTCTTCAATGTATACTATTATATACAGGACTATGCATGTTCTTTGAGAAGTCCTGCAGAGTCTCCATAAGAAAACCTATTTTTAAAAATAAGTCCATCGAATCTCATTTATAAAGCAAATGAATAATAAATACATGCTACTTGCCACAATCTGCCTTTTAAACCTAATGATTCCTTCCAGATTTCAACTACTTTCTATCTACAAAGTTGATCTGATTATCTGGATATAGGGAGCTCTATACAGAGAAACTCTTATCATTACCAGTAGCAGCAAACCCAATGGAACACATCTCACCTATCATGAATAATTTCTTTTCCTCAGCATGAATTGGGAGATTTGCCCCACAACCACTGCTACCAGCTTCCATCTTTGTGAGGCCATAAGAATTTTGCATGCAGACAAGAGGCAGCAGCTACATGTTGAAGAAATAACTGCCAGAGAAGTTTGAAAAAGAAAAAAAATGCAATGCTTCCTGTAGAGCAGACATTGAAATATCCTATCTTTAATGCTCAGAAATAAATTTCAGGATTGTAAGAATTGTCATTATACGCTGAAGGCACCAAAGAAAACAGAGACTAAAGCAGAGCCTAAAGTAAACAAGGAAAGAGAAATTATTGAAACAAGCTTTATTCACTGTTGATGAATGTAACTATTTTAAGGCTCTAGAGATTACAAAAAAAATCAGATGCAAGTGAAATTGAGGATAGTTTGAGGAGATCACATTGGGTTAGGAAAAGACCCTCATCTAGTGCTCCTATCTGTTCCCAGATAATCTGCTGGTGTCATATTACATATCTACTATGCAAAGCAAGGTCAGAAGCAGAGAGCACGGACAAACAGAAGCTTTTAATCACTAAGTATTCAAGAGCTTAAAACTTAAGTATCATTTAATTATGCAGGGTGTCATGTAATTCCTTTTTATTAACATTTCAGATCAATACATAATGAACTGTACTTACTGATGTCATTCCAGGGTAGATGTTTTTTTGTGCCTGGACTAGAAGTTCCTATTTTTCTGTAGCAAAATACACAGTAAGCAGCCACTGACATCCTGCATATTGAGAGGGGAAGAAAAAAAAAAAGTAATGATTGATTTGAGAATTGCAGCAGAAATCCTGTAGCATTTTTTTCCTGTCTTTTTACAGCAAAGGTCATGATGGCAAAGGCCACAATAAACCATGTTTGTGTCATTAAATTCCACATAAAGCACTCAGATTAAAGAACTCTATAAAACTCTCAATTTAATTGGCTGAATTTCAATTATAAGAGTTGTTTAAAGCAGCTTTTTATTAATTATGTTACTGTTGACTTTTGTGACTAAGTATCTTCTCTGCTTCTAAGTGTCCTTTCCTACTTCTTAGTCACGCTTCCCTAAATACCAGATATGGTCCTATCTCCATCAAGACATCACTCAGTATGACGTGGGCTTTAATACAACTCAGTAACCAATTGCTTTTAAAAGTTCATAGTTTATTGTGTTGGCAAGTAAGTCTTTCATTTTGACTTACAAGGCTTAAAGAACCACTACATATAAACTAATGCTTTTTGCACACACTGCAGAAGTAAGATGAAACTCGTATCTTCTAAGTGAAATTTTAGTGTCTGCATTGATGCAGTTATACTAACTGAAATATTGAGTTAATGTGCTTAAAGAGATGTAAAACCACACCAGTATCTCTCACATACTAATCAAATTCTTGTCAAGTTAGGACTCTGTTACCACAATCACAATTAACTCAAAATGATAAAATGCCACATGTGTAAATCCAATGTCGAAATACAGAAACTTGATACTCTCTTTGAATTTAAGGTAATCTCTGCAGACCAAGAAAAGTGCTTGTGTCACTTTTATCATCAGTGCCCAACATCTCCAAACAAGGACTCTTTTTGTGTCCTTCCTTTAACATGTCTTCTTTCTTCTCATTTCCCCAAAAGTTTTGATTTTTCCCTTCTCTCTTGCTTGCATTTGGATGATTTCTGAAAATAATCAGCAATACCCCAGCACTGTCACAATCAGCGCAGACTGCTTCTGTCATTTCAACACTGTTTATCCATTCATTTCAACAGGGTACGCCACAGTGAAATACTTTTAAACACTGATAATCAATCCTCTAGAAACACCTGTCTCGCCTCCAAACTCTTTGTCTCATGACAGTTCCTTTGCTACCTTTATTCACAGAATCACAGTATTCACATTTACTCTTCTCTCTAACCACAGTCTGAAATAAACATGTGGTTCAGTGACAGCAGGTACCACAATTACTAAAATTTAAAACATCCACTTGCAAACACAGGAAGCCAAAGTGAGCACCACTTCTCTGTTGCCAGCAGCTGTTCAGGTCTGAGGGCAAGCATCAAACCATCAAATGTTAAGGGTCTGGAGTGAACCTTAAAGATCACCTAATCCCAACACCCCTGCTATGGGCAGGGGAGACTCCCACCAGACCATGTTGCTCATGGCCTTATCCACACCTGCAGTGTCAAGAATTTCTTTCAAAATAGCTAATCTAAATGTCTCCTCTTCCTTTGTACCCACTACTCCTTGTCCTGTATTACAGTTCCCGATAAAGTGTCCCTCTCTGGCTTCCCTGTAGGACCCTTCAGACACTGGAGTGTTGCCGTGGGGTCCCCACACAACCTTCTCTTCTCTAGGCTGAACTACCCCAACTTCCTCAGTTTGTTTTCATAGGGGAAGTGCTCCAGTTCTCTTATGAACGTCGTGGTCCTTTCTCTAGACTTGCTCTGGCAGCTCCATGTCCTTCTGATGTTGGGGACCCCAGGCGGTCTCTCCAGAGCGGAGGAGGGGGGCAGAGTCGCTCCCTGGACTCGCTGCCCCGGTTCAGCCGGGGGCTCTCGGGGC
>VZSR01003807.1:12196231-12329104 GCA_013398615.1 Brachypodius melanocephalos | reverse complement strand
CTGTCTGCGGCGCAGGTGAGGGACGGAACCGGGTGCCCTGGGAACCCCTCTGACCAAGGCTGAGGTGACGGGCGGGTGGGAGGGTTCGAGTCCCTTGGGAACCCCTCTGACCAAGGCGGAGGTGAAGGGCAGGACGGAGCAGCAGCTCCACCGGGGAGTAGGGTTGTCGTAAAGAGTCTTTGAGTTTAACCGAGGCGTTGTTTGGTTTTGTCTGTTGGGGGTGTGTGGGGCGTGTTGTGCTTTCAGATTTCCCGTGGTCGCCAGTGCGATCCAGCGTAGGGCTTGCTCTTGCCGACTCTTCAGCGTTCATAAGAGAACCGACAAGATGGTGAATGTTCTGAAAGGTGTTCTGGTTGAGTGGTGAGTAACAGCATTTACTGCCTCTCCTTGTGTCAAAGACTGTTTCTTTAGACCTGGAACTAATCTTAAGTAACTGAAGAGTCCAGACAAGAGGAATTGTTGTGGGGAAGGGTGGTGCAGAACAAGTGCGGCCTTTGGGAGAAGAAAAAGAAGGCAGTTGTAGATAATCCTAATGCCAAAATCCCATTTTTCTTTTCAAGAGACTGTTTTCCACTCATGCCTAACCCCCTTAAGGAAAAGAAAACTGCATATGAATATTGAGTTAAAAAAATGATGGCAAAATGTTAGCGATCGCATTGTTATAAAAATACATTTTTTTTCAAAATAGATAATAGTCTGCAGATTATTTTAATTTAGAAAACTAGAGAAAAGGATATAAAATACCTAAAATAAGCATTAACTATGAGAAATTATGCTTCAAAGCTGTACTCTACCATGTCTGATGGTCCCCTAACATTGCCACATTTTTTGAAAGGTACACAAGTCAAAATTTTTGCTGTGTATGTATGTTATCTATATGCTTGTCAGGTACAACTTGTCCTAGTATAAACAATCCAGTTACTGTGGCAATTTTTTCTTGAAAATATTAGATGCTCCCTTTTGTTCTTTATATTGCTTGCAAACAGAGTTTCTTACTGTTGTTGTTTGTGAACTGTCTCTCTGCTGATTCTTGAGGGAGATGAGGTAGTCTTTCATTTTTCCTTTCCAGTTTTCTTTTTTTAAATCAGCTCTAGACTGAATTCTGTGCAAGGCTAACATGTGGTTCTATTTGTATATCATATTCAAAAGGAATGTGCTTGGAGTTTGTAAATATCAGCTTTTGGTGTAGGTGCAATGTACCTATTTTCATATAATCTCATCTCTGGACTGAGACTCAGCCCCTGGCTACCTCCAAAATAAAAAGAAGCATCACTCAAAGTTTGTGGGGTCATTATACAGCATTATATGATGTGTGAGATTTCTGCTGTACACTTAATCTGTTTGCAATCTATAACTGCACAAAAGCAGCTCCATACTTCCAAAATGTTTTCTTCTAAACATTTAAATTTAATTTAGAAGATGACATCATGACTGTTCAGCTAGAGTGTGAGAAATGCACAATTCTTATATGAGCACTCTTTGTCTGTGCTATACTACTTTGAGTGAGATCTGTGTTCTGTTGTTTGGTTATCCTTATGCTTCAAGGAAGCAGGTATTTATGAGGTTGTTGCTGAAATCCGAAATGTAAGTTCAGTCTTGCCTTATTAAGGGTTGGACTTTTGAGTTTTAGTTTTGGTTTGGGTTTGGGTTTTTTTGAAGCTGCCTTAGCAGCAGCAAATAGAAACTTCTCTGCTAATCAAGCAGCCAGTTCTACTCATTAGACTTTATTACCATTTAATTTTTGTCTCTGTAGCAACCAAAACTACTTGGAAAGAAATGACTTCTACTAAAGCTTTGCGAACTGTATTTAACTTATGAGTGACTCTTGAAATTCATTTTAGTTTTCCTAAAATCTTTGGGAATGTCTTCAAATGGTGTTTCTTCTGTTTGTAACTGTGAAATGGGTTCTGATGTGTGTTTGTCTCTACAGTGACCCAGCAATGAAGCAGTTTCTGCTCTACTTGGATGAATCGAATGCTTTGGGAAAGAAATTCATCATTCAAGACCTGGATGAAACTCATGTCTTTGTATTAGCCGAGTTGGTCAACTTCCTCCAGGAGAGAGTGGGCGAGTTAATGGACCAGAACTCATTTCCTATTACACAGAAGTGAGAAAAACCAGAGAAATGAGATTGCTGCAAGTTTTGGAACAGTGAATTTCAGTAGTTTGGGTTGTTACTGTTTTAATTGATAACACTGTGGTATGTAAGTTCTACATAGAGGTGGCTACTATAGAAAATGCATCATTTTCATAGACAAAATAGTCTGGAATTGGATTTTGTTTCTCATTTTGAAAGTATGTGATATCTTTATTAAAATACTTAAAAATATACACCTGGGGAGTTCCCTTGAGAATTTTTGATGCATGCTCTCTGCTTTTCCTTAAGGTTTTTATTTTGCAAGATGATATGAACCAAAGAGTAGAATATTGTTTCTGTATTGGAATGCTGTATGAGATCCTCTGATGTGTTGTGTTCCTGTTTGTGGTTGAATCTGGTTATTGTGTGACTGATAGAAAGTAAAGAATGCCTGTCGAAGTATGATCTGTGCCTGATGGAACATCTCTCTAAGTTGGAGGCATGGTCAGATACTGCTCTAACTTGATGGGTTTTATACAGCAGGATGAGACTTGCTGTGAGTGTTTTGTTGTGTTGTTTGGGGTTGGGAGTGTTTGGGGTTTTTTTGTTAAGACATATTACAAATGCCCCATACTACTTGCCTACTTTTACCAAAGCTGTGCTCTCTAAGTTATTCTGAGTGATGGGGAGTGGTGGTGAGAGTTTGGAGGGGAAGGAGGGATATGGGGGGATTGGGACAACTAAATCCATTGTCCTAGATCATCGTAAGTTAAAGGGGTAACAGAAATGGGAGACCAGTCCTATAGGTATAATTACCTGTATTTTTTTCACTGAAGCTGATAGTCCCAATAAGTTATGTGATCAGACTCCCATCAGACTCTACCTAACAAGAAAGCTGGGTTTGGATTTTTGGTTATGATTTTTTTTTCTTCAGCTTAGTTCTTTCTCCCCTATTGCCTTTTACTGCAAAGAAAAAACTTGTAGTGTCATGGTTTGACTGTTTGGGGTTTTTTTACACTGTATTTTAAACTTTAGCTCAGACACTGGCTTGGTTTTCAGACCTACTCATGCACATCTGATAGATGCTACCATTTTGTCTTTGAGAAAAAGAACAAGTGTAAAGAGAAAGACTTCCATAAGGAAGTTTTCCTTACTGACTCTCCCACTGCTGCTTGTTTCTCTTGTCCAGTAAATATCAGATTAATTGGTGGATTTGAATTTATTTTTTGTTTGGATTGGTTTTTTGGTTTGCCTTTTTTTCCCTCATGAATAGGGAATCTTTAGCAGAAAGTTTCACTAGATGTTTTTAATCAAAAAGCTGTCCAAAGGAACTTCTGTAGAATTGTGTCTATTCAGGCTCATGTGGATGAGCAAATAGCCCTGTAAAATTTAACTTCATGTCATTTCTGGTACCTTCCCTCTGACTGTACAGAGCAATGAGTTTTGGTCCAAGTTGTTTAATCTTCTTTCGCAAGTGGGTGCTTCCCTGGTCATGTAGATTAAGAGCCAGCTACATGTCTTTACCCGAAATAAGAAGTTTAAATTTTATTTACAAATAAATGAAGTTTATGGTTCCTTGCCTCTTTCTTGAGATTGATCTCAAGAGACTGATCAAACATTGACCTCATAACTGTTATTTTGTGGAAGATTACTGGGTGCTCATTTACTGGAGAAATAAACAGTAGTTTTAACATGGCATTATAGCTTAGTACAATTTATTTAGAAGTGCCTGTTTCCATTCTTTGGAATCCTAGTTTATTTTCCATCCAGATTCTGCTGAAAGGTAAATAATCCATCACTCTCTCTTCAAATGATAGCATTTGAAAAGTCATGTTTGAAACTGCACATAAGCTTCTCTGTCTTCAGCATATCTAGTGCTCCATTTCTATTGTGACTTTCCTTTTCAGTCTATGATGAACTTCTTGCAGTTCTTGTCTTTTTCTCCTGGTTAATTGTACAGCTTTGCTGCTGCATTCACTGTATTTTAGCTTATATTTACAATCGATAAATGGTTTATGTAATACAGAGGGATAGAAGTTCCAAACTCTATAAACTAAACAGTTAGGCATGCATTCTTATGCTCTCTCCTCACAATTTGGGTTTTTTTGAGCAAACAAGTTCACGGACTTTTAACTTCTAAACCTCTAAACTTCTGTCAATTCTTTTGATCGTTCTGTACCCTAACAAGGTGTAACCAATTCTATGCTAAAAGAATAAACAAAAGATGTAAAGATGTAAGTTGATACCATATATAGTCAAAGTTGCTGAGTTCACTGTAGCTCTTAGAGAAAAAGAGATCTTGGATCAGGCAGTATGGTAAAGGAAATCCAAGGGGGAAACTTTTAGAACTTGAGTATGTGTATGAATTTACAGAGCAAACAAAAAACCCAAGAAAGGGTTTCTGGGATTTGAATAAACTTGGACCTCTGAAAGGTTTTGATTGTTTTTAAATGCATGTAGTTCTGGAACTTACATGCTTCAACAACGACAACAATGAAAATATTTGCCCAGATGGGAGAAAAGTAGATACTAGTGTTAAAAATATCCATATATTTTGAGATAGTCAGCATTTACATGTACAAGTTTTAAATGCTTGTGCTGGTTTTTATTCAGGTGTGAAATACTATTGGTGAGTACAGCTTGGAATGAAACACTGTGTTAAAGATACGTTTTTTTAAAGGTGGAAAACATTTGAGAATAAAAGGTTTAGGAGATCTGTTTAAATATATCAATGCTTTGATAATAGAGATGATAGAGTGAGAAAATCAGCTCTCACTGTGTTTGGAATATTGTGTATTAATTTAATGTTTGTATCCGTAACTATTAAGTTCACTTTTTTGCTAGTATCTAGCAAAGAACTATAGTGTTCTCAGGTCCTGCTTGAGCAGCAAAAATAGAACTTGAATGACAGACTTGTTACTGCTTGTAAAAACACCAAATTTTGTCTTGAAGGGCTTTCACTGCTCACTTTCTGGTTTCAGTTTGAGTTGAAAGTATTTTGTGTTCTGGAAGAAGAGTGTGGTAGTACAATTACATAAAAGATGCTTACTTGAACTTCAGTTATTACTTGCTATTAATTTATACTTAGATCTAAATAACATTGCAAGTTCACTTGTTAGCATTTTGTGATGTAAACAGTTGCTGTAGTATAGTTATTGTAACTTGAACATGCTCATAAATTCTTCTTTTGTTAACACATGCAGAAGCTAAAGAGTTGTGTTTGACAGAAAGATGAGAAATCTGTAAAGCAAGGTAAGAGAGTTTGAATAACTCAAACAAAATGTTACATGGGAAGAGAGAGATGGAAACTGAAAATGGAGCTTCCTAGTGAAAGAAAGCAATAACATTCGTTTTTATTGAAGATTATACTACTGGACATTTTGGGTTTGTGTTCCAAGCCTCAGATTATTTTTTTAAAAATCAAAGTTGTGTAAAAAGCAAGTCTAAATGCTGTCATATATTTAGGTAGTTTTATAAATTGTGGGATAAGCTAATTGTGGAGAGAGAATTTTAGCATGGGGGTTGGCAGCACAATGAATATGACCCTGGTTGGTCAGTAATAGATAGGGGTTGTAATGACTTCATTTGCTTGTGACCAGTGCCTGAGTCCCCTCCTCTCTGGTACAACAACAGGCACAGGAAGAATAACTGTCCAGTGCAGTAAAGGAGGAAATAACAAGCACTAGAGAGAATGGATGTGTCCCCAAGAAAGAAAATAGAGATTGCTGTTGAAAGACAATAGAGAATGCTTTAGGAAATTCTACCATTTTACCTGAGAGAACCAGACTGAGTGGATTTGACTCTGTATCTAAACTGTCTGTGTTTCACAAAAAAGTAGGCATCTGAATCCATTTGAATGATAGTGGTTTATTTGTTTAATGTACTTATAATGATAATTGGGGGACTTGGTGGGGAGGTTGATTTTTGGTTTTTGTTACTTAGTGGTGAGAGCTAGATGGCTGGCTGATGTGCTGTACTAAACCTCTTCCAAGTGCTGTTGTACATTAAGAGATCCTATTTTGCAGCCTTTCCAGGTTTGTAGGGTGCATTCAAAAGCATATCCTCTGACTCCCTCTTTTTTTTTTTTTTCTTTTTCTTTTTCTTTTTTTTTTTTTGGCTAATGTGCCATAACAACGGATTTTACATTTTTTTTCTCACTCAACTCTGCAGGGCCACCTCATGTGTGTGAGAACAATCTAGAGAACATGTATTTTATCCATTAACAGGATTGTTTACTGTGAGATGAAGTAAACATCTGTTTACTGTGAATGCATGTTTGCTGTGAATTGGAGATAATAGTATTTCATGGTATCATCAAAATGACTTAATTTTAACCTTTCTTAGTTGGCATCTTCACCATAAAAGTTCAATCAGCCCCTAAGCTGAACTTATAAAAGTAGGGTGCTAAAAATCATATGTAAATGTGTATGTATACACATATATCTATATATATCTCTCAACCACTCTTTAATTATATAAACCAACACAGTCTGAAAGGTATGTTTTGTTCCTAAAATCAAACAGTAGGCCATTGAAGAAAATAGTAAGCTTTCATAATAAATTTTTTTACAGTTCCAAATTTCTTATAAATTTCCACACTGACCCTTTGATTATCCCACAAATGATCCCATTGAAGCTGGTGGTGGTTACTGTGAAATGAGTGCTTTACTCAGTATGTTAGAATTGGATGTTTGTTTTGTAATTTAGACTGTGGCAAGGCCTATATGTGCTATACAAAAATCAAGGATTCAAAATAAGTTGAAGTTCACAATGATAGAAGGACAATTTCTTCCTAAACTGAGTCATTATCTTCGGATTTATGACTTAGTAGCTAATCAGAAATGTAAACAGTAGGATATCTGATATAAATTTTATGTGAACCTGGTTTTTTTTTTCCTAAATGTGGAATATTTGTGATATTTTACCAATCTTTATTTCATATAAAAAGATTTTCAGGACTGAAGAGCTGACAATTTGAAGGCAGACCAGTAAGGGGAGCTCTTGCCAATATTTTGAGCTCGTTTAAAGAATATTGTTGCAGCCTGGGCAATGGTGGGTCAGAGACTTATCGTGCTTTGGAACATCAGATATGCTTTCAGCCAGAGATGAACATTAATCTTTAAAGGGTCCTTCTAAAAAGATATTCACTGTTGGAGATTTTGGAATATTTTTAGCTCAGAATTTTTTTAGCTGTTTAGGTATCCAGTGTTTGCTCTCTAAGCATAGGTACACAGCCATGTTACCTTAAAATGATGAGTCTGAAATGTGGTCTTCCTGTCAGATGTTACTGCTAGGTCTGTGTATCTCCACACCATAAGCCTGCTTTTGAAGTTGCTTCATATTAAGTTACATAATCGTTAGTGAGTGTAAATCAAAAGAAGTCATTGTTAAGAAGTAAGATTTATATTTTTTTCTTCTTTATTTCCTCATAATACAAACTGCATGTGATTGTAGGGTACCTGTTCCTCAAATCACATGCATCATACATGTGGAATACCATACAACGTTCAATCATAGTATATCTTAGTCTGCAGTGAGATTTCTGCATCTTTATCCCTACAGTGTTGCTCATAGTGCATGGAAATGAGACAAACAGAAAGTTTTTCCCTCATTGGCCCCCAAATGAGTGGCTTTATTGGTTTACACATATGTAGTGGTACGTTTCCTAAGCAAAAAAAATTCCTAACCAATTAAGTTTTAGTATGAGGTGCAAACGCCCCTAGGACTTTGAATATTAGGGATTGTATTTTTCATATAGACTGAAAAAGTAATTTTCTCACTTCTGATTGCTTAGCACTAAAAAGAAGATTAAGACTAGAAACAGACTGTAAAATTGCCGCCCAGTGAAAAAAAAAATTAAAAGTAAAAATTCTAGAGCATTACTGCTAGCTTTTAGCTTTTTTGTGCTTGAGCAATTCTAGGTGTTAGTAACAAGAAGTGTAAGGTTCCTGGAAGAAGTCTTAAGATTCATAATACCCATGCAGGAATGTGGTTGAACACACCAAAGAAAATCCATCCAAGACCAAAACTGACGGATAATTGATTAGCCACATAACTAGCCCCTCAGGAAAAGAACAGCAAGCAAAATTTCTGGATGACTACAGATTGAAGGAGTTGGCTGTCAGAGCGGTACAGCTGTTTCATTTTTCTATTACAGAAAAGATGGATCTATTACAGATCCAGCTGTAAATCGCAGGATGTGCAGAGCGATGGGTACCCTTGCAGCTGTGAGATCTCACTTGCATATGAGATGGTATTGCATGTTTCTGCAGTGTTGGCATAGCTCATACACTGTCAGTAGAGAGAGAGATGCACACCAAGCAAATCATCTCTCACCACTTCATGTGTTGTGCTCCTGATGCATCAAGGCTAGAGGGATGAGATGGGAGGGCAAAAGAGAAAAATGGCAGGAAAGAGGGAGAAGAGTATTTGAGGCTTGTAACTATTATTTCCTGTTAATTCTGAAATTGAACAAGATCAGAAGGAGCATAAGGATCAAAAAATTCACTTGCAATTAACTATATCTTAATTGGTTTACAAAAGGTGCTTGTGTTTATCTAACCAGAGACCAAGCTTTCTTAGTATTACACCTACTATTCTACTTTGCTCTGTCCTGAATGGGATCACTTTTCTCTGTGGAATGATGGTGTAGTTTTACTTCCTCTTAATTTTTTCATTCTCCTACACTGGCAACTTTAGTGTGTGTAAGACATATTTTGCATGTGTGTCATATATGTATCATTAGATATACAGATATTCCAGAAGCTTGAGTTTCAATAGAAGTGAGTAACCCTGGAATAATGATGACCTTTTGTATCATCAACCAGCTTGAAATTAAACTATGAAAGAAAATTTTCTCTTCAGCTGTAAAATGAAGCATGCTCCCTATATTTGATTTTACTTTTGGTCTAAACAGAGACTAATTTTATCTTTTAATTTTAGGGAAGTTATAAAATCAGTATAAAACTGAAGACTAAAGAAGCTTGTTTTCTTAATGAATATTTGAAATCAATATTGTTAAGAACAACCACATCAAGGCCAATGCAGTAAAGGACTGTGGCAGCTTTTAGTGTTGGTCAGGTTGCCTTTTGCACAGAGGGAGCTGCAAATAGCATTTGAGAGGAGCCCTAGAGAAGGGATGAGGAGTGGGCAAAGCTAAGCATCTGACCAAATCTGTCAGGACTAGGGAACCTGAATCTTGGAAATGTTTCCCCTTTTGGCTTTGAATAGGGTTTTTAAAGCTATTTCTGCTTGTTTAGCCTGCTGTGTGACAGCAGGAGCCAGAAGGAGCTGTAGGGAGTGGGAAGGAACAATTCTGCGGGTGGATGTGTTTCAGAAGGTGGTTCCTAAAGTAGTTTGCTGCAAGTATGAAAAACTAGACCAAATTGAGACTGTCTTTTCAATGTGCAGTTATTCTAGCTCATTTTTAACTATAAAATAAAAGAAACTATGAAGGTCCTGTAAAAAAACTTCCATTGTTTGAGTTGGTAGGTATGAGAAGCAACCCACTACACCTCTAAATTTGAAAGTGAAGGAAGCTTTCATGTAATGCATTTTTTCATTTTCATCGTCGTTACATGAATATCATAATGAAAGCAAGTCATGAAAACAAACTGTGAACATAGTCTACCTGGACTTTACCTAAATTCTTTGACACTATTTCCCACTGCATTCTCCTGGAGAAACTGGCTGCCCATGGTTTGGCCTGGTGCTGTTTGCTGGGTTAAAAGCTGGCTGGGTGGCAGGGCCCAGAGAGAGGTGGTGAATAGTGCTGCATCCAGGTGGTGACCTGTCACTTGTGGTGTTCCTCTAGGCTGAGGTTTAGGCTGGATATTAGGAAAAATTTCTTCACCAAAATGTTGGTCAGGCATTGGAACAGGTTGCCCAGCAAAGTGGTGGAATCACCAGCCCTGGAAGTGTTCAAATGGCATGCGGATGTGGCACTTGGGGATATGGTCTAATGGTTACCATGGCAGTGCTGGGTTAACAGCTGAACTTGGTGATCTTAGCGGTCTTTTCCAACTTTAATGATTCTATGATTCTACAGCATGCTTACTCTGTGGGAGAAAGAGACTTTTCCTTGCTCAACAATATTTCTTAAAATTTAGGGAGGGAAGGGATTTTGCAGTCTTTTACACTGAGAGGCATTGCTGTAAGGTGGGGGTCTCAAGGGGGAACAAACATAGAAAATTGGAGTGCTGATAAGGATAACCAGACCTTTCACATCTAGAATTTTTTTTGTGTCCTTCTAACACTAGGATTAAAAGGATCAGTGAAATCCCTAATCAGGTTTTCATGAAAGTAAGGGGTGTTTCTTAAATCATTTTGTTTGGGCACAGAGCTGCTTTCTATAATTGTATTATACTTCACTAAAACCATTAAAAATGCAAAAAGTCATCATATTCTTGCAGTATATTTTTCTACTCGTAAATCTAGGTTGAAATGCGTGTTTTTTTCCAGTGGAATAAATGGACTTAAATATTTGGTCATGTTCCTTTATAGAGCTACCCACAATAATGCAGGCATTATGCCGTAATTATGTTGGGTTTGATTTGTTTTGGTTTTTTTTAAAGAATTAACATTTGATTTTGCAACAGTCTCTGTATTTGTCGTATCTTCTAAAATACAAGGTGATAGTACAGAGTATACTAATTTGGGACTCTGGTGCTAAACTGTGCTTAAGACCTCGGATATTTTGGTAGCTTTTCTCTTATAATTTCACTTTTTAAAGAATTCTGTCTCTCTCTTTTTTCTTTTTTTAATATTATCTCCATTGAATTTGGGAAAAAAAAGGGGGAAAAAAAAAAGGACTGCTTAAGCTTTGCTGTGCTGTCCTTTCACTTAAACTGCTCATGAGACCACACTTGGAAATAAGAGGTTTTGAAGAGATTATATATGGCATGAGTCTCTGTAGATTTCAGCTGAAAAAGATATAAATTTATATCTCAGCCATTAAGGCACTTGTCTGAAAAGCCTGGGGACCTTAGAAGTATTTCCACCAGCTGCTATTTGTTTTAATATTCTAATGTGCTCTTTGCTGAGAAAATCAATTATATTAATTGATCTTTTTTATACTGTAGACCTATTCAAAGGGCTCACTTTGAACTAGGGTTTCATAATGCTAAACTTCTTGCGAAGTGCATGAAAAGGGAGCCTAACCTGATGTAGTAAGGGAAATAGGCAAAATGATTTTTTAACAGAGTAACATGCGGATAGTCATGTCTGTTTCTCCTGGCCTTCCTTAGTACCCATTTCAAGTTTAATTTACCATTCTTTAATGTAATTAATCACTACTGTATGGACCAGCGCAATATTTTTCATATTCCAGAACTCTCATTGAAATTCTGGGAGTATTAGCTTCTTTCATGATGTCAGCAAATACCTTATAGGTATTCATTCTCTTGCTGACTGCCAAATGCAGATTTTTCTCCTCCTCTCTTTTCACTTGATGCCTTCAGTTTCAAATTTTCAAGTCCTTCAATTCATGACTTTGTACTATCCTATTTAATCATCTTCTTTTTAGTGGTCTGCTTCTGGGGGTCATCCACTGTTTCCTAAATGATGTACCTATTTTGAGTCTAGGCTGTATTGTTGATCCTCAAGATTGTGTGATCAGCAAATTTTATTAGCATGTTCATGGTTTTGTTCTAAGGTCACCTAAGAAAAATATTTAAAAGGTCAGTATCATGACTAATTCTTCAGGGCCTCCATTTATTGTATCTCCTCAGTCTGTTTTCTTTGGAAACCATCCACTGCCACACTTAACTAGTTCCTATCCCTTGCCATCTGTACTAATCTTCATCTCTTCAGTTATCATCTTGTGTGGCATAATTTGAAATACCATGTAAAGTTTAAAAAAAAAAAAAAAGGAAAAAAGAACAACTCACACATGAATATATTTCCCTTGTTTAGCACTGTAGTAGTTTGACCCTGGCTGGATGCCAGGCACTCACCAAAGCCATTCTATGACACCCCTCCACAACTGGACATGAGAGAGAAAAGAGTTCATAGGCTGAGGTAAGGACAGAGTGAGATCACTCACCAAATACTGTCATGGGCAAACAGACTTGAATTAGAGATATTAATTGAGTTTATTACTAACAAAATCAGAGCAGGATAATGAAAAGTAAAATGAGACCTTAAAAGCACCTTCCCCCCTGACCCCTCTCTCATTCCCAGCTCCACCTCCTTCCCCTCAGTGATGCAGGGAGACAGGGAATGGGGATTCTGGTCAGTTCATCAAAATATGTTTGTTTCTCCCACTGCTCAGGGAGAAGAGTCCTTCCTCTGCTCCATTGTGGGGTCCCTCCCACAGGGGACAGTTCTCCATGAACTTCTCCAGTGTGAGTCCATCCTATGGGCAACAGTCCTCCCCAGACTGCTGCTATGTGGGTCACTCTTCCATGTGGTCCAGTCCTTCAGGCACAGCCTAGGCCCCCCACAGGGTTGCAAATCCTACCAGGAATCCTGCTCCAGTGTGGACTCCTCTCTCCAAGGGGCTGCAGGTCTTGTTTTCCCTGTTCAGGTCTTGAAGAAGGGGGAAAAAATGTAAGTGGAAGGTTGGAGCTGCTTCCACAACAAAAATGAGGCAGGAGGAAGCTGGAGTGAACAGTCAGGCAACTGGAGGGTTTGGTCAATCCTCATTCAGCCTGGCTATTCCCTCAGCTACAGAGGAAATCCTTGCTCTGTTGGGGAATCTGCCCAGATAAGCTGAGTTGTTTTTCTTTCTCTGATGTGTTCCTCTGTGGTGAGGGAAAATTCAAGGTGAGGTAGATCAAAAGGAAATGCCTTTTGGAATCAGCTGAGCATGTAAAACTAACAAAAATGAGTTAAGTTTGCATGTAGAAGGAGTGAATAGATTTGCATGTGAAAAAAGGGAGCAAGTTTGCATATGAAACTGTAATGCATTAAAAATGGGACAGTCATTCATGCAGTAAATCCAGAGAGAGGTGAAGGGGGAAAGTAGAATAATGGAGGCATCTACAAAGGAGGAAAGTAGAATAATGGAGGCATCTACAAAAGCAGTTTTTGCATTGTAATACAAGACACTTCAGTACCTACTCTGTGTTCTGTGAGGTAGTGTTCTGCAAGGTGAATTCTATGTACCTTTTTAAAAATATTTTTTTACAACCTATAAAGGAAAGTTTTCTATTTCTTTTAATTTAGGACATTTTGGTAATTCTCTGCTTCCATTTATTTCCAGAAAGACTGAAAACTGGAAGTAAAGACACTTTGATTTTAGTTTTAGGCTTCTTGATTCTATAGCATACATAGTTGAATTGAGCTTGTTGAACTCAAAGGTATTGCTAAGTTTTTATAATAGTCAGGCTTGTGTGGATTTAATCATGTGCCAACACTAAACACTTTTTTGCTTACTGCTAATGATTACACCTGAAAGATGCAAGCACTTTTTTTGTTGCTGTTTGTGTATAAATAGGTAGCTGATTTTTGTTATTCCACAGTTATCTGAATTTAGTAGATCTGCATCATAAATGAAACTCTCTTTAGGACATGATTAGTTATGAAGAGCTGCATCCCAAATGATACTTAAAAAAACCTAAGCAAACCAAAAAATCAAACCCTGAACCAACAAACAAAAAAGCTCCATGTTAAAGTAATGAATTCAAGAGGATCTTACCAATAATTGTTACATTTCATTTTTCAGGTGTACTTTCCCTTTCTCATGAATCATGTGAGAAACTTCTAGGAAGTGTTTATATTATTAAATAACCAGCCACCTGTGGCTTTAAATTTAATGAGTATATAGAGGACTGTCAGCTCACCAGTTCTGGGAACACAATGCCCATGGAAATCACAGTTCTGTTCTTTGCAGTGCTAATGTTGCTTGGATTTAGAAGGCAACCAAGTCCTGTGCTTTGTTTTCTGTCCCAACATACCCAAGTTGTATATGTGAGCATGAACAGAGTGAGCTTGTGAAAGGTGAAGAAATCATGAAAACTGAAATTAAATAGGAAGAAAGTGTCTACAATTAAAAAAAAAAAAAAACAAAACAAAAAAACAAAAAAAAAAAAAAAAACAAAAAAAAACCCACAACCCCCCCCAAAAAAAACCAACCAAAAAACATTTAAAGTAAGAGAGTACAAATATTTTACCTGACAAGAAAAACATCTCAGATGTGCTACTGGGCAGAACAAGGAAGGTGAGTTGAAGATTGTTTTCTCATGTTTTTTGAAATTAAAAAGACATTCAAAAAGGCAAACATAGTTGCTTGTAGACAAATGGAATTTATCATCTGCCTTCATGAAGAGTCATTACTAGTTTTTTTAATGGTGTCTGCCTTTAAAATAAAGAAGACATTACAAGAAAGTCTTTCTGAAAAAGAGGCCAGCCTTTGGTTCCTTAGAAGGTTGTGAATATGGGATTAATGGATTACAGAAATGGACAGATATTCAAGTAGCTGCTTACTCTCAAAGCTGGGTAAAAAGTATAGGCCTGGTTATGATTGAAACAGAGCTGAGTTCCTTCTGAAAGAACATGTCTATTTGCCATTGACCTTAAATTCACAATATTCCAATAACAAAAATTATTTTATGAGCTTTTCTGTGCAGTTACTTGACTGATCTTTATTATCCAGTCAAGTTGGCTAAATAACTAGGCTTTTCTTTAGGTCAGTAATACCAAGAACCGAGCAGAACCAGACTATTTAAACAAACAAACATAAAACCAAATGAAACAAAAAAAGTGGAGTTTTTAGGCTTTGTAATAAAATTAACAATGGCGCAGGAGATGATGATTTCGATAACATGATTTTAGGTTAATGTTTCTATTAATTTGTATTGCTGAAGTTGCATTAAATGTTGCAGTTATATTATTGAAATGTTTATACTGTTAGCAGCATAATCTAATGAACTTGTACTTTAGGTCAGACTTAGTAGACTGGAGGAGGAAAAGATGAGTGGAGTAGTAAAGGAAAAGGTTGTGTGTTTTCTTTGGGTTTTATATTTTCGTATAAATCTTAAAAAAAATATTGTCAAGTGTGAATTAAGTATGCTTTAAAATGCTTCATTATCCTGGAGAAGTCACATTAAAAAAAAAGGTTCAAAAAAGTACAAAGTAGTTTCACAAACCAGATGCAATACAGTAGTGGTATTTTCCCAAGTGTAATTTCCTGTTGCATTTATAGAGCAACAGTGTCCCTTAGGCAAATTACAAGACCATGTTCTATTGCTATAAATAGTAGAGATTTTAACTTCTATTTTCACTTTGGAAGACGAGGCCTTGTCTCATCTGTAAGGATACTCCTGGGTTCCACTCACTCAGATTATGGACTTCATCTGAGATTGCTGTAACTTACCTCCTGCACATGGAGGAATGCTGTAATCCACCCCCAGCATGGAAAAAGATCTTGTCGATTTACAGATGCAGATGAAAAAGATGGGGAATTATTCCTCTGTTGCAAAGTTTAAATACCTGAAGTATCTGGTTCTAGTTCCTGGGACTCTTGTGCATCTGTGTAAATTCATTTTTGGAAAACAAATGTGTTACGTTGATAGAGTGAGACAGAGCAATCATTTTCCCATGTATCTTCCTTGACTCCTGCAAAAGAGTGCAGAATGGGTGAGACTCCTGCAAGGTGTGAGTCAGTCATGGTCATAGTGTGTAGAGCCTGCTGAACAACTACCAAATGCAGTTTTCTCTCCTGATTGTGAACCAGCCACAACTTCTAATGCAGCTCAGGGAAGTGACGAGTAGGCAACACTGTTGCAGCGCAGTTAATGTGCCTGGGGTGAAGAAGACAGGATTACAAAGGCAATTAAAGCTGCAGTGGTGTTTTGCAAACCTCTCTCTGATTTTTTTTTTTTTTGCTTTACTACCGAAATTTAGTTCTTATGATGGCCAGACACAGCTGAAGTCAGGCACAAGAATTGAGTGGACAGTGGTTTCAACTATTCTGGCTCCTTAAAATTTTCTAGTGAAATATATGCAATATAAATTTACCAATGGTGGTGATGGCTGTCTTGTGAAGATATCCAGTGGGCAATTAATGGAAGAACCTGTTCTTCACAGCTCACCAGTTGATAGCATCTCTGTAATGCACCCAGAAATGGAGTCTGAGAGCTTTTTATTGCACTTTAGCTATAGGATCTGTTAAGAGGTGTCCCAGGGTTTACCTGTGTACTGTAACAGAAAATCTTCAATAAAAAGCAATGGGTTTTTTTCTAAATGAGAATTTTATTAACAGACAAAAGGCATACCCAGCTCTAACACATTATCTCAGTCTTCAGTCTTCCAGATTTTTGCACACATAGCTGGGTCTCTGGCACAAAGTTTGGCCCCTTCTTGCTACAGGTTGTAAGATAAAATTCTTATGGAGCTTTGGGCAATGGTGTGAAAAATATTTACCTTCTTAGTTTCTGAAATGGTCTGTAAGTTTTGATTACTAAAGCCAGCAGGGGATAGGGCCTTTTCACTTCCCGCTCCCCATGTACTATTCGTGTGACGACTTTTCTAGAGCTGATAATTGCAGTTTTTTCATGGTTTCTTTAAACTACTGAGTGCTTCACACCTTTTATGTTGAGGCATTTTGTTGCCCCTTTCTGATGAAAGTGAATGTGCACTTAATGTGATATCAGAATATAGCGTCAGAGTTTGCTTTCACTGAGGCTCCCCCAGGTCTTGTAGTGTTGGTATCTCTGGATTGTATCCTGAATTTCCAAGTTTGAAGGATAAAGGCATTCTCACCCACAAGACATCCCCTTGACCCATTACTGTAAGCATTATTTTCTGGGAGCAAAGTTTACGCTTAGCATGGAACGCTGGTCAGCACATTTAATTTTCGCTCGCTGTGGAGTTTGGTGCGAGTCAAAAAGGAGTACAGCGCTTGTGATTCTTGCAGGGAGGAGTGTGAAGTACGATGGGACTCGATGCCCCAGATATTGGCACCAACTCACTTTCCTCCTTTCTCGGCCCTGAAGGCAGGAGGGGTAAGCCCGCTCTCAGCGCTTTGTTGTCAAATCACGCCCGCTATTGTGATTTCTGCTCCAGCGGGCGGTCAGGGCGCTGAGGGGCTGGGGGGGCACAGGGACGTGCTGGCGGCTCTTTCCGCCGACAGACCAGCAGTTCCCACGCCACGCTGCGGTGTGTGCTCACCGTGGCCGTGTCTCGGCCGGGTCGCGCGGGCCGGGTTTGTGGGTCAGCCCCGCAGGCGGCTCGGCCCATTCCAACCCATCCCCGGCTATCCCGGCCCATCCCGGGCCCATCCCGCGCGGCCGGAGGGGCGGCGGGGGCGGAGCCGGGCCGGGGCAGGGCGGCGGTCACGTGGCGGGGTCACGTGGCGGGGGAGCCGGGCCCAGCCGCCGCCGCCGCCGCTCCGAGAGCGGTGAGAGACAGAGACGGAGCCGGGAGGGCGGGCAGGGAAGGAGGGAGGGAAACAGGGAGCGGGAGGGAGGGAGCCCGCGGGCGCGAGTGGCCGCCGCCCGCTCCGCCGCCGCTGCCGCGCCGAGGTGAGTGCGAGAGGTGGGGCGGGATGGGCCGGGCGCTGTGCGGGGCCGCGGGCGGCTCCGGGGCTGTTTTCCTTTTGTTCCGGTGGGCGCCGGCCGCCGGCAGGGCGGTCCCGCTCCCTGAGGCTGGGGGGTCCCCGTGCGCCGCCGGGACGTGCTCGTCCGCCGTGTGCCACGAGCCGCGTCCTTCCCGCGGCGGTTCCCCCGCGCCCGGCGGGCACCGGCCGGGATGAGCCTCGGGACCGCGGGCGGGACCCTGCCCGGAGCCCCCGTCCTACCCTTACACCTGCGGCTCCGGGCCGCGGGGCGGGGGTGGTGCCCGCCGTGCCCCGGAGGTCCGGGGGCGGCCGGGGGGTCCGGCAGCCCTGGGCGGCGGCGGGGAGCGAAGCGCTGGCTCCGGCATCACCTGTGACTCTCCGTGCACCGGCCGTAGCGCTACCATTTGTAAACATTTTTGTCTTTTTCTTCTGTTTTTTCCCCCTCCCGCTGCGTCCCCCGGGGCCCCCGCCTTATCGGGGTGGGGGATGGCGGGGGGCGCACGGCTCGGAGCCGTGCCCCGCGATGTGCAGAGATCGCCTCGGGAGCGCAACTCCTTCGCATTCTTTGTTGTGTCTTCTCGTCGTGCCTTTCAGTAAGCGTCTGTGTGCGAACGTGTTCGAGCACCTTGGCTTCCGAAAGGTTTCCGAAAAAGTGCAGGAATCGTTTACCGTTTCAGTGCTTAAATTTCACTGAGACATTAGAACAGACAATTAAAACCAGGTGCATGGGGTGAGATCAGAGGTCTGTGTTGTTTGGATTGCCGTTCCTGCAAGTGGCACATAGCAGATGCTTAGGAAACACCATAACAACAGGGTGAGCGTGCTGTGATTCTTTGGGAAACCAGCCAGGCCTCCAGCAATTTGAGGTTAAGGGATTGCCTGAGTCAAATTTGATGTTTTTGTGTTTAAGAATCCTTTTTCACTCGTGGCTTAGATGTACATGTTTTTCAAACAAGAACAAAACAAAGGCCTCCTAATAGAAAATGTTTATCTTCTAAAAAATACAAAGTATTTTATATATATATAATATATTGCACTCATATTATTGTCATAAGTACTTTCATTTTGCCAGGATTAAATTTGCCAAGTGTTACTGATTCATGAGCAAGATCCTGTATTTTGAATAGGTAGGGGTATTTGCAATGGATGTTTCCTATACCTATGAAAACTGTTAATAAAAAAAAAATTCTTAATGTTTGTTTTTACAAATAATTTGCAAAATTTAAGTCTTAAAGTAACTGTTTAATAAAATGATGTATAGTAAGGGCTGTGTCAAAATAGCAAGTGTTTTACCATAAAGCAATATTGATAGCTTTGGAAATGGTCATATAAACCACTAACATTTAGCTGTTTTTACTTGAGCTTAAAGACTTAAATTGTTGTCTCATTGCATCACGATTTGTGGTAAAATCATTTTGAGGTAAAATCACAGATTTTAATGTGATCCCTGGGGATGCTAGCTATCAACTTGATCCTGTAATCCTAATTCAAGAAATAGCTTCATGCCTGTGTCTCCTAACCTGATTGCTCTTATAAGGAACATTTGCACGAGTGGGCCTCATTTTTCACAGCAGTGGGAATGTCAGGCAAAGTAGAGCTATTTCAAAAAACTGCATATTCCCCCACGCCCCCAATGGAATTTTGTAAGAAGGTCATTAACAGTTTCTTGGGGGCTGAAAGGAGGTAGTGGGTTGATAGTATATATAGATAGCTATTTATAAGATTAAAAATAGCTTAGAAAACTGACAACTGTAACTGTTATGAATGATTATCATAGACTTTTTTTTTTGTACATTACATCACTGTTTCTGACAACAGACTGGATTTCTCACCTAGTCAACAGATGTTTAGTGTAAAACCCTTAACACATTTCATTATTCTATGGAAACCCTACTTATGTTGAACTCTACTGAGCCCATGATGGGCAGTTTAAAATATTCAATATATTTCCTTCAGCAAGGCAATGAATAGATTTAAATGGTTCTATTGTGAACAAGCACCAAGAAAGCCGTTGTAGTGCAGCTGATTCATTTTTATCACAAAAAAATTAATTGATTCAGCTGAACTTTCAAATAAAATCAGTTTTGTTTATAGCTAGCCTTTAGAAAAAGTTGTTCTTGTTTTATGCAATTATTAGGCATACTTAAGATACACAGCTTTTAGCATTGCTTTTCATTAGTAGGTCTCAAAGCACCTTGCAAAAGAATTCAGTGTAATTATTCTCTTCTTATCTTAGGGTGATTATTATCATGTTATCTAGTACTCATAAAGAGATCATTGTCTGCCTGTGATCGCTATAAGAAGCTCTATAAGAAGGTCTAATAATAAAATCAGACTTTTTGATTTAATTCTTTTTTTACAATAAAACCCCAACAAACTCACCTTTCTGTTTCTGTTGTAGCATTTTTATTTCATTAAATGATGACTGAGGTAATTTCATACCATACCCTCCATGCCACTGCTGGAAGCTAAGCCTGTGCTTTATGGAGTACTGACTTCTCTTCCTAGTGTCAGAAGAAACCTTGCTGAAGGCTTAACTAAATTCATTGACGAGTTAGAAAATGCTTCAGGACAGTTCCTGTTAAGGTGATCCAGGTACTAATGGTGCATGTCTCTAGTTCAGTTGCCAGGGGGCTTGACTGCTCAGAGAGTTTGTCCATGTGTCTCTTGATACTGATCAGGGTTAGAAAAAAGTGTGTGTGAAGGAGCGAGTTACATGGCCAGCATCCTCCTATCTAATGTATTTTGCTTCATCTCTGCTGTGGTACAGCTGGTAGAAATGGTACAGAATCTTTCATTTCTTTGAGTTGCCATCAGTGTCTCATTTTTGTAGTGCATCTGGTACCAGAACAACTTCTGATGCTAAGGATGTGAAGTACACATCTTTAAGTTGTTTTCTAACTGTCTCTATCAGTTGAGATGTGCATTTGATTATTACTAATTACATTATTAGAGCATTTTAGTAGTTGCTTAGGACTTGAGGTCTTATGCTGGGTTGGTAGTTGGCAAAATAAAACAAATTGTTTTTTTTTTTTTAAATTCAAGATAATATATTATGTCATTGTCATTTAGGGATAAAATACAAGTTAGGAAAGGCATGGTAGATTTGATAATGGAAAGATTATAATTTGAAAACTGTATAGTGTACTATATGCTAAATAATATGGGAACTGTGTTCCTAGTGTAATGCTATCAAGAAATAGAAGCTTGTACTACAAACTTAGATCTACATTACAAACCTTTTATTAAAGAGAACGAAGGCTTAGCTACTGTAATGAAATGTTTGTCGGAAGTTGGGCAGGTGTAGTCAGTGATTTCAGGTGGCTCTCTGTAGAAACAATGCCTTCTTGTTGGCAGACTTGCATCTAGATTTCACTTAGATTTGTGTGGTTTCAGATTGTTTGGAAAAAGGTCCAAGAAGAAATGTTTTGAGAAGTCCGGTTTCAAGAAACTGCCTGTTGCTGTGCTCATTGTTTTTGTGTGACACTTGTTTTGATCCATGCTTCTATTATTTGATCCTTTTTTCCTCTGTTGTATAGTTTTAAACTAATGCTTTTGTTTACATCATTTTACAGTATTTGAAGCTTTAATATCCTTTAAATGGTTCACAATAATGATTTTCACTTTGTGCTCACACCCATGAAAGGCCTCTGTATTACTCTGCTATGTGCCATATCCTTGATAGCTGTGATATATCAAATCTGGTCTGGAGAACCTCCCACTGGAAAGCTGGCCTGTGTAGTGTGGAGGTCCTTTGTTGCCTTCTGCATAGTTTGAAAGCTAACAGACATGGCTGGTAGTCATACACTTTCCTGGTGCCCTGGTTTGGATAGTCTCCAGTGTCTTTATCTAGTGCAAATTACTCTTTGCGAGACATCCACTTGAAGACTGGCTCTCCCATTAGAATAGAAAGATCTAGCATTTCTCAATACTCACATCTGTCCATCCTATCCATTCGTCCTATGCTTCCTATGTGCCATGGAATAGATTCCTCTCCCTTGAAGACATTCTTTTCATGAAATATTTGTTAAAGCAAGTGTCTTCCAGCTGAACTGTTTTCTATATAAAATCCTCGTGTAACTCGTTTCACTAGTTTGAACAGTGAATTTCAAAGGTGGCCAAATCCATGCATATAGCCATTTAAAGAGAATTGGTGCAAATGCTTTACCAGTGGTCTCTGGCACCACTTAAGAAGACAAAAGACATGAAAAGGAGCCATAAATGTTGAACACAATATGCAAGAAAAGAATCCATCTGCATGTGTAGCAAGAATAGGATAGAAGAACAGCGGTTTTGGAGATAAGTAGCAAATAAAGTTATTGAGAAAAGCAAAGGTTGACTGCCTGCTGTGATTGTGATGGATCACAGTCCACAGGAGATTCTTTAGTTGGAGAAAGACCATAACTAACAAAATTCTTAAATGAGGGAGAAAGCACTCTCACTTATATTCTCTTTTGGATGCAGTATCTAATACAACGGGAACCTCAGTCTTTTGAGCATCCAGGCATTAGTAGCAATGTTATTGCTGACTCTGCTTTATAAAGAACAGATTTCTCTATTCTAATGGAGTGGTGGGTCACTTTTATGAAATCCTTTCAGTTGTAAATAACTAAAAAATTAAACACAATCCTAGAGATCTACTTATCTAAAATCTGATTAAAATACACAGAAAGTAGATTGACTAACACAAATCTTGTTAGTCAAATTGACTAACACAAAGTCTTGAAGATCATAGAGGGTATGGATGATATTTACTGTTGTATAAAAATAGAAAAAATGTTACTCATAAAGCTATTTTAAGTATTAAGCAAAACTTTTAAGGAGGAGTGGATTCAGCTAAGGGAGAAGGAGGAAGAGTTATATACTTGTGGTGTCTTCCCCAGCTCTCACGAGTCATGTAAGTATATTAAGAACTGTTACTATATAAATATCTTGGCTGCCATACAAGTGCCCTACATAGTGTTTGGAAATGAGGGACTTGAACAGTGTAGGTGTTGAACCAGCTTTAGATACTGTACCTTCTTTTTACCCAGGCACAAAAATATGGACCTATGAATGGCATAGCAGCTCAGACCAGAGGTGTTTCTACATCAGTATCTTGTTTTTAGCAGTGAATGATAGCAGATGCCCAGGGCAGAGTATGATAGCTGAGTGTCTGAAGGGAAGTGTCACTGGGTTCTAGAAGGGTGCAGATTAGGGGTCTGTGGGCTGATGGTATTTAATCATTTGGGTTTTAATAGTTGTGGAGAATTTATGCCTTTTTTTTTTTTTAACCCTTGATAACTTTGGCATCTGCAGTATCCTGTGACACAAGAATGACAAAAGTTTTAACATGTCCATTTTTAGTTTGTCTGTTGCCAGCTTAAGAGTTATGATCCTCGACCCCTTTAATTTGCTTGATGTAAAAGTCTGTTATTTTTAATTTGTAAAATTTGGTAAGAAACTTCTATAGATAAAGGTGAGTGCTTGGTGTGAAACACATATGGAATGTCAGGCCTTGTATGGAAATTCCTGTTTACTGTGAAATACGAAGAAAGGACTTTTCATAAAAGTTCTTTTCACTTCCAGTAAAGTCCAGTTTATATATGGTTTGCATTCATCTTGACATGGAACCCGAGAATTGCTTAGAATTGCGAGTTTTGCTCTTAGCAATGTATCTTTTTGTAAAGACTATGGGGTTCATATCTACTGTATATGAATTCTATCTGTAGAAACATTGTGAGCATAAAAAGCTGGCCTATGGAAAGTAATTGCCAAGTTTATAAGATTGAAGAAAGTTTTGATTGAGATTTTAGTAGAGTTTTCTGTAGTTGCGTAGTAGAAGACTGATATATCCATGTTTGTCCTATTAGTCATTCAAAAAAACCCAAAAAAACAACAACAAAAAAAACCCACCAAAAAAACCCAAACCCCAAAAAGACATTCCTGAACAGTTTGGAAACAGAACAATGTATAAATGAAATGTCTCTTTCTTGTGGTCACTACAGGAACTTTCACCTAATCTGTAAAGAACTAATGAAATCAATCAAATGGGTTTGGTTTGCATTTCCAGACTTGGATTGGACTGGAGTCTGTTGAGGACTTTTCTAGTCTGATGTGGATTATCTCTGGTTTGGATTTCTGCTTCCTTCCCTTATCTGGTAGGATTTGTTAGAAGAGCTTTAATGTTTGATGCTTAAGGCAAAGGGTTCTTTATGGCACGTATATGTATGTATTTATGTTTTTTAATTTGTCATCAGAAAATGGGGCTACAGCTTCCATTGTCCACTAAGTGTTTATGAACTCAATTGGCTAAAGCAATTCAAGTGTTTGAATTCTAAGAGAGATTTAAATAAATGCATTTGTATTTTATATTGGCATGAGAAGCTATGCAGTGAAAATCTGCTAACTTGCATGGATGATCAAGGGATAAAATTAAACCAGCTCGTGTTACAGGTATGCAGTTTGGAGCCATTTGCTGTTTTTCCAAAGTGGAAATGAAGATATAAAATAGACTAAAAAAAGATTAGAGCAGTGGGGGAAGGGACATGGTTCTTCTAAAGATACCTATATGACATCTTATTATGAATTGTAACAGAGCACTGTGAGCAAGAATTAATCTGTTTCTCTCAACAGCCAAAGCTTTGATGCAGTAATAGGGTTCCATTAAAAGCAAATAGAAATCATAGGATTAAGTCCTCTTTCTCTGAGTTACAGACCTTTTAGAGGTGGATTCCTTCCAGATTTGCCAGCCCACTGAGGAGATATTCTGTCTTCCTTTATACCAATAGAATAACCCTGTGGAACATGTATTAAATCCAATGTAAGTTATTTCCTGGTGTTGCAAAGAGAATTTTTGAATTTGAAAGTCTGTTCACTGGACCTGTAATAAGATTGAGGAAAGTATACTATATAAGAAAAGTATAATTTGAGCTCAGTACTTGTGCTAGGAGTATGCCTGTGCAGTATTAGTCCCTCCTCCCAGAGGCCTCAGGGGCTCTTGCTGGATAAATGCAGTGGCAGCAACTCCTGAAAAACACCTCAGCCTACATGCTGCAAGTCTGATAGAAAGGTGCTGGTGTGCTCTTCTGCAGAGGAGATGGACATGGAGAGAAGGTGTAAGTAAAACAGAGCAAAGATGAGGTGTACAGTCACGTTTCATCCACATATTATCACAAGAGCTGTGTGTTATATACTTTGCACTAGCAAATTGCTGACCGTGTCTTTTAGGAAAACATATTCTATCAAAAAATACCCATATCTGATGGATAAATAACTAATACCTGGATGACAGAGAGATGATGAAGGTGCAGGAACATGGGTGAAGTGAAGCAATATGAGAATTTAATAACCATATTGACTCTTATAGGTAGGATTCACAATGACTTTTTAAAGAAAGGATTTTAGAGCCTGGCTGCTGTGGCTTTTGCATGGTATCTTTTAAATCCTATTAAGAAGTTATAGAGGAGTTGTTTGTTTCTTTTGTTGTTATGAATTAGAAGTCAGTAACAGAACCCCCCCACCCACAAACTAGTACTTACTTTCATTAATAAAGGAGTTGGAAATTGCTCTTTCTTCCAAGGATTTAAATGAGAGACCACTGAGGAGAGAGTGGTGGTGTAGCTTGGGAGTTGAGGAAGAAGATGCATAGAAAATTCTTACAATACAGTTTAATTTTCAGTACTGTATTAGTTGGTTTTGCAGTTATTAATGCAGAAAGCAGATGACCTGAATAGTGGTTGTTCTGGGCTAAAAGTGTCCATTAATGCTGCAAGTTCTCATAAAAGATAGTCTCCTATTTCCATGAGATGCAACAGTAAAGTCTTTTGTCTCTGTCATAGGAAGTTTACGTTCCAAAGGTTGGATAGTTGTCTTTCTCTTCTTCCTTTGGAGTTTACTTGAAATATTTCTAGTGGCTTTGAGAGAAAATATTTATGATGTGATTGTCTGGTGCTGTGGTGCCAGAACAAGCTCTTGCAGTTTTAAAATAGTATTACTTGTTAAAGCTCCATAAATACTAGGAAGACTTTGTTCCTTGCTTTGGATTTGAATTTGTGTCCGTCCTTATCATCGAAGGATGCACAAGGAACCCAAGAAATAGCCAGCATTGGTTTAATGAAAATTCTCCTAGAACAATGAAATGACCTCTGCATGGGAAAGGTTAATAAAATTTTTATAGTGCCTTCAGGAGGAGATTTATTGCTAGTTGTCCGTTTTCTTTTAAGAAAGATATAACGGGACAGATATGTTGTGAGGGTTTGGATCATAGTGATTTGCCTCCAGCAGCGTTGTCATGGGTTTGACAGATATTGTGCCTGATGACTGAGTGTCCACAGTGATGTGCAGCTGTCTGTTTTCACTTACATTTACTTCTGCTTTGTTTTGTTGGTATGGAGACTTAAGATCTCATGGCTTTCTGAGCCTAACACTTGCTCAAGCTGTTGAATGACTTTCCTGACTTGGAGTACTCTGAGAAGTTTGAGTTGTTGCTTCTTCACTGGCAGGACAAGCATGGAAGGATTGAATGGAAAATCCTCAAGTGCTGGCATTGCTCAGTTTTGTTTCTGTTTTGATTGTCCCTAATGACATCTTTAAGTGCACCCATCCACGTCTGGGGTGGTAACACTTGATGAGAATGGGCTTGAGGTGATGCACGTTTAATAGAGAAAGCTCTGGAGAGCCTAAGGAGTATCTGAGTTCTTTCAGTTTGTGCTCTTGATTAGGCTGTGAGCTTGGGGCATGTGTGGTGTATTGTTTGTGTGCATTTTCATTTGTTTGTTTGTTATGTTTTTGATTTAAAATTATTTTTCAATGTTTAGGACAGTTGCTTCCAATCTTTCTGGTTAAGTGTTAGGATTGTATTTCCTGGGTCTTGGTATTGTTACTGTCTTTGCGTTCATTGAAATTTACAATTTTGTGATTTTGTGAAATGCCAGGCAAGATACTGCATTGTTATTGCTTCCTGATTTCCTCTACATCTTTATAGCAAATGTGATCAGGAGAGAAATCTTGGGGGTTTCTTTTGTTTCGTTTTAAAGCACCTTATTCTGTTACCAGATATAAAAACGTACCTGGAAAATTACTCTGATTTAGAAATAAATAACAATTGCATGCAGGCATACTTGGCTGCACAGCAAGATCTATTTTTAGAGAAGGTTTCTGCCTTGTTTTTACTTCATTTTAGATTCAGAGTTTTACCTTCATTTGAGACATCCTAAGGAATTTCGGCTTCTTTACCAGTCCTTCATGATAGATAAATGCATGCATCTTCTGGATCAGATTTCAGAATTGTTTTTGTAAGGGAAGCCATGCTTATCTTCAGATAACCTCAAGTATTCCAGTAATTCCTAGTGTGTTTGAGGTTCTGCCTCAGCTTGTTTGGTGTTTATTAGTAGGTCTTGTGGTTGGAAAGGTGAAGTAGGTTGTGGGAGGCTGCTGCCATGTGAGTACAACAACTTAAAAAATAATTGCAACCTCCTGCAAATGGGTGTTCTGATGAAATGATGATTTAGGAAAAAAACAAAGCCAACCCATGCCAGTCTAAAGTAACACCTAAATGTTGAAATTTTTTTGCACTGATTGATAATTACAACAGCAGATTAGGAGACAGAACTCCTGTACTTCTCTCTCCATTCTACCATAAGCTTCTGCATTGCTTTGAGATGCTTTGATTATCTTTTACGTAGCAGTATAATGGGAATACTTTTCTTAAAATCACTGATACTAGTAGAACACTCCTAGGACACGGGATAAAGGGTTCAAAATAAAAAGAAATCATGGTGTAGTCAGAATTGAGCCAAATGTTCACTCAACTGAAGATGACTAGTCTAGGTACACCTTAAACTAAAATGGTTGCAGAAAGAGAGGAGCCTGAAATGGGATAGGTGATACTATAAGTACTGTTATGCAACTCCTTATTTCCTGGTGTTCTTGAGACTGTTCTTGATTCTTGAGACTGTGAAATCTTGGCTTATCACTTAATGTGTGTAAACCATCAGAACAACACTGCTAAAATTACAATACTTCAAAATATTATTAATAATGGCAGAAGTGCGTGGCTGGATGAGGTACCCACACAGGGCATGCATTTGAACATATCCACTAAAAATTGAAAAATTGAATTGAAAAATTTCTCCATGTGTTTGTAGCAGATAGTGAATCACAGAAAGGATCCACAGCTTCTTTTAGAGTGCTGTGTTTTGGAAGTTTTGAGAGTTAACAATGACAAGTCTTTGTCACTCATTCATTGGTAAGGGTGTATTTGTGAAAAAAGGTTAGTGCATTTTATTCTCCCTTGTGTAATAGGAAATATATCTGTAGAGTATTCAGCTTTATTAATAGAGACACTTTTTGGCTGCAGATATTTATGTAAGGTTGTGGGAGTTTTCATTTTCACAGTCCTTTAGCAATGTTTGTATTTACTCAAGCAGTACAAATAAAGCAGGGAAGCTCTTTTGTTGGAAAGTCTTGTCCTACCTGTTTGGGATTGTTTCTGGAAAACAGACTGCTAATTCCTGTTAGAATTTTCTTTACTACTTAACTATTATGCCCCATACTTATTTTTGGACAGTGTGGTATACAATATGCAAAATATAATTTACAGGTGTCAATGTTAAGGTGAAAGTGAAACGTTAGGCTTTATGTAGTTTGAAGTTCCACGCAGCACAGTCTTTGGATTATATGTGAAGATGAGTGCTTACATTAAACTAGTATTGTTTTCAGAGGAAGTAAATTCATGATGTAGGTATGAGGCTTGCTCTCACACACAGTCCACTGTTAATAGGCCTGCTGTTTTCTTGTATCTGGATATGGGCAGAGACCTTGTGAAGAAGGGAATTGTACTCCAGGCAAAGAGGCAAATATAAAGTTCCTTGGGTCACAGAGAGGAGTAAGAAAAGTCAAGAAGGTCCTTTTTGTGGCTTATGGGTGTTCTGGTGTGCATGTTTATTCAGAAATTCACCTGAGCAAATGAAACATGCAATGAAAAATGCAATGAACAAAATCACATTCTTTTATGATAATTTTCTTCTTTTTTCTATGTTTCTCAAGTTGTGGTGCGAAGCTTCCTGTGTGTCTCACCTTGAGCTACTTGTCACCTCTCTTTGTTCACATGTCTTGTTCACCTCTCTTTTTCTGTTTTTTGAGGGACTTATTCTTTGTCTTTGCAGGTTTACTTGTCTTCTTTGAGTAGCTGAGTAAATTCAGGGATTTTTCAGGGATTTAAATTCATCAAAAGATGATAGCACTGTCATTTTTCTTCCTTTTTCCCTCTGCATTTTTGAGTTTTTCTTTCAGGACAGACTCCTGTGGCTCTGTGGATGATAGCGTGCACGGATCCTCAAAGTGCGACTGATAAGGTTTTTGCTCTCTGGACTGTGATGTTTGTTAGGTGGCCTGTACCATAGTGCTCAGGTCTTCTCTTTCAAGCTTTTCTTGCAGGATATTTCAAAGCTGTCTGTTTTAAAGCAGAATAAGTGATAAGAGGGAGGGAGAAGTTGGAGGAGATGCTGGATATCATACCAAATAAAACTCAAAGAAGTGCACAGCTTGTTTGGCAGCATTAGGTTCTCTTGTGCGCTTTGCAGCACACTTGCTGTGAACTGAGAGCCAGAGACCTTTTGTTCACTGTTTTAGAAAATTTCAGGCCCAGAACTCTGGCCCAAACAGTATTTAGACAAAAAATAATGCACAGGCACTGCTCTGAAAGCCATAGTCTCCCTTCTAATGTTGAGGTTTTCAGAGCCAGCATAGAGATGTCCCATACTCTCTACTATTTGAAGGATCAAAGGCTTAATGAATGTGATACTTCTAATTGTGAATTATTTACTCTAGCACTCATTCACATGAGATATCTTCTGCAGAATTTTTCTGGTATGTAGTTACAAAGTGGGCAGATTTTCCTCAAGTAGGTTTGTTTAGTCTGTGTTTAATTTTTTTTTTTTTGGTCCCCCTCTAGATTCAAAATCTTTGCTGATTATAAACAAGACATTCTCTCATGCTGGTGATAAGTCTAAATCTGCCTTGGGACAATTGCCTCTTTCTTAGAATGATGTCAGTGGAAAGCCTGAAAATACTGCCACACAGCAGTT
Source organism: Brachypodius melanocephalos (assembly GCA_013398615.1). Taxonomy (NCBI): domain Eukaryota; kingdom Metazoa; phylum Chordata; class Aves; order Passeriformes; family Pycnonotidae; genus Brachypodius; species Brachypodius melanocephalos. Next base: position 12,299,460 of record VZSR01003807.1, on the reverse strand, counting down.
TACTTTCTCAGCTAGAAAAGCATTGTTGATTGTCAGTGCTTGTTAGATCCTTTCTTTCATAGAAATTGGTTGTGTGTAGCATCGTTGTGACATGCTTTGGTCAAATGGCCTGACTCTTTGTGGTGATACCCACAATCACCAGGGTATCATAGTGTGTTCATGGCTTGAGAGTATAGAGACTTATTTTGCTAAACCTAGGCCTTGATCAACTGGAAGGATTTCTTCCTGCTTTCTACTGCTGTTTTTTAATTTTTTTTGGTGCATGTGTGTGTGAGGCAGAAGTGAAAATGAAACAAAGGCACACAGGTTTTGGGTTGAAACAGATGTACGGATTGTCAGAGAGGTATTTTTGCGTGTCCTGTCCTGTTCCCCCAGCTGTGTTTTGTGGTTACAGTAGTAGCCAAAAATATGTCTGGAAAGAATCCAGCACTCTTCTCTCAGGAGTATGCAATCTGTATAATTTTTTTTAAGCAAACACCTATTATATATTTCTGTCAGTTGAGTCTTTAGGAGAATAATATGACAGAAATCACTGCTGTCCTAAATTTTTTTTCAGCATTTTCCACTCTTTTGCTTAATTGCTGATTGTACATTATTTTTTAAATAAAACAGTCCTGTCTCCCAATGCGGACTTAGTGTCTCATTTATGGAGACAGGATTGTTTTGCATAGTGAATTTTATGAACACGTGCTTTCTCATGTCAAACAATGTAGCATTTCATTAGCACGCTGATAAAAAAATGCATCAGTAACTGGTTTTGTAAAGTTTGTTTGGAGATTTTGGTTTTGTTTGTTTGCTTTTAATTTTTTGAGTGTAAAAGCATTTTACAAATTATTATTATTATTATTATTATTATTATTATTATTATTGAAGGACATAAATTCTCTCACTTTACTTCTCCCCAAACCCTGTGTCCCTACTTAGCTAATTAAACATCCCTTGTACTAGATGCTCTAATGATGATGCTAGAATATGTGTGTACAGACTGTTGGCTTGTTTACTCAGTCCAGGTAATTGATACCATGCCTGAAGTCTGATTTGAGCCTTTTTGTGGCAATGTTGTCACCATATGTTGCAGGTGCACGAAAGAATCAGGCAGGACAGGGTGAGGTCAGGCATGAAAGTGTTCTCTCTTTATTTCAAATTTCTGACTCCGTTTATATACACTGTACATAAGTGGCCAGTTATTGGCCAGAGAGATGATCACCCCATCAATCGGGTTGGTGAACATCCCCATCACTCAAATGCTTCTTCTGGAGCAGAAGAATGCAAACATTCTCTTGTTTACTTGAAAAAGTATAGGAACTCTCTCTGAGTTCTATAAACATCAAAAAACTTAGCAAAAATATCAAAATGCAAGTTTAAGACATGCAAAAGCAGAGCAATGCCTTTTGGCCAAGAATCTTAGCATCATGGCTTCAAAATAAAACTGCAAGACATCCCCATGTTAATCTAGTGCTCTTCTTACCTTATGAACCACCTGCCTCTTTTCAGTATGACCTTAATTCATCCCATTTTCCCGGAAGGAAGCTTGCTCCTTTTGTCTTTGCTTCCCTCTTAGGGGGGTTCCCTCCAGCTCTGCCATCAGCTGCATGGCAGGGATAATGCTTTTCGTGCCCTGATGTCACAGCTGGAGGGGAGCAGATCAGGCAATGGTCTGGCTGGAGCCAGCTTCTGAAGATTGACCCACTGCTGCCATGTGACACTGCACTGTTTGGGAAATAACCATTGCAATTTTTCTTGTCGTGTGCATGTGTAGGCGGCCTTGAATGAGGGGAAGTAGAAATACAAGTTTCTTCATAGCCTCTCTTATGGACTGGATACATTGTTCATGCCATATTCACCCATCTGAAATCTTGTGGATGTTGAGATTGGAATTATGAAGACACTGTTTTTTCCTGAAGCTTTAAGTAAATAAAACTAATACATCCAAAGGGATTTTGGTTTTGTCTGTAAAGTAGACAGAATGTATTGAAGTCTGGCTTTGTCCTTTTAATGTCTTCTCCTGCTGTACCTGGTAGAAGCTATCACAGGTCTACTGCTGAATGGTTAGAAGAGGATGTGTGCCTGTACCTAATGCAATTCACTCTAGAATTTGGCTTTTTAATTTGGTTTATTTTCATTATTAGCTTTTCAACTGAGATTTGGGACCTTTTTGTGTTGTGATGGAAGTGCAGACATGGGTCTGTAATGGAAGAGAAGCCTGTGGCAATAGCATTGCCAAGTCTTTTTTTATTATGCTGTATTAGAGAACATTTACAGGGTGACTAAAAATGGATATAAAAAGATACTATTTTTAAGTAGGACTTTTTCTCTTAGTCTATTGTAGTAAATTTACCCTTTCATAAAAGTTGTCAAATTGAAATAAAATAGCTTTAATAATAAATAATGTGACTATGTATTGCTTAAATGTTTTTGCTGAGGTTTTAAAAGTGCCACAAAAATGAGGGAAATTGCTGGGTAAATAACTGGTTTCAGTTTGCTGAAGGGGCAGATCAGCTTGCAAAAGATTTTCTTCAGGCATAGAGAAAAAATTGTGTTCATTTCAGTATAGTTTATGTCAGTTTTTTCCCTAGGAGAAACTGAAAAGGTTGTGTTTTTTCTTAGAAAATATAAAAAAAAAGAAATTTGATGTTGAAATCAGCTGTTTCTACTGATGTAGTGAGTCAGCATCTAGAAAGTCACCTCAGATCAGAAGCTAAGGGTAATTCTTCCTTTTATTTAAAAACAAATTAATTTTCAATGAAAAACATCATTAATATGAATCTGAAATATCTAGTGTGTAGTTTTATTAGTAAAATTCACTAAATCTTGTAAACCTTGGATTTCTGTATAATGGAATTCTAGTTTCCTTTGAAAGTAACTTGATACCCTTGTGAGTTTGCAAGATAATCCTTTAAAATATTGCTTTTTGGTTTTGTGGTGGGTTTTTGGGTTTTTTTTGGTTGGTTGGTTGTGAGTGTATTTTTTTGGTGTTTATTTTTGTTTGTTTGGGGGTTTTTTGTTTGTTTGTTTTTGTTTTGTTTTGTTTTGTTGTTACTCCAGCAGTATTGGAGATTAGACAGACATTAGATTTTGGACTGTTATCAGCCTTGTTCTAGGCTGGGTCTTATAACACTCCAGAGTACCTTGTGTACTCGTGTTTTTCTTTATGCACGTGTTGTGTGTCAGTGGGGCCTATATGGCAGTTTGGAGAACATTGTTCCAGAAGGAAGGACCATTTAACCATTCTTTTTTTGAATGCAGACTAGAAATGGACAGAAATGTTTGGAAGCAAGATAGAAAAAGACTGGAAAACATCAGATGAGCTGCACTCAGGGGTGATGGGATTGTACCACAGACTGGAAGCCAGTAATGTTGATTTCTGCCCTATTATTTATGAAGAATGCTATTTTTCCCTTCATTATTACCAAGGTTGCTCCAGCTCCGTCCCATGGGGGAAGTTCCATGGTGCAGCTGAGCTGAGCTAGCACCTTTCTGTTTCTGAAAGGTCCTCCTGCACCTCAGCCTTGTGCCTGCTCCGTAGCTGCAGTTCCAACACTCACCTGACCCATCAGCGATTGAATCCAAATCCCTAAAGCCACAGAATATTTCTCACTTTTTAAAATATTTATTTTGTGCTGTATTAAGAAACAGTCCACCCATGGGCAGATGGGCACCTGGCAGTGAAAACAGGGATGAGGGCCAAGTGGATTTAGGAAGGGAAATGGGAGTGGTTCAGTGAGGTGGCCAAGATTAAGAAGTGTTTCCATGGCATAGGTTTCTTTGAACAGTTTGTTGTCTTGCAGGCCTTTGGGAAGGAATTGTACTTATCTGTCTGATAGAGTTGCTGAAAAGATTCTGTAGTTGCGCATTCAAGGCATCATAGGGTGTGAGAGATTTTATAAAAGCAATCCTGCCTTACTGTATATGAATGTACTACTGCTTTGGCCATAAAACTTTATTTCTCAAGAGATGTCATAAAGCTGTTGGATTGCCAGCGGTGGTGGTGACTCTGCCAGTCACATACCAGCTCTTCTGTTGAAGGTGGATGAAGCTCTCTTAGTAATTTTGTGGTAAGAGCAGGGCTCTCTGAGTCATTGAAGGTTGCTATGAGAAACCCAGTAGTCTTTCCATAGGGCATAGCAATATAATTATAGAAGCTTCATTTGAAAATTGGTGAGGTGTCAGGTATTTGTAGCTGTGCTTCAGAGCAAGAGAAACAATAAATGTTGGACAGAGCAGATGACCTGTGTGTATCCCGATTTTCTCTGCATCTGTGTGTGGCTTTCCAGGAGATAGGCTCAGGTTTGCTTTTAGTCTGCTGGAGCTCTTGCTGGTCTGGGTACTGTTCTGAGAAACAGCAATAAAGAACATGCCCTATCAACCCAGAGCAGTTCCTTTGTAGTTGGGCTTTTGGCTCTTGCAAAGAAAGCGGCAGATCCAAGAATCACAGAGCACATTGCATGAGGTAATGTTATTAAACAGTAAATGCCTTGCTATGCTCTGCTTAAAAATTTTGATAAAATGTTGAAGCACTATGAGAGAATAATCCTGCAACATCTGTAAGGCTCTACATAAGAAACACTGTTTTATTGTAGCACATCCCAGCATATGTGCTCCCCATCCCAGTGGAAGACTGACTGCCTGGCAGAAGATAGTCTGTAATCAGATCCCTGCAGCTCTACATTGCTCTAGTGTGTCTGATAAGAATCTAGCAGAGTCTTGCTTCGTTTTATGGTCTGTATTGCTTTCTGTGAGATGAATTTCTTCATCTGAAATGAAAATTGGTAAACATGCAAGTGCAAAATAAAGCTTGTGAGTTAGATTTATAAAAACCTATGTTACTGGTTTCAGTCAACTGAAAAATCAATTTAACTGGGTTTTTTTTGGTTGTGAGCTCTAGCTTCTCAAGCTTTAATCAACATAACATAACTTTCCAGCCTTTTTTTCTGACATTAGTTACAAGACTTAGGGAAAGTATTTAACTACAATTAGCATCTGAAGCAAAATCATAAGGATTGGAAATCATATTATTTTATTGACATTTTGCTGTTAAAAGAGGAGGAAACATCCATGAAACTTGTTAATACTGCCTCCTATCTACTTATCCAATAGAATTAAAAAATTATGTGCAAGATAATTAAACAGACCAGATAGGCTTTTCAGATATTTTGTAACTGTCTTAGAATATTGAGAGTAGAATATCTCAGTCTATGTGGATGGGAACAAGAAAGAAGTGTTAGAGATTTCTTAAATCTGGTGCTATGCATTGACCACTCCTGAGAACAGGGGGAAGAAATTTTGGGTTTGTTTGCAGGCCTGTTTAATGTCACATTTCTGTGGGATTTTTTGTTATTGGATAATAATAAGCTAAGTTGCTTAAGAACTTTGTGTACAGTAGGGATTTGACAGGAAAGAATGGAATATTTGTTTTATGGGTTAGCCATCAGTAAAATGTTGTTTATTCCAATTCTTAGTGATAGATTCTGGTAGGATTACTGTGGTTTTGACACTGTGGGGAGTAAAAATATTACATACCTCTCAGGTGCATTAATTTGTAAAATTATTTGTTCCTATATGATAATTGCCTTTAGGAGGTTGCTTTTTGCAAGCTTGCTGTGGAACATTTATCCACTCATTTCTATGTTAGGTTATTTAACATTCTTGGAATGGTGTATGCCATCTCCTTGCACTGTCGTATGGCTTCGTGGTTTTATTAATACACTGAATTCCTCATCCGATGAATGTAATGAGTGGGTTATTATTTTTTTTCCTCATAGATAATCCTAGCAACCTTTCCACATTCTGTTTTGACCAGTGGCACAAGCATTACACAGCCCCTTTTACAACAGAAATATGTTAGAATGTGGATTTAAGGAGAAATAGCAGCAGCAGTAAAATAACTCTGCTGTGACAGTGTATAGGTATAAACAAGGCAGTATATTTGCATGTAATGTAAATCTTGTTTTATGTCTTTTTAGAAAAGAAGTGGACTGATTTCAGGCAAACATATAACCTGTGGGTTATATGTTAAGTATAACAGATTTTTTTTTAAAATATCTTGCACCATTTTAATCAAGCAGCCAAGTAGTGAGTGAAATCAGCATCTGTCAGGTATTATTTGAGGTTTAAGAGTCACTGAGTAACCAGATTTTCCAATTTTTAATTTGGGTATTTAATTCTTTTAATAGCTAGGAATGGAATTTTTGTATTCTGATATTGGAATTTGTGAATGTTCATCATCTTTGTTTCATGCTGTCATTCAGTAGAAGAATAAGTGAAAAGTAATATATAATTTCAGTTAGTTGGGACAGAATTTTCTTAAAATATCATTAGGCTACCTAATTTCAGAAGCATTGTATGAAAATACTTTATGAAATACTGTATTTTAACCTTTTTCTCTAGTGTTTGTCGTGTGCATCCACCTGCTACAGATGCAATGTAATGTCAGTTTCAAGTAGATGCTGAAGTGTTGAATTCGTTGTAATGTAGCTAATAGAGGTAACTACAAAGCATATAGTTTCCTCATAGTAACCTGTTATTATGTGGTCTGTGAATAATACACAGTTAATGGAGAATGTATTAAGGTGTCAGTGCAGCATTAGACAGTGAAGTACTATACTGTCTTATGTTCCTTGAATCTAAGAAGGAACTGGAATATCCTGATCCTCTTAAGCTACTGAATTGAAATCCTGAAAAAGATGTTTTCATGTAATTTGTTTTAATAGACTTTGTAAGCTCAAGGGGACGGCTGACACTGCAAGATTATGATGTTACCTTGCCAAGCTGCTTACCAGAAAAAGCAGAAGAATTTTCCTTCCACAGTTTGCAAGCAGGCTTTTTTAATACAGATGTTGAGCCTTCAGTACAGATGTTGAGTTTTACGGAGGGAATGATCAGAGTGGATTATATGTTGTTTCTTTTCTCTGATTGTTCTGCTTTTTCACCTCTTCACAAAATTCCTAACATAGTAAATTTTGGACTTTCATACAGCTCTGGAGGTACTTCATGAAGTACTTATTTACCTTAAAAAAAAAAAAATGTTGTACTGAAACAGGCTTTTCTAAATATATAGTAGTCTTAGGCACAGAAGGAAAAAAGTAACTATGTAAGATAGCTATAAAATTTTCCATCAAAATTACCTTATGAAATGACCTCAGATTGCTTTTGTCTTATTACTTTTGTCTAGAAAAGGCACAGTGTGCTTGAGCAAAGTGTGATTGTAGGACTCTGACCTATATTTGTCAGATTTAGCAGAAGGTGTCTGCTAAGTAGCAAATCATCTACTAAATGCAATTATATTGCTTTCCCAAATCCAAGTTTCCAGAATGAAGTACAAAATGTATGATGCTGATATTCTTCAACAAAATCCATCTTTCCTCTGGCTATTTTGAGAAGTTTACTGTCTTCCTCTGAAGATCCTTGTGTTCCTTGGGAAAGGCAGTAAGGTGAAACTTGGCACTGGGAAAGAAGAAAATTCAAAGGGAAAAAAACCCAAAAACCTCACATCAGTATTCGTTCTCTGGTTTAGTCATGCATAACTTTAGATTTAATCATATGCGAATGTATTAGCTCTGTGTGAGTGTTTATCTAAGAGATACAGATTTAACTGTGATGATGAATCTTCCCTTTTGATTGTCATGCTTTGTAGATTCTGAATGTGAGCTTTCCAAAAAAATAACAAAACCCCAAACCCTTTTGGGTATAGGTTAGGTAAAGGTGCATTTAAAGAGTCATTGGGAGTTTTCTGTTGAGGAAGAGAAATAATTGGGTCCAAGTAGTTTGACAGTTACTTCATTTATATAACTTCCTGGGGATAAAAACAACAGAATAAAATTAATTACAGCACTAGCTACCAAGTAATGAGAATATTACTTTTCCCCAAAAAGCCCACACTAATTTACTACAATTCTTGACTTTCTTGATGAAATGCGAATACTTGTTCAGTGGAAGAGCATTTTCATAATTTTGTAGAGATTAGAGTTGGAAGAAACACTATCTGGTAGTTGTACAGAGGACGTTGAATGAAATATTCAGAATTCCTACTTAAAATAACTCATGTTGCTCCTTGAATATACTTTGCTAGAGTTTTTTCAACCTTTTTTCTGTTCATTCATTTTCATCCATGATCATTTTAAAACATTTATTTTTCATGTTTAAGAAAACAGAAGATGTTCTACCACTGAATACCTCTGTAACTGGCAATTTTTAACTATTGTGGACTTAATAGAAAGGTTGCAGTGTCCCAGTCAGGCATGAGGAAGAGCATACTGCTATTTCTTATCCCCACTTCAAAGTTTTGTATTTTAATATATCTCCCTAGATATTTTGTATGTCTGGCAGGAGCTAGGCCAGTATCAAGAGAGAATTGTGAAGCCATTTATAAAGTTAAACTACTTGGACACAAGACTGCTCTGTGAGTTTACCTAGGTGCAGGTCTACCTTCTGCTTTCAGCTCAGGCATCAGAATGTGACTGTGCCTGGTGGATACCTGTGTCTTGCTGACCTCCTTGCTTCTGTCTGGACAGGTGAGCAGTCAACTCTTGGCATAGCAATACAGAACAGATCAAAAACATCATTCACCTAACAGGGCACTTGTGTATGCAGCTGATCTCGTGCCCTCCGAGTCTTGGTAGTGAAACAACAACTTACAGGAGTCTTTGCTTTGCTCCAAGCATTTATTTAAAGCTCCTGACTTTTACAAAGGCATCTTCAGTGATTCTTGATTATCAAGGTTGCCTCTAAAGCAACCACTCGTGGAGTTTGTCTGTTTCTATTCTATTCTATTCTATGCCTCCTTTAACCTAGAGATCTTGACATGACCTTCCAGAACTATGAGGATAAAACTTGGAACTTAAAGCAAAAGAGGACAGGTAGAAGAAGGAGATGAAGCTGTTCTTAAGCTCTGCATCTCTTTGTTGCAAGGGCAGAGTATCCCTGCTCTGCATGTGGACTTCTGAGCAGTGATTGTGAGGCGAGGGCAGGTCTTCAGACACAGACTGAAATCTTGAGTTACAGCACATTTGTAGGACAGCCAGGACTAGAGTTAAGTTCTTCATCCCAAAGCCAATGACTGAGAAACCTAAGTTGTTTGAAAAATGCAATTCCTGTCTTCTTTGTATTTTTAAATACATGCACACACATTTCTCACAATCCATCTCACACCTGTGGTGCAGCTTGCAGGCATCCCCAGGAGCTCCCTCTCTGCTGCAGCACACTGCATTTGCACCACTTTGCAGCAATTATGAGGTTTCTGACTTAAATATGTCTTTCTGTCCAAAAGAAATAATTCTTGTTTATAAGGCTCTTCTGAATTTTAAAAACTGATGGCATCTGATGTTCTCTTCTCACCCTTCATCTCCCCTTCGGGGTTTTTTTTTTGGTTGTTTTTTGTTTGTTTGTTTGTTTGTTTGTTTGTTTGTTTGTTTGGGGGTTTTTTGGTTTGGTTTGGTTTGGTTTGTTTTTTTTTTCTAATGTTGTTGTTTGTTCCCAGTGTGGTAGTGCATGTGTCACATACAAAGGTGTATTGGGATTTTTGAGGATAATATCAAAAGTTCAGTGTATGTTCATAAGAAAGTATTGAAGAGCCTGTGGGCAGATATTGGAGATAATTAGGAACTAGCTGGAGCTGCTGCAGACTCGAGGGATGTTTGCAGGCTGCAGAATGTTCCTATGGGAAAGAAATTGCTCTGTAATTACAGGCAAGGTCAGCGCAGTCAGTTCAATGGAAAAGAGATGGTGAGAGCTGAGGCTCCCTCCCATGAAGGTCTTTGAATGTTATTACTGAGCCACAGCTGTTGCCACTTTTTGAGGAGGTGCCTGGTGAAGTATACATTGTCTAAGGTTTCGCTGGGCTGTGAGGATTGTAGCCTTTTCTTGAGAAAGAAGATTGACACTTAAAACTGTAAGGAATTTCTTGGTCACACTTCACATTTCTTTGACTCCCTAAAGCGTTTGGATGTGTTTTTCAGTGGTGTTACTCTCCCAACTCTTTAAAAGGCTAGTATGTGTTATTTATGTGTTTTTATTTTCTGAGACAGGTTTTTCAATACCTATCTGGAATATTTCAGCTCACTTCTGTTTGTTTGAAAGTGAGGCATATTTTCATGGCTGATGGGTAGCTTTGGCTCCAGGCCATCCAAGCCATCTGAAATTCATCCTCAAGAGGGAAAACTTTGCCTTCCTTTCTTCTAAGGACAAACCCCTGAGTTCAGAAATATTCTGTGCCTAAACTTTGTTATCAATAACCTTCAGGTGGCAATAACTAGTTGCAAGTACTCCTGCTTTCTGTTTCTCACTTGTTTTGTACCTTTTCCAGTTTGCCAGTTCAACTGAATGTGGGACAGCACTGCGACTGTGTCAGGGATTGATTCTACTTAAAAGAGCAAAAATTCTTGGGCACAGCTCAAACTGATTAAAATTTATTGCCACAATTCCCAACCCCTTTGTGCATGGTGACTTCAGGATGGGAAGCTCTCTTAGAATCAGTTGCTGGTTTTGGAGAGTAAGTTTTCAGCAAGATCAGCTTCTTGAACTGCACAACTGAAAGAGGGCTGGTGCTTTGTGTTAGGAGAGGCTGGGGGGATATGGTTTGTCACAAAGGAAGTTGAAAGCGTGGCTGAATATAGTAAAGCAGATATATATTGTTCAAGTTATGAATCTTAAGTTCTAAAATCTTTTATTGGATCTTTTCCTCAGATATTCAGACTGTAGCACCTTGAATGGTCATTCTGGCTTAAGTGAGTTGGCATAGTGTGCCATGCTAGGGGTTGAGAAAGAAGTGATTAGAGTGGTGGGAGCAGTGACTTACAGCTGAATGCTTTGTGTTGTGAAGTCTAACCTTCAATTATTTTTCTGGTTTGCTTCCCTACCATAAAAGCATAACAGATCCAGCATTGTTCGACTCAGGAATTTCCCATGAGCGTGTCTGTCCAGTAACTGATTAAAGAGACTTGCATCAGTTCTTTTCACAAATGGATATATTATTTATTGAACAAAAGTGTATAGTTGTTAAAGAAAATGTTTCAAAACCAAACAACAAAATGTGGATATTCTCTCTTGCATCTTTTGGTAGTTTCAGATATCTCAAATACTCTTAGATTTGAGACTGGGTTGATTCTGCTGTACTTTTGTCTTTCCTGACCTCGTTTCCCTGTGAACAACATGACTGTTTACCTCACTTCCTGCACACATAGGATTTTTAACAACCTGCTGTATTTTGTGTCTGTGGGCCTCCACCTTTTGGAGAACATGTATGAATTTGGCAACTCACAGTTAGTATCTTCTAACAGTTTGCTTAAAAACCCGAGGTGTTTTTCTTGAAAAATATTTTCCTGAAGACACTTCAAAATTTGTTCCTTGAGTATTGTTTCTAGCTGTTTTTAAATTTAGCTCCCATTTAATCTGTTGGTGTGGCATCAAGAATTGAAAGTGTAATACATATAATAGTTCTAAAAATAATACATATATCTCTTATTTTTTGTGTGAGAGCTATAATGAAAAGGATCTTGCACTTTAAAAAACGCATGCGACATATTGCCTTTCCTACTATTACAAGAGCCCAGGAAGCTCATTTAGCTACTACTGTTTTTTATTTTCACTCCCCTGAGAGTGTAATTTGGGGAGGAAATGTATTAAGTTTGTCAGAGTATTGTATTGAAATAAATTCTGTGAATATTCACAATGAGTGTCTGCTGAACAGCCTCTAATACAAGTTTCACTTCCCTCAATATGCCAAGAAATAAATTTTCAGTCATGAATTTTCAGCAATTTTTTCTGCGTAATGATACATAGGTACATATAACTGGAAGTACAGCGTCTGTGTTAATGGGCTGGCAGTTACCAGGGTCACATCACAGTGCCTGGCATTACACCTTTGCTGCAGGTCTGTTTCAGGGCAGCTGTGCTGGAGCTGCAGATCTTTCTGCATCTCTGAGTAATGTGATTGACTGTCCTGCCCAGGCTGTCTTCAAGTAGGGGAAGAGCTTCTAGACTTACACAAGGACAAATACTGTGAAAAGAAAGCCACTTAAGAACAACCACAGCAAAACCCAAGCATCTTCTAACTTCCTTTTCATCTCTACTCTTCCTGCATTTTTCTTGGGGTAGAGAGCATTTTTATAACCACTAGTTAGTTTATTGGTATTTGGTTACAATCACGTCTTCCAAATTAATTTTGTATTGCTCTGTAATATGCAAGGAAGGTTTTAATCTGAGTAATTTGTGCCACAATGGGAGGTGAATAAAGATAGTTAGAAGATGTGAGTGAAAGCAGAGGAAAGCCAGTACCTATTCAGGTCAAAATACTTTTTTTCTTCCCTGGGGAATTGGCCCATTTTTAATGGAAAAAAGTCTTTTATCTCCAAGCTAGTTAATTTTTCTTCAGGCTTTTTAGGAATATAGTTAGTTTTGTTAAATAATTTTCTTTCCCTTTTTGATAGGATTGTTTAATAGTTTTTGTTAATCTGTAAGTTGGACTAAATAAACAACAAATTGTATCATCTTACCAGCTTCTATATCTCTATAGTATTTAGCCTGCAATACAGTAACTATTACAGGATGTGCCAATTTTGTACTGTAGTGTTCAGCAGTAACCTTGGAGGTTGCTCCCACAGTCCCCATTTGATAGTTGGTGGAATCATCTGCCATCAGCTTGTGCCAAACCAGTTGTGGCTGGCACTTTTAAAATATCTTGCTGTCTTTGTGGACACTGGTGTACATTTTTTCCATCTTAGACTGTAAAGGGAGGGAAAACTACGGTTTCCTTTGACCTTTTGCAGGTTTGGCAGGTAAGAAATCTGGTTAGGCTGAAAAATCCTGAACTGTTTCCAAAGACTCCTTTTCTTTTATTTCTTTCCTTGAGATGTTTGGGCAGTCAGAATCTTCCAAAAGCAAGCTGTGAGTCCTTATTCGTTTTGGTTTCTTGGAGATAATAATTCAGAAATAGTGTGTACTCACTTCAGCTTTCCTTCTTTGCTTTCCTTTCCTTCCCTTCTCAGTTCTCTTTTATCCTCACCTTCAGACTCTCTGCTCTGGAGCCTTGAAGAGCAGGGGTTTGAATAAACATGAAATACTGAAGAGCTTGCTGCAGTATTGGCTATGCATGGCTTCTTTCTGTCAACAAAAGAGACACTTCAATCAAAGATGCATGAGAACAAACAAATATTTCTCTACTTGTCCAGCTGTGGCTTAACACACTTTATATAAGTTAATAGAAACTGTTAGAAGATAAAAAGGATGAGTTAAATATTGACTCTACAATAGTAGAGCTACTGTTTATAAGCTCATTTTTTAAAATTAGTACCTAAATTTTCTGTCTTGCAGAAACATAGCTTGCTGCTGGGTTTTGTATTTGAGAAGAGCTATGCTTCCAAAACAAAATGTAATAAAATAGCTGTGGATCCTGCTTTCCTGTGTCACAGGTTTAATATGTTTTTGTCTCATTAGGTGACTGTACTTAAATGTTTTACATCACTGGGCTTAGACTCAACAGTATTAGAGGATAAATTCAAGTAGCATCTCTCTTTGTTAAAGGGAAAATCCAGAGACAACATATTTTCTACTGTCTTTTAAGTGAGAGTGAAAGTAGGCAATTTGTTGATATTTATTATCCTAGTAGTGTTAGAAATAATTTACCAGCAAAATCAGATTGTGGTGCACTTCTGTGATTAGTCCTTGCACAGCTGTGGGAGGAAAGATGCATAAAGTTTGCTTATAAAAAATCTTCAGTTAAAAATTGAGTTTGAATGAGTTCCATCTGGAAGGCCAATATCTCTTTATATGATGAGCTCAAACTGGCTTTGGACTGGCGGTAGGATTGTGCAGGTAACACCCTGCTCTTCTATCATGCTTTTTATCCTCTGCTATTACACACTTCACAACAGAGGTGGAAGCCATTACCCTGGTGTTCCATGGTGGGGAAAAACAAGACAAAAAGCTTGGTTTCAACATAGGAAAATGAGCAGAACTGTGAGACTGCTGCAATGGTGGCAGGAGGGGAGTGTCTAAATTACTGATTTTCTAGAGGGAATGCTAGCACTTGTATCTTTTAGTTAGGTTATTTCCTAGGAAACATGAAGTGAATGGAACTGAAGAAGAAGGGAATGGAAAGAGTTAATATAAAATATATGTAATCTTAATTCAGCCTATATTTTGAATGCTTGATACTGCAGTTTTAAAAGTCTTTTTTTTTCTTGTCTCTGAATATAACATAAAGGTAGCATCAATCCTCAGTGATTTAAAGGTAAAATATTCTCATAGGTTGTATTGTATTGAGATAGTATTTGAATAATGCATTTGAATAATGGCTGATTTTATTACTTTTGTAGTTATTTTAGATTTTTATCTCTCCCTGTCTAGCATTTCTAATGCAGTTACAGTATTTTTAATAGGGTAAGCCTTTGGTCTGTCTAATCTTGAAAGTGATGGTAAATGGGACTAGGGTGAGAGATGATTATTGACCAAGATGCAGATGAGACCTTTTCTCACACTTGTTAATCTTATATGCAGTGAATAAGGACAGAAATTGCATACAGATTTTATACAAAGCCACTGTATCTATAGTTACCTGTGTTTTAAAATCCACTTGTAAACTCATGATGCTCGTACAGTTCAAACAATTAACTCTGCTGTAACTGATATTTCATAGACTTTGTTTTCTCAGTAAACATTTTTTTTTAAAATTTCTCTGTAGGATTAGTAAAGGCTTGCATCATAATACTCATGCTGCTAATGTAAAGTGTCAACTCCTGAATGTAGATGTCTGTTAGGAAGATTCCAGTGGGTATGAAAGCAGTGGCACTGATCCTTCAGAGGATCAAGTTTGCTTCTGGGATAAATGCAGAAGTTTGTCTACAAACCATTGCACTCTGAAAGGTTTTTTTGTGTTTTCCTGTATATGAACTTTCTCTGGACTGTAATTGATAAGCATCAGAAATTTGGAAAGGTGACATTTCTCATATCACCATCTTGCTGTGATGAAAAAGAAATTAATAGCAGCCTTTATTTTTAAAACTTCAGTGAGTTGTAGTGCTGAAGAGGTCTGGCAGTGACTCAACAAATCTCAGTGTTTCTGATAAGTCAGCCAACTGTGTAGTGTTGTAAACTATTTTACAACTTTGCCTTTGTGTCTATAAATTTGTTTTCTTATCTATTCTCTTTTTAAAAAAAACCAAAATTAATTAATACATTTATGCTAGAATGAAATAAGTAGTTAATTGCAGGAAACATGAGGTTAGTATAGTGCTTTATGTAATAAAGACAAGATCATTTTTACAGCTCTGGTGATTTATGGATGCAGCTCAGAATTTAAATGAGCTCTCTAGCAGTAACTGTGTAGATGGAATAACTGTGCATATGTGTGCACTTCAGATACAGCTTCTGGAATATCCTGAATGGCCTTTTGCTTGGTCTCTTGTGTTTTATTTACACTCCTTTGTATAAAACTGACTTTGGGGAATTTTTCTTCCCCTTTTCAAATGGAGATATAAGCAGGATTTTAATAGATTTTAAATTCATCTGTATTGATTCAGACTTTTAAGCTTTAATTTTGAAGTCCTTAGATCTCTTTAAAGCAGTAGTTCAAGCCCTGGAGGAATCTTCCCAGTCTCTTTGAGACTGATAAGTTCAGTGCTGTATTTTCATGATTTGGAGCATCTTTTCTGTGAGGAAAGTCTGAGAGCTGAGACTTCAGCCTGGAGAAGAAAAAGCTTGAGGAGATCTTTTTGTTGTGTACAGTCGATGGGAGGGAATTAATTGAGAGAGGCAGACTCTTAATGGTGGTATCCAGTGACAGAACCAGAGGCAGTGAGCACAAACTGAAACATCTAAACTGATGTTTAGATGGTTCCCTCTAAACATCAGGAAACACTTTGCTGTGAGGATGACTGAGCACTGGCACGGGTTGCCCAGAGAGTTCATAGGGCTTTCATTCTTGGAGATCATCAGAGGCTGCCTGGATACAGTCCTGGGCAACTGACTCCAGGTGACCCTGCTTGGGCACAGTGGTTGGACCAGATGATGTCCAGAGGTCCCTTCCAGTTCAGCCATTCTGTGATTCTGTTTGTGTGCCTCAGGGTCTAACTCTATGCCTGCTCTGTCACTAACATCTCCCTGCCCTTCACTTCAAAGTTGTGAAATAAAGTTTAAGACTTTGCCTCAGACACTGTGACCAGGACAAAGCTCTTCTTCCTCCTTTCCCCCTCAAAGTATCCTTCCCAGATGTATTTCATTAGCTGTACATGTCCATTGTGAAAAGTTTTGGAAATTTTGGAAGTGAAAAAGAAAATTTTAGTTTGTCTTGGTGTATATATCAAATACAAATATGTATGTCTGAATAATGTTTTTATCTATATATAATATACTTTATAGGAGTCTGATATAAAATCTGTAATCATAATACTTTGATTAGTGTAACAGTTGTACCAATATCTTTAACTTGTTTTGTGGCTTATTTTATTCACTTTTTTCTTTTTATGTGTGTGTTTGTGTGCTTTGCCCTGCAGGGTTGGAAGAATCCAGGGATTTCAAGTTTTGAGGAGCAGGCGTCATACAAGATCACCAAACCTAACCTGAAAAGGCAGATGCAGCTCTGAGTACCAGATTGGTGTGTGCACTGCATGTACGTGAAAACACACATGTTTTTGTCATCACGTGGACTTGCTCTGGCATATTCCTGAGAGCTTTGCAATTGATGAAAATTAATTTGAGATCCAGATGGAGCACCTTCACAGCACAGGAATCAGTAATCCATGGAGAGACACCTGCCAGTAATGTTCAACTTTCCACATGGTCTTCACGGGTGAAAAAAGTTTGCAAGAAGAGAAAGAAAAAACACCCTCTGCGCAGAAAAAGCCTAATAAATACCTCCACAATCTAAATCAATAGCTGTGAGGGAAACAGAAGAATCAAGAGGGCAGAGGAAACTGATTTAGTTCCAGCAGAGGAATAATGTATGGTCTTCGGCATGTTTTCCTTTGGGCTCAGTAGATTGAGAATGGACTAATAAATCGTGACCTTCTGCTGAGTAATGATGACTGGAAGTAAATAAGTTGAGGAGCTATGGGACAAGTCTGGGCATTGAACTGAGCAAGCCTCGCCGTCCTTCTTGAGTTAACCAGGTCATCAAACTTGCATATTCTTTCTCCCTCTCCTTTTTCCTCTTTTCACTTAGTGTGGTATAAATACTAGCTAATTGAGCTCATAAATGTTATTCAAATAAAACGATTGGAATACTTCATATGTTTCCTTCTTGTACAGCTGCAAATGTTGTGTCTGGAACTATGAATCTGTGCTGTAGACAAGCATCAAGAAGGAAAGATCCGATCAAACAAGCAAGGAAAATACCTAGAGAAATAGTGAACCCAGGAAGTCAGATTTTTAATGCTGCTTCTCTTTCTTTTTTAGATGATTATATTTCTTCCTTCCTTGAATTTTAGAAGATTTTGAAAGAGTGCTTACTTGATGTGCTTTAATTCTGGCATTTGTTTTTTATGGTAGAATGAAAAGTCTGTGATTCCTTGTAGCAGAAAAAAAGGGAAAAGTAAAGGAAAAACAGCTTGACATTTTAGCCTGTTTCACAGGAGAGAGAACTTCATGGTTCACCTGAGGCAAACTTATCTACTTTGAAAGCTAAAAGCTTTAGAGCATTTTTGATTCTGCTATAAATGAAGAAGGGGTTCTTTTTCATTCGTGTGTGGCAGCCAAAAGTGGGAAAGCAGGCAAGATAGCATGATAAACGGTTCAGGCTGTGTTGGGTCTCTGGTGGAATAAAAGTGCTGCGGTGAAAATTGGATTGGCTTTGGATTGCAAAAACTTTTGAGTCCAGCGAGCGGTTCAGTACCAAGAGGGATTTCCCAACTGGCCTGGCACAGCAGTGCCTGCACAGGTTCGGGTCTGTTGTTTCACACGGTTTGTGTGCCTTTTTTTCCCTTTATGCAATCTCTTTCAGCTTTAGCAGCAGAAACACGTCAGATGGAAAAGATATGCCAGAGGGCAGCTTGGAAAAGAGGAATGTCATATATATACATATATATGTATGTGCGTGTGTTTAAATTTCTGCAACTGAACTTTTGAAGAAAATCTGACTGGAGGAAATTTTAAAAGCCTTAAGTTACTTGAAACCTACACATTTGCAACTCTTTGTCTCTGGAATTGCATTACGCTAAACTGGAATCTCAGGCTGTATAAAGATTATATCAAGTTGAGCAAAAAGATGACTTAAGCATTTCTCGAGCGCCTCTTACGAAGTAGCTGTTTCTCCAAAGGATAAGTGCACCCCCACTCTACTGACTCCAAACAAAAATGAACCCGAATTTTTTTTTTAAGTGTTACTTTTTCTTAGCCAACTGCCATCATCTTTTATAGAGGAATTTTTCACTATGCATTTGGTGGATATTTATAAACACTGACCCCATCCTCCTCCCTTTCAATGATCTATCCCAGGTCAGTCTTATCAATAAAAAAAAAAAAAAATTGATTTAAATTTTGTGCACTAGACATATTACTTTCTTATGTCAAAAAATAAAATATTTAAAAAGCATGTATGCAGCAGTGGAACATGGGCCTGTTCTTTGCAGCGATTCCAACATCCTCTGCCTCTCCTGGAAAGGCAGAGTCCCCAAAAGTGAGAAGGAGAAGCCGGTGTGCCGGAGGCGGTACTATGAGGAAGGCTGGTTGGCAACAGGCAATGGCAGAGGAGTTGTAGGCGTCACTTTTACTTCCAGCCATTGCAGAAGGGACCGGAACACCCCTCAGAGAATCAACTTCAATTTGAGGGGCCACAACAGCGAGGTAAGCAAAACGTGTGTTACACTCTAAAGAAAATGATAGCTATCTTTTTGTAGCATTTCTGCTTGAAATTTGACTGAGTGGTATGAAGGATGCTCAAGACTAATCCAAATCTGGGTCAGTTGGAATTTTTCTGATATAAATTCAAGCATATAAGACTGATGGTGGGAGGTTCTCTGGAAGTGTCTGGTTTTGGTTTAGCCTACTTTCTCCTTCATTCCCCAGCACCTGCCAGTTTCCAGGCAAATGCAATAAATGCATGTTAATGGAAGTTAAAAGTTGTGCTAGTTAACTGCTTTCACACGGTAGTAAAGTCTGGCCTGAAAGACTAATGGAAGGGCAGAGGAATGGGAGAAAAGCTTGGTTGAAGTCTGCCAAATTTTCAGAAGCTGCAAACTGGAATGGCCTGTGACAAGAGATAGCTGTTGTATCTGGAAAAACTCCTCATTTTGTTAGAAAAAAGGCCAAGTGTGACTTCTCAGAGAAATGCTGAGGTGCCTTGCAGTAAAATGCTGTAACTTCATTGTCTTGAGTACAATGATTCAAAAACTTTTCCATTTGCATTTTCCAAAAGGCATAAATCTGTTGGTATAAACTGATATTTCAGCTGTGCTTTATCATCTTCTGGCACCCATCTCTTTCTCTGTAAAAGTGCAGGTGATGCCCAGTAGCATACCAAGTGTTTTAGACAACAGGGAGGGCCTGGTTTGTTTCTCTTTTTTAGTTAGGATGTGTTTGAATGTGCTCTTTGAGAAGAATCTGTCCAAATCAAAGATTTGCTGTTAGGTTGGTGGGTGGAATGACATTTTAAGTACCGAAATGAAAACCAAAGATACCATGTGTTTTTTCTTGTCTTTTATGCTATTTATTGGGTGGCCTCTGGGAATATATGTTACCATTTCAACACAAGCTGCACCAAAGTTTCAGAAGGGGGTAGTTTTGGTTCTTGTGTAACATTAATAACAATTCTCTCTTAAGGAAAAAAGGGAGCAGCCAATAAATACTTAGCCTGAAATAAATGCTTCCACATGCTTTGTGTGTATGGAGGTGTGTGGGTGTATGGTAAATCATACAGACTTCTGTATGTATAGATGAAAGACAGATTCATGTATATATTTGTATCAGGTTCATTCAAGAAAATTACAGCCACGTTTTCCCAAAGGGAAGAATGATGTTTGAATCCAGCATTTTGGTTTGAATGATACCTAGTTGTCAGTTTAATTGTCAATTACAGATTGCATTTTGTTTTTTAAGTGTGTGACAAAATAATCACTTGTCATTTCTCCATATTTTGTTATCTAGCTTTTCTGTGAACCTGGGCACTTGTTTTTCTTTTGTGTAATATATGTTTTGGGAACAATATAGGAAGTGCTGTTTTTAGGAATGCGAAGTCTTATTGCAGAACTTGGAAATACAAGACTAGGTTTCAGTATGTGCCCATTTAAGTGGAGAAGATGCTCATGTGCATGCTGCCCTTTGGGTTTGGCTAGTTTTGCTTTATTTACTCAGTTGGCCATTGGAGTCTCTTTCTGGGTCATTGCATTATTGCTGTGTGGATTTAGCTGTGCTGTTTGCACATCCTTTCAGCTAACAGTGATTGGCATGACAGAGAGACTCAAATGAAATGAAAATTTTCTGTTTGAATCTTTTTGTTGTTGTTGTTTGGGTCAAGCTTGTCATTAATAAAGGGTTGTGTTCCTGCAAGTAATCCTCCTGATAGCAGGAATTGTGTCAATGACCAGAGTTGGAGACGGCCAATTTATGTCTCTGTAAAACAAAACTGACGTGCTGGGATATGACTGAAGAAGGAGAAAAGTGGCTTTAGTGGAACGAGCTTTCTGTGATGAGTCTGTGGCTGCTGTCAGATTTTCCTACTGTCATGGTTTTTTTACCATCATTGTAGGTAAAAGTTCATCCTCACAAGATGTGTTACACAATGCTCTTCACCAGGCTTACTGAATTTAATCCTTTTATAGGAGAATCCCACTGATTTGGATATGAATGTTAAAGATATCTAGTTGAATGGACAGCGAGATTTTTTTCATTAGAAAACACCTTTTCTTCTAAATCTGTCTGCTGAAAGATTCTTGAAAGAAAACATTGAACAGCAGTGCTTATTGCTAATATTTGCATAAGAAGAAGGAAATATTGTTTTCCTATTCTGTTAAAAAGCAAGCCAACAACAATGTTGTCTCTACTGTGTACCACCATTCATAATGGAAAATGCTGATATTGGAAGCACATCCTGGTGTGTGTGTCTGATTAAAGCCACGTTTATTGCACAGAATGGGCCCTTGGATTGTGATTGACTTAAAACTCATTTGTCAAAGTCTAATTTGCTGACCAGTTCTAGAAGCATATTGTGTTGTCTTGTTCCCAGAAATGGTGATTTATACCTATTTTACAGTTTATTTATAAATGGTGATTTATACCTACATTTTTCTCTGGGATAAAGCTAGGGTGCCAAGTGAAGTTTATTGCTTTTCAGTCATACAATGCCATTTCAACATTAGTATGCTTTCGATTATTAAGTATAAAACGCTGAAATGAACAGAATGGAAGAGTGACAATATAGAAGCTAAATGCTTTCCATTTGGGGTGTAATTAACAATATGCTGTGGGCAGAGCACTGCATTGTGTTTCAGTTTTAAAGTGAAAATCTAGAAGAAGAGGTAATGTGGCAGTGCTGTGCTTCTGGCAAGAATGTGAGACTATTTTTAAGTGAGTCAAGAAAGTGAACGCTTGTGATGTATTTTTGCAATCTTTTTATGACTGCTGAAGAGATTCACTGAAATCTTTTTGGTGTCTTTTCATGACTCTAATAACATGCCTGTAGCCTATCAGAACAAAGAAGAACGAGGAATCCCAAGACTGAATTATTGACATGCATATTACAGTGCTGGATTTGAATGACTCGTCGTGTTGAACAATAATTTAGAATGAAATGTGTTGTAGTGTGAGCCACACTTGTGTTTCTGCAATTGCTTTGTAGAGTTTGCAACAACTTGATTCTTTTTTTTGTAGTTAAGGAGAATCACAATTAAAATAAGCATATTCCCATTTATCTCTGTGGCAAGGGGTGAAAATACTGCATTTTGTGATACAAAATGTGTGACAGTAGGCTCTGAAGCATGCCAGGCTGAGTATTTTTTATAGTGCCACAGAGATACCAGCTTTCAGCATCTGATCCATCTTGAGTTTTTGAGGGAGAGATTTTTCGGGGGCTCTGTGAGAGGTAATTAGAAAAAAAGCGCAAATTTCATTTAGGAAGCTTTAGTTAGCCTTATAGGGATTTTCCTTCTAGTGAAATATTTGTAAGGTGTCTGCAAATGTAATTGGTTGGATGGTGCCATTGTAAATGTTTATTCTAATGGTTTCTGTTGTTTCTAGTGTATTAAGATGGTACCAATTTTTATGGCACTTAATGTTTCTTAAATTACCAGTGCTTAAAAAATGTTTTGCAGGTGTATGTTTGCTTTTGACTATGCTGACTAAAAAGACATCTTTGATATATTTGATGAGATTCAGTATGCTAAATGCTAGACTGAAGCATAAAAAAGTATTACAAGTATATGCAAATTAGATGCAGTGAATTAAGTAACAAGCTGAATACATTATGGAGCATATATAACATTTTTTACTCTAAAGATAAAGGAAATTATTTATTTACATTTGTCATTATTTGAGTGTTCCAAGCACTTTCTTCAGCTGCAAAAAACCCACCCTGTTTCATTTAGCACAGGTTTTAGTGGATAGGAGTGTAAACGCTGGACTGTCAAGTGAATTAGTTACAGCTTTTCAAAGGAACACTGTCCTTTAAAAATATTCAATACATGTTGGTTTTCATGCTGCATTAATTATGGAAGTCTGCACAGTTCTTGGTTTTGTTTTGATTTAGAATAGAAGGAGCTTAAAAATGTTTTTTCTTGTTTTAAAAAGAAAGAAAGCTTTTCTTTATCCTGTCTCATTTTTTTGACGTTATATGTATCTTGCAGAGAAGATTTTTTCCCAGAAATCAATTGCTTGTTTAGGAAATACATTTAAAAAACCCAAACAAATAAGCCTTTTCAGTAGTGTTTCTTGGTTTGTAGTGCCACTGGTAAGAATACAGAAAAACAGTACAGGAAAACTTCTGTTTGTTTGTTTGTTTAAACTTTGTTTTAACGTAACTAGCATTTGAATGTTAAATGTGATTTTTATTATGATTCTTAGACGAAAAATTGAATCAGCATGTGTCTCTTTACAGTATGGATCCCTTGTATCAAGTGTTGCCTTCAGACACAGCTGGAACAGTTGTTACTGGTGAATAATTTAAAAATCTTGAGGTAGAATGATGCCATGATGATGCCTTTTGGCTTTAGAAGCCTCAGAGATACAAGACACACTGTTGTTAACCGCAGTGGTACTGCAGATCTCTTTTCTGTTTTACTGTCACTGCACAAAGAAGACAGGACATCTGTTGGCAGAAATGCTGTCTGTCTCTTTGTTAAAGCAAGCTAGTGGAACTGGAAAAGACCGACAAGCTTTTAGGCATACAAGGTTCTGAAGATTGACTTGTATTTGGGAAAGCTTGTGTAGTTTTTACATCCCTCCTACCTGATTAAATACTAAATCTATCTACAGACCATGCCCTTCCTCTGTCCTTAAACTATTATGACTACAGAAAAATAGTGCTGCAGAGAGAGACAGAACTAGTGGGAAGTGACTTGTAGGACAACAGGTCCTGTGCTTGACCGTGCTGGCTCTGTTGGGTTTGTGCTGTGGCTGATATTGCCAGGCTCTTCTGGCTGCCTGCTTTCAGACAGGACAGACACATTGGGCTTTTGTGTAGGCTCCTTATTGCACATTCTTGAACTGTCTGCTCTGCACCTAGTCTGGCTGCTCGAGTGCTTTAATTCTTAAAGCATTTTCAATCTTTTGGATAGTCTTTTACCAATCTTTTCAACCTTTGCTGAAGTTTAAACACGCTCCATGGCATGCAGAAATGTCTTTCATAGTCTTCTCTTAGCAGAATTGATAAAGAAAATAAATGGAGCAATAATTTGGAAATTATTGATCTTTTTCCCTTAAATGACAAATAGCAGTCTTGCTGTTTCCAATTTCTATGCCCTTTATCAATTTCCAAATGCCAAAGCATGGCTTAAACTTGTGTACTAGCACACCTTCTGTATAATTTATTCACTCTGAAAACTGTGACCACTTTCAGTGAGTCTTCTCCTTTTTCTTTGTGTTTTTTTCCAGCCACACCCAGCTCCTACTTTCACAAATGTTTTTGTGAAAGGCCTTTTCTGTTCGTCCATTTTTCTCAATTGCCTCAGAACCCCAGCCTCTGTGTTCAGTGTTTATTCTTATGCAGTTGTGACTTTGAAGCAAACCATCCAATATTGCCACAATTGTTGCTGAGTAGTGAGAGTTGGTAATGCTGCATTGATCTGCTACTTTAAAATTGCTCTTGTAGGTCATGCAGCAGTTTGTTTCCTGCAAAGGTTAGGTCATCAGCTTTGGAAAATTTTAAATTAGAGTTTTTCTGGTTTGTAGTAATAAGCATCTAGATAATTACCCCGAAAGCTGGACAAAAAAGGAATGCATGACGTGAAAACAATACTGTCAGCTTTTAAACAAAATTAATTATATTTGTAAGTGGGTCATCCATGCAGTTTAAAATTTTATCATGCCATAGCATGTAGCTAAAGTTTTGTTGTTAGATAATTTTACTCAAAAAAAGTTTCAGGTGGAATCAAGCTCACTTATATCAGAAATCACCCCAAGCTTTTATTCAAAAAATTGCTGAAAGGTAACAACATGCATGTTTTAAGATAATGATACGCCTGAGGGGCATTTCTTGCTTTTTGAATTAGGGTGAAGATACTTCGTTGTTCTGTGTAGAAGCAGTTGTTCCACATGATACTTTGCGCGTTCAAGGAAAATAAATGCGTTTTCTTTAACAAAAGCTTGACGATGAGGTCCTGTTGATGTACTGAATAGATGAGATTACTCACCTATTAGAGAGTGGATACCTAAGCTTGGAATATGAGCACTTTCTGCTTGTGAGTAAAGTGTTCAATAAAGAATTTAATATGAAATTCTGAAGGCCTTGTATAGCATACATACATATCGAATATCTGAATAGTGGAGAAGTTAGGTTTTATGATAGCATTTCTGAGCCATAATAATCATTAAGGGCACTGCCTTGGTTTAAACAGTTCCCAGAGGAATTCATCAAATTACAGATAGTTGGAACAGATAAGATACCCATTACAAACTATAAACATTTCACAATTTAATTGAGTGTAGAGTACCAAGTAACTGCTTGTCAAGTGTAGCTAGAATGTGGTAGGATAGGCAAAAGATATTTTATAGGCATTTATCCTTGGGCAACCAGCGTCTCTGTGTTAATAGGCGTCCTTCGTGACCATGCATGAACTTCTGAGGGAGTTCTCAGTATCCTCTTTGCATTAGGAACTTCTTTAAAGAGAAGTAATCCACTTGTATAATACAGGTGTTATGGGAAGTAATGAGAATGAAGCGGAATTGAGGAAATTCTTTTGCGTTTTCAAAAAGAAATGCTGGTTTATGGTTTTCATCAGAATTGTGATACTCCAGTTCTAGAATTATTTGAGAAATTTGTATACTGGGAAATAGTATCCTTATGCCTTCCCCCCCCTGCCCCGCCCCCCGCTTCATTTAAAGGAAAATAAATGTATGTAGATGACTTTACTAATGAAGAAAACACAGCTTTGTTTACCCTAACCAGAACGTTGAACATGAGCAAGCAGTGTAACCCGTACCACAAAGAGGGCAAATGGAGTTCTGGGTGACATCAGGCGAAGTATTGCCAGCTGTTTAAGGGAAGTGGTCCTGACCTTTGGCACAGCACTGGTGAGGCCACACCTGGAGCATCATGTTCTAGGGTGGAGGTTCCTCAGTAAGTGAGGTCAGTGAAGGGCCACAAAGGTTATTGAGGGACTGGAGCACCTCACCTGTGAGGTAAGACAGAGAGCTGGGACTATTCAACCTAAACAGAAGGTTCAGAAGAATCTTACTAATGTATGTAAATACCTGCAGGGAGAGTGCAGAGAAGATGGAGGCTCTTTTTGGTGGTTCACAGTGACAGAGGTTAAGGGCACAAACTAAACTGCAGGAGGTTCCCCATGAACATCAGAAAATGTTTTGTTACTGGGAGAGCAGGTGGCTCATAGCCCAGAGAGGTTTTGGAGTCTCCATTTCTCCATGAAATGAAACAATGATGTTTCCTCCATCCTTGGAAACAATCAAAAGAGCCATCTGAACACAGTCCTGGGCAAGCAAATCCATGTCCCTGCTTGAGCAGGGAGCTCAGAACTTCCAGAGGTTCCACCCCAATCACTCTGTGACTCTCTGAAATCTATTTGTAAATCTGAGAGAAGTCTTTTGCACAAAAATTGGTGAAGCAGCATCAAAAAACAGCTCCTGAAGGCAGGCAGGAAGTGCTAAGTATACAAAAGTGTGGAGAGAATTCAAAATTCAAGTTCAGCTAAAACAAGAACAAACTGGTGTGCTAGAAGAGGAGGATTTTTTTTTCCTGAGGAGAAATTCAGATAGTTTTCCAAGCAGTCAAAGAGTTGGAGAGCATAGCCAAAATCCTCATGCAGAGTTACAGGTAGAGGTTATTAAAATGCAGAAGAAAGTCAAGCTGTTGAATGTGAGAGTGACTTCATAAGAGAAACAGAATTTGGAAAGGAAAATTGTCATTGAGCTGAAGAGAAGGAACTGTTTAGATGCACAAATAATGCTGTTTGAAAAGTTTTTGAAGAAGCTACAGAATGTGTCTGTTGTAAGCTATAGAAACCTACAGCCTTGCTTCAAACAAAGTGATAAAAATGCTAAATGTAGACACTGAAAGATCAGACTTCTGGGGGAAATTCTATCACAAGGTAGCAGTGCCCCAGTTACTCAGTTGTTTCATCTGCTTATAAAATGAGAACATGGCAAGTAATTGTTTCATCAGGGAGAGACAAGGCAGAGGTGTGAAGAAACCTGCAGCAGCAGATGCACACTGCCTGGGAGAGGTGTGTACATGCACTGCCCGTGTGCAGGAGCCACAGGTGCAGCTGGAGTGCAGCCAGCCTCAAAGTGCTGTCTGGATGGAGAATGGCACTGGCTTTTGTGAAGCCGAGCAGATGTGTGGGGGATCTGGCATGCACTGACAGGCAGCAGAAGGCAGCAGTCAGTTCCACAGATGCAGCTTCCAGAGGATAATGGCCAACAGCAGAAGGCTGATCATCAGCAGTATGGTGATGTCCTGTTAATGTCCTGAGTGGTGTCCTGGAGAGGGGGCCAAATATAAGCACCTGCAGGAGATGTTGGAGAAGATGGGAAAGAGTGAATATTTCAGCTTATTAAGGAAGAAATCCAGTCTTCTCAGTGAGGTGTCAAAAAAGACAGTTCTTCTGCCTATGGTAGTGACAGCTCTAAAGCCTTGAACCTGAAGGAGCTAGAGGGGGTTGAGTTTCACAGGAAAACCAGTTCCGCCAGAAGGAATATCAAGGTTATTCTTCGGGTAGAGACACAACAGAGAATTATGTCAGTGGAAAAAAAAAAAGAAAGGTAGAAAGAAGACTCAAAAATCTTGGTTATTTGATTACAAAATACTAAAAATGGGGATATTTAACCTTAAGCTGCACCAGCGGAAGTTTAGGTTAAACATCAGAAAAAAATTCTTCACTGAAAGAGTGATTGGACAGTAGAATCGTCTGCCCAGGGAGGTGGTAGAGTCACTGTCCCTGCATGTGTTTAAAAAAAAGACTGGACATGGCACTCAGTGCCATGGTTTAGTTGGTAAGGTGGTGTTAGGTTATAGGTTGGACTTGATGATCTCAAAGGTTTTTTCCAATCTAGTTCATTCTGTGATTCTGTGTGATTTGTAACTTCCCTAATGAGGACCTTTCTTGAGAAATTACCTTATCTGTCAAGGGTGCACATGGGAAGATATCCCAGAAGGCTGTTTTGAGGATAAAGTGAGACTGCTTTCTGGTGCTCTGCTTTGGGTAAAAGGAGTGTTGATTGCATACTAGAGAGCTGAGTTTGTAAGGGATACAACAGAGCATTTATATTAGGGCTATCATAAAGAAAAAAAGATCCTGTTTCTTCTTCTTTCCCTTCCTCCAGTTCTAATTTGGTTCTGTGCAGTATTTTTTGAGCCTGATAATATACAAATATCTTGCTCTTCAGTTGAGCAGTTTCCTACGAGCATACGATGGAACTGTGGTTCCAGCTTCTGCACAGAAGTGAGAACGTCAAATGCCTGATTAATTAATAAAAGGTGTTACTGTGGAGGGAGTTGTGTTTATTTTAAGGAATGGATGCTCAAAATGTTTAGTTCCTTGAAATAAGGTGTCTTAAAATTATGCAGAGGATTAAGTGGCTAAGAAAGGCTGCAGTTTGAGAGTACCTGTCACGTCTTATTCTGGTAATACCTTGAGCTAGGCATATGCTTGATAACCTAAATGGGACCAGTGCTGAATAAAATGTATGAAATGGAAGAACATTTGATGTTCTTCCATCCAGGCTCAGACTGCTTTACTGTACAAAATGAGGCCTTAGAATAAGTTATGTTTATTGGTATCTAAGGTAAATGTTTTCTCATGTACATTATCTTAGCAATTCTAATTTTGCCCGGAAGATAACCCATTGATCACAGATGTTAGAGTAGGAATTACCATTTTCCTGTGAAAAATCATCATTTATGTGTTTAATTTACATTTGACTGCATTTCCAGCATTCTTACTGTTTCCAGAGTAATACTCTCAACGGTTTCTTCACATTTAGTAGTCCTCCTATTAATTAGAGATTCCAGACTCTGCATTTCACTTGTGAGAGAAATCTGGTGTCGTTAGGTTTCTTGAATATTAGCAATAATTATGAAAGTTATAGAAATGTAAACCAAGTCTTGTTCATTGAGAAATACCTGTTGGCATATACACAGATGTTGTTCTTGTTTGAAGGAAATCAGAAATCTTTTGAAGCAGTGCTTCAGTTGTTCATAATGACAGAATTTGTCCTGCCCTAAGTTCTTTCTCCAGAACAAACAAATCCAGCAGGAGGGTAACAAATTAGATTTTGATATTGTCATTTTCATACATACTATTTATGAAACCAGTTATACCTTGTTATTATGCCTTATGGCTGCCATAAAGTTATTATGTTGAATAAACAGATTCACATTAGCTTTTGACACAGAGTTGTTATGTATTATTAAAGGGCCTGTCTGAAGCTGGTGTTTCTTTGGGTTAATTGTGGTAAGGGTTCTAGTCTCTGTGGTCACTTAGTAAGTGTTAAAATTGTCCTCCCTCAGCCAGCTTCCTCCTCAGAGGAGGGGAGAAGTGAGATGGAGTTGTGATTATGCTGGTCAGGGAGATGACTGTGTTCACTGCAAGGCAGTGGGTGTCAGTAATTACAGGTGTAGGTCATTTTTCTGTCCTGAAGGTCTTGCTGCTGACAACTGAGTCATTTAAAGCATGAAATGGGAGAGATGCTTCTCTAAAACCAGGTGATCCTACACTACCTTTTGAGGCAAATGCGTGTAATTTTGTTTCCATACATACAGAATATTTTCATAATGCCTCGTTCACATTTTAATTGCTCTTTCTGCACCTTTGCTGCATAATTATAACAATAACCAGAACAGGTTTGCCAGACTTGAAAAACTTCCATCTTGTCCATAAGACTGGAAAGCACAATATAAAGAACTTGTATGCTATGCACTAGGCATTTTATCACGTCATTTGAGATTTTTTCAATGTAATTTCTGAGCATGAGACTTTTATACTGAGATGCACTGGGGTTAATAGCAAGTGTATCTCCTGTCTGAAAAGAATAAAAAGAGACTTAAACAATTTTAAACTTGATGGGTTTGAGCAGCTGTTTTTAAAATTTCTTGTGGCCTTTACATTTGTAATCTTAAGGACAGAAATTTGAAAGCTACTTAGTACTGAAGGCACTCTAGTCTCCTAGGTTGTTTTTTTTCTAAAACAACTATTAGTAGTATCAGAAATACCTTGCTATTAAAATTTTATTTTTAAACGGTTGGTGCAAATACTGGTAGCAACTGAACTGCTAGTTTTACTTTTACTCGCTCTATAGAAATCGTAGGCTTTCCAGTATTATTATTGTGCTGTTGAAAAATAGGTAATATTACCTGGTGGGCATCCATGTGTACTTTTATTAGCATTTATTCAAGCAGAGGTTTTTGCTTACTTGATGTAGGCACTAATATGCAATTTATTTCACATTAAGTGATAGCAGCTTTTATGAGAGTAGAGAAAGGAGCTAAGAGTCTAGGTAGAAGTGGGAATGAGCCTGAAGTGTAGGTAGGGTGGGAGTTTTGGGACTGTTTGGATTCAGGATGCAGGAAGGGAAGGGAGGGAATATTACCTGGAGGGAATAGGTGGCAGGGAAGAGGGCAAACCTGCCTGCTGTTTTTCTGATGTGGCTTTCTGCCTGGCCTTGGGGTGGACTTACGGTTGTAATGTCCCAGATTTGTAAGCAGCTATCAGATGTGGTTACAGTATCTTCATCCTCTGCAGTGAGTGATCCAAACCAGAGATGACAACTTTAATAGCTGTTAGTTAAATGTAGATAGTAGATATCAGTCCTGCTCATCGCTTTGTGGGTTGATGGTGCATGTCAGGAGCAACATATAGGTTTATCCTACTTCTTTTGTAAAACTTGAGCAATTTGTCAGACAGCCATTGTGTATCAGAGAGAAAGATTGAGCTATCAGAAGTTATGTAATGTCAGCATGAGCTGCAGTTGATTTACTGTGTCAGTTCATTTCTTTGAATGTGTTGGTGCATACATATTGTGATTCAGTTTTCAACTACCTGAACACATATTCTTTTTTTTTTTGACTCTGTCATTCTCTTCTGTTCAGTGCCTGTGTGGTGCCTGTGGGTGAGGGAAAGTTGCCTAAACAAGTTCCATATTACTTGTTTTGGAAAGCAGTAGGTATGCAGTGAAGGGCAGGAAGAAGAACAAAGTCTAATGGTTTGGCAGCTCAGTGTTGCTGTGAAGGATATTTGTTTTACACATAGCTTTGCACTGTAACCTGGATGTATTTCTCATTTTCTGAAAAATGGTAGTACTGATTTTTGTATCTTTGGAACTGTGAAGATGAATCAATTACTTTTCATTAAATGTTCTGATACTATAATTCTACACAGGTAGCAAACATTTCTTGGCATTTGTCTTTGTCAGTTTAATCTTGATATTCTGAGTATCTGATTTCACAAGCCAATTTAAAAATAAATTTTCATGACTCATCTTCAGAGTTTGATCATGAGTAATATTTGACCCCACTGAATGTGGGCACCAGTACAGTGAGGTTTCTTGGTATGTATCTAGCTAATCTTGAGGAATTCCTCAATGGGCAGCGTAGCTACCTTCAAAGCTCAAAGCCTAGGTGTACAGCAGTCATACTAAGGGGATATTTAGCTATGTCTTACATCCAGCTCAGTGTGATTCAATCAGTTCATCAGCTTAGAAATCACCAGTTCTGAGCTTTAGAACAATTGTAATGACGCAATGAACAATTGTTCATCAATGATATAATGAACAATTGTTTGTGTCCAGAGGGTGGATAACGTGATTCCTGTCAATGAGAGGTTTTAATAATTGAGTTCTGTGTTGTTGATTATAACATTAGTGATGTGAGATCTAACATGTTCTTGTTAAGCTTGACTTTTGAAGGTATGCTAAAAAAGAAAATAATCTGTGATGTACTTACGTGCTGCAGTGATTATTAAGACTGAGAATCACAGGTATTTGAGTCTGAAACATGGTATGTGACTCCCTTGGGTAGGCATGAAAGCTAGAAGAAAGTCAGATAGTAAATGAAGTTTCTTATTGCCAATTAACTCCAGAATCACTTGAGAAATGATGAGAAACGATGAGAACCTTGGCAGTTTATCAGCCAGCTTACTGTATCCTCACTGCTACAGCAAATACCTCAGTGGTCCAAAACACCAAGTTGAGCTTGTAATCCTCACCAGCGATGAAGGTTTTGTAGGTTAATATAGCTTTGCTCTCCTAGATCATCTGGTAAACATGGTATTTCAAACAGGTGTAAGTGTGTTTGGTGGAACACTGTTCATTTATGAGTAAAGTTACTCTTTTTCTTGTGAAAGGAACAAAAAAATGTTACCTTTCTCTTTACTTGGAGGTGATAGCTTTGAGGTGTTAACTTTTTATCTTGAATGTCAGTGGAAGTGAGTTTTGAATACGCACAGGAGCAAATTCATTGAATAAACAGTTGCTACTGTTAAATAAATCAACCTTAAGGCTGCATTTTCTAGTCCTTACATTGCCAAAATGAGCCAGAGACCCATAAAATAACCTGCAGAAGGTGCATGAACTGTACTGGAGGCTTTAAAAAGAGGGTAAAATGTCTTTTAAAATTATTTTTGTACTTCCAGGCTGTGGCAGAGAATGCTTTTTCAGGTTTACTGTCCAGTGTGCTGATGGCTGATTTTCTAAATTATTTTCGCGAGTGTTTTTTAGCAGTGACAGTTCCATCACACTGTGCTGTGGCACTCATGGGTAACTTCTGTCAGTGTAGATTTAGCTACTGTTCTTGTGAAATGAAAATTTTCCCTAATAGAGAAAGACATGTTATTATTTTTTAAAATATTTGTGAGGACGGCACTGCTTTTAGTGGAACATGTTAAATTCTGTAAAATTTTAATCTTATCTGTTTATAGTGACAAGTTTGTTTTGGTTTTTGTTTTACAAATTGAAAGCATTTGAACTTTTCACTTAGAATACAAGAAAGCTTTTGAAAGCCATTTGCTCACTCCTCTTTATCTTTGTATTTCTGCTTAAAAATAGTCTGCTGCTTTCTTCATTCACTATTTGGGATGAGTAAGGAAGGGAAGCCTTGAAAACACTTCATATAAAATTGAAGACACAGATTTCTATTTCTGTGAGCCAATAACAGTTGAAGATAAGAGGCTTGTTTTGAGGATTTTTAATCAGCTGAAAATTTTTGGAGCAACTCTAGTCACGACAGTCACAGAATTGTTTGATGGAAGTCTGCTCACCAATTTGTATTCATTTTGGGGTGGTTATTAGCAAGCTAATAACTCCGCTCTTTTGAAATTTCCTGTCACTTTGTCATTGTTCTGGAAGCAGATGAACAAATATCTTATTCCGGCACTGAGAGAAAATTGGGTGCTTTGTCTTCTCCTCTGCCACATGATTGGACTTTGCGTGGGGCATTCCTGTGATGTCCTTCCCAGAACCAGTGAAAGCAAACAGGTACCTTGTACCAGTGGGTTGTGTTTGTCCCTGTGGTGGAAGTTACCTGAGCAGCAGCTGGAGAATGGGCTCATGACTGTGCTTTGCTGGTGGTCCATATGTGGAGCCCAGGTGCTTTGTCCCAGCCCTGCTTAGGAATGAGGTCTGGCTGCCTGTCTCCTTTGGGTTGTTACCCCCAGTGTTGATAAATTGCTGTGCCTTACACAGGAGCCGCTGCACATCCACAGTGGTAGCACTCTGTGCTGTGGGGAGCTGGAGCTCATCTGTCCCTGGAGCCAGGCTATCCCTGAAGCTGGAGCAGAAGCTCTTTGTTTTCTTTCCCTCTTCTGCAGGGCTTTTTTCAGTGAAAGATCCCGGCAGTAAGTGGCCAAGTCAAGCTACAGAGCAGAAAAGATGGAGGCAGGATCTCTCAGTCACAAGGATGCCAAACCAGATGACATCAAAAAGCTGTTAAAACTTACAAGTATATGACAAACTCTAGTAGAAATAGAATGCTGAATCTTTTAGAATATTAACCTATTTTATGATTTCCCTTTTATAAACAAAGCTGTATAACAAAGTGCTCCAGGATCCTTTCAGATGAAAGGCATTAGATAATGGTGCCTTTAGATTTTACCTCTTGTCTGGGCCTGTGAATTCATTTATCACTGAAATGCTTTATTGAAACAACTTGTTCTATCCCATGTCTGGTGTGAAACCATTTGAATGTCATAGTTATTTATTTTAGATCATTTGTAAGTTTCCTATTGAGGCCTCTATGGCCTGAATTAAAACAGTAAAAGGAAATCTCTACATAAAGCTGCCAAATAAAATACATAGCCAGGCAGGATTAAAAATAAATAAATAAATACATAAAAATCAGGCAAGAGGTCTGTCAGGATTGTCCTTGTGCAAACCACCCAGGAAGGGATTAGTTCCCAGTTTCTGAAAGGAATGGAAAAAACATGGGTAGGGGATAAAAGAGCATAGGGAGGGGACACAAAATAGACAGAAATAGCTCAGTGGAAATAAACAAGTCTTGCAGAAAAGGGCAAGAGAAGTGCATGATGAAAAGTAACACAAAAATGTGAGTTGTTACACAGGAGTGGAACTCATGGTGCAGTGGGGCATCCTGGGGCTGGATCTGATCCAGAGCAGGCAGGGTGCCTTGCTGACATGTAGACTGCAGGTTGCAGTTTAGTTTTGCCTGGCCCTTTCAACCTGCCCAGCTGCAAGAAAGGAGATGACAGTGCTGATAGAAGTAAGAAAGCTGCTTTTCTGAAATGTGAGTTCGCTTGCTTTGCTTGGAATTGGTGTATTGGGACCCTTATCCACTCGTTAAGCACAGAATACTCAAGTAATTCAGTGTTTTGTAGGATGAAGCCCAGAAGTGTAAAAAGATGCATCCTTTTGAGATTTTGGATGTTACTGGTCTGAGTAACAGTATCTTCTTGCTGTCTTTCCCAAGGAAAGCCTTTTGGAGCCATCAGAATGCTATAGACAAATGCAGATCAGCCACAAGGGCTTATTTAAAACATCCTGGTTTTTATAGATTTCTCCATAAATGGCTCTTCCTTGTTATAAGATAATTTAAGTGAAATTTGTCTTTCTG
This sequence comes from Brachypodius melanocephalos, assembly GCA_013398615.1. Classification (NCBI taxonomy): domain Eukaryota; kingdom Metazoa; phylum Chordata; class Aves; order Passeriformes; family Pycnonotidae; genus Brachypodius; species Brachypodius melanocephalos. The sequence continues at coordinate 12,264,809 of VZSR01003807.1, read as the reverse complement.
TCATGTTTGTTATCTGAACTGTCATCCTTTACCTGTGCCAAATTATTGTCTGCAAACAGCTTAAATTATTGAGAGCAGAAGAAAAGTCTATAACATGACTTAGTACTTTGGAAGGGTCCACCCATGCTCTCAGCTCTAATTTTCAAAACAAGTACACCCTGAACATCATGCTGTGCTTTTATTATACCTTCTGGCAACCTTCTTTGCATGGCTGTCACTTCATGGTGGCATTACTGATGGGGGTTTTTTCCACATGGCCCTTTTAGATATTTGTTTAAATGGTACACATAAACAAATGATGATGATAGTAGCAATTATAATAACAATAACAACAATCATTGTCATCATAATCTTTAGTTTCCCTGCTGCTTTTTTCTCAGGTAACAGTTCTGTGATTTTTCTCTTCCTGCCCCCATACAGTTTCATCCTTTTTCTTTAAAAGTATTTTAATAATTAGGTTTCCATATTTTGCCTTTTCTTCTTTTAATCCTTTTGAATCTCTTTATGTGAAATCAATGTTTGTGAAAAGCTAGAGGGTTACTATTCTGAAGGATAATCAGAGAAATACCAGTTAGAGAGGACAGGCAAAAATGTGACAGGTACAGGAATTTTTTCAGCCTTTAAGGTTTATACTCACCCGTACATCAGGGTGAGTAGGTATAGGTATTCCCTATAGTATAGGTATTCCCTATACATCAGGATCAGGAGCATATATGTATTGGCTTCTAAGTGAAGAATTTCAGTCATTAGTGTGCTGTAAGAGCATAGCTGAAGGCAGTCTGCAGATGACTAGAAAGATGCTATGAATTCTTACCTACAGAGTCTTGTATAAATTGGAGAACTGTAAACCTTCTGGTTTATGACCAATATCCAAGGGTTGTTATATACAGTATGGCTGAAGGTTTATAAGGTAGGGAGAGATTACAGATTTCAGTTTCTCCTTACTAACATGTCTTTGGTGTTTGTAAGTTAAAAATAGAATGGTTGTTTTAATTTAAAACGTACACTAACTCAAATAGCTAAAAAGCAGTGTAATAATTTGTGTTGTATCAAGCAGAGCTCTGAGTCTGTTGAAGCCTTCTTGGAGACTGCAGTTGCCTTTGTCAGTCCAAACTAGTCATGCCTGTGTGAAGCATCTTCTTCATTGTAGCTTTAAATGGATCCACAGATGGATGCTTTGCCCAGATATTCAGTGGTGCAGGTAAAAGGAGTGTAATCAAAGAAATCTTTTCACCCTGGTACATAATGTGATGTTTAGCCCTTCTCAATTCTTGTTCTTCACTGGCATACTGTCAGACTTCTGACAGAAGTCAATAATACTGGTCTACTGTAGTACTGGTTTTATGGTTAAAACAGTCTTTTGAACTTTCTGAGAAGGTGATGTTTGAAAAATGGAATTATTATTTTTCCCTTTTTAAGTCTGTTGTTAACCACGTTTGAATTTTGCTTTTCTGTTTTCCTAGTATATTTCATTTTGAAATTAAACTCTTCAGCTTTACCTCATTTTTGCTGCCACTTTCACTCATCTGACTCCTTGTCTTAATTACATCTGCTCCAAACTCCATCTGTATTTCTGAAATGGCTCAGTCCTACTCTCTGCTTAATTGTTTGAGTCAGAAGTTTCTGCCTGACCTTTATGGTGTGAGATAATTTAGCGAGTTCCACAAGGTCTTCAAGTGTTCATTGCAATTGAGATTTGAGCATTTGATCTGGTAAGGCTCTATGCTGACCTGTTACAGAAACAGAAGAAAGTTAAGCTGTCTGTGTTGTTATACTAGCTTGCTTGTAAAAATACTGCTCAGTGTTCTCAAAATGTCCCTTGACAGAATTTTAACTTTATTATACAATTGAACTTTTGATGTGATGAGGAAATAAAAGATACTTAAAACTTCAAATATTGACCTTTTGAAAACAGGAGTGAAAAAGAAATCCAAAGCAGATTGTGCCAGAGACAGAGAGAAAAAAAAAGGTTAATGTTGGCTCTGGCAATTTTTAGAATTAATTTAGAGTTAATCCTAAAATAGAATTAGTAATGTAATTAATTTTCACTCATTTGAGACAGGACAGGATGAAGTTTTACATGTTAAAGGCTTTGTCCACCATGGAGTATCAGATCAAACATCCAGATGGCAGTGTCCTGTCCCTGGCAGTGACTGCTAGTCAACACACAGCAAAGAATTGAAGCACCAGTGAGCTCGTAATTCTGCTTTTCTGATACAGATCCAAGAGTCTGCAGCTCAGGAGCTCTCTGGGCCAGGTACACAGGCCTTGTTCTTATGACTCGTGTGAGTTTGTGTCCTTAGGATTTTCTTTTGTGAATTTGCCCTACTGCTATTTGAATCAAGTGTAAAATTTCGACCCATCCTGTGTAGTCAATTGTACAGTTTACCCAATTTACTTCTAGGTTGTGTGGAAAAAATACTTCTTTTTTTGTTTGACTGTCCATACTTCAGATTTTGTTCAGTGATGTTTTTTTTCCTGCATTGGAAAAGGTCGTAACAGTTGTTAATTACTTATTCCATGCCACTCCAGTAATTTATTTTCCTGATTTGAATCATGCTAGTCTGTTGCTCATACAGAATCTAATGCACCTCTACATTTTTTCCCTGTTCTGAATGTTTTGAAGTTGATTTATATGCGTTTTGAGACTAGAGGAACAGCAGCTACACGTAGCAGTAACAAAAACGAGTGCAGTGGTGTAGTGCTGGTCTCTCTTTTCCCTTTCTCCCACACCTCCTTACAGTTGATAATGAAGGCCAATGCAATAATGGCAGTTGCCACTTGTTATAGTTAGGGCTGATGTGTTTCTTTGAAAGAAAGCCTAGTGGGGAACATTTTAACTGGTGACAGATAGAGGACCTGACATGGGCTCCCAGTACAATTCCTGCTCCTTTGTTCCATGTAATATTTGTCAAAACAGTGGCAATGAATGATGATATGTATTTATTTTATTTTCAGCGTGAAGGATGGCTGCATTCAGCATGCACACAGGCAGATAAGAGAATTGAACAGCTTCAAAAGCTTTGTCAGTCAGACTGTCCAAATCACATTGGCAGACCTGGAGTCCTGTATGTACAGATGGGACCTGAAAGTGAGATCTGTTTGCTCATGGGGGTAAAGGGAGCTTGATTTGACGAGACTGCTGCAGAGAACAGCTGGCTTGCTTGGCTGTGACCGCATCCTCACATGTCTCATAAGTCTCATTGCACTAAATATGTATTTTTTTTCTGTTTTTCTCTTTTTCTGTTTTTCTGTTTTTCTCTTTTTCTGTTTTTCTGTTTTTCTCTTTTTCTGTTTTTCTCTTTTTCTCTTTTTCTCTTTTTCTCTTTTTCTCTCTTTCTCTCTTTCTCTCTTTCTCTCTTTCTCTCTTTCTCTCTTTCTCTCTTTCTCTCTTTCTCTCTTTCTCTCTTTCTCTCTTTCTCTCTTTCTCTTTTTTTCTTTTTCTTTTTCTTTTCTCCCCACAAGCCATATTTCTCTCTTGGAGATGTTCAGCATTCGTGCACCATGGCCTCTCTGAAGCACCAGCTGCCTTTGCTGCCCTCTCCCTGTGGTCCTCACTGCATGGGGGCTTCATGTGAGGGGTGAACAGGCAGGAAAGCTGCTGTCACAGTTCACCTTTGCTCCTGCTCTGGAGGGCCTGCAGGGAAGCCAATAGAGAGGAACAGAGGCCACTTTTCCATGTAGTGGAGTTATGGTAGGAGAGCACAAAGCAAGCAGGTCGCAGACTTCTGAGCCCTTGTTCCTGAACCTTCCCAGGGACCTGAATTCTTACTGAGTTTTGTGTTGAGGAGACCTGTGTGCTGAGGAAATCCATCCTACATTCCTTGGAGAAATGTTAAGTAGCATCAAGCCTTGAAGTTAAAGCAAAGTCACCTAGCTGTTGGCTGGAAGATCAGGGTTTTTTGTTATATGGCTCTTCACCTGCCAAGTTAATGGAAATCCACATCTTTGAAAAGTTGGGAGATTCTTCTTTCTAGCATCTGTAGCCTTTATGTATTTAATGTTGTCATATAATCAGTTATCTGTATCTTTTACTTTTGTCATGAGAAATAAGATCATCTTTCTTTGTTTTAAAATCTGAGCTCTAAACAAATTGTGCGTGTAGGCAGTATATTTGATTTCTCTCTCTTGATTGAATAATAGGTGTGAATTACTTTACTAGGCTTGGTCCATGGTAAAACTGATGTACCGAAGTATTGATCTGGTTTCTGGTGACTGGTTTTTGTGACTGCCTTTCTCAGAGAGATTTCATGCATTGAGGGAAATACTTGTGGGTTTTACTAGAGGTGTCCACTTTGCTGGCTTTGCTCATGCTGTGTATAGTGCATACTCTGATCTCAGCTAGCAGATCACTTAATTCAGTAACATTTGTCCTCCTGGAAAATGGTGAACATTTTTAAAAGTTCTTTTTGAAGTTTTAGCAAGGAAGACATTAAGTGTGGAATACCTGTGTTGCTGAATGTAGTAAATATATGGAAATGATGCAACTTAAGGAGCAAGTTTCCTTGAGAAGATATTAAAATGCAAAGTGTAGGTGAAGGACACAGGCACCTACAAACTACAGCAAATGTACAAAGGAACAAAATTGCCATAAGATAAAGATTTGGAAAGAACAGAAAAAAACTAGGGGACAATAGTAGTTAAAGGGCTAAAGTATAGAGTCATTGTATTGGGAAATGGAAAAAGAAATTTTTCAAGGGAATGCAAACATTAACATAAATTAAGTTCTCACAGCATAATTACCACCTAAAATGTTTTTTAAAATGTCAGAGGCACTTATTTTTATTGTCCCTCAAGTCCTTGTAAATTCTGATTTTTAAAATTTTTTGGTTTTGTCTGAGTAGAGGGTTGGGTTGTGCCCAGTGCCAAGCCTAGAGGTGATGTGCACAAACTGAAAGACCGAAAGTTCCCTTTAAACATCCAGGAAATGCCATTTTACTGGGAGGGTGACTGAGCTTTGGGACAGGTTGCCCAGAGAGATTGTTAACTTGGAAATACTTGAAAGCCACCTGGGCATGGTCATGGGCAGCCAAGTCTGGGTGTGACCCTTCTTGAGCTTGGGCCAAATGACCTCCAGAGGTCCCTTCCAACCTCAGCTGTGCTGGGATTCTGCAAAAAAGTCCCTTAATTTTTTAAAAAAGGAACGTTTTATTGCTATTTGCCTATAAAATGCTCAGCCAACATAGTGGATACTTGTAAAAAGAGACATTCACCTGTAGATACTAATATGAGCTTTCCAACCAAATAGATGTTTAAAACTGTTCATTTCAGTGATAAATGAGGGCAAAAGGGAAGCTTCAGACCGATGTGAATTTGGAGTTTTATGTTCTCTAGTTGCCGAATAGAGGTTTTACATAGCACTGTTGATTAAACATCTTATTATGAAGGATAATATTCAGAAACAACCTTGCTGGGGCCTCTTTAGCAGCACTGAGTATTCAGTGTTTATGACTCACTGGGATGCTTACTAATGTATTCTTGGGTGAGATCTAAACCCTTTTGTTCGAGAAATTATTTTTTTTAAGTAGAAATGCAAAATTAATGGAGAGATTAATTGCCAACCAAATCTGATTATTTGGCAGGGCTTCATGTGTGAATCCATTGGCATCACTGCTTGGTCTAAAATTATTATGACATTGGCACTAAAATGTGAAGCACTGGCATTTTAAGATGACTCACTTTAGGAAGAAATACTCTTTCAAAATCAGCCTTCAGTCTGAGCTGCAGGCTGGGAGAATGTTATTTGCTTTTGATAAGAGATATGAAAAAATATTGATTGAAGATTTGCTGAGGGACAGAAATGTTGCAGGCATGCAAAGTTAGACAAGGTAAAGCCCTTTGGAGAGGACTGTAGGGGAAAAGCCTGCTTTCAAAGACACAGAATACTATGTGTGATCCAAGACAGATACAAGCTAATTGGCTGACCTTACTGTATTTTCTATGAGGTTTGGCTTGAAAAGCAGAGAAGTAACCTCCAGTCGAAGGAAATTTTGTGTCTGCTTCTTCGAACTTCATTTTATGGCTTGCATTAGTAATACTTTTTAAAGTGGTACAGTATTTTTTATTCTAGTTAGTTCACATTTTCATTGCTTTGAATGTAAAAGAAGCTGTGGAAGTGTAAATCGTTGTTGTATCTTTGGATCACTAGGCCTTATTTATTTACCTGCATTAATTTGTGCTCCAGTTCCACTCTGCCTGTAATTTCCCTTTATCTTCATATCTTATGTTACTTGGGATAGATGGCCTAGCTGGGAATAAAGCTGAATATTTTATCATTTTTCTCAGAATCACTTAATGGCTCTTTGTGATGCTAGTTTCTATAGGGGGTGCATTCATATTTTTCTTCGTTTTTTTTTTTCATTTTTTGAGAGTATTCAAAGCTTCACATTGTTTCCCTATGTCTAAATGTAAATTTTAGTATTTATTTACTTTTTTTTCTGAATGGCAGAAGTATCTTTTTACTACTTAAAAAAAAAAAAGCATACCTAATATGAAGTGCTATTTTAGTTCCCTGATATGTGACACAGCAATAATCAAATATATTGTGTTTCATTCTCCATAGCAGAGATTTACATAACACTTGAGTCTTCCGTGACTGTGGAGTTTAATAAAATTTAGATTGCATCTTTGCTTTGATATAGAAGTTATTGTTTTTCAAGATACTGGATTTTGCTTCTTATATTTCCTCTCCACATAACTGTGACTGATGGATGCAAATCCATCTGCAGTTCAGCTCACTCTCTTGCTGCCTGCTACGAGGTAAATTTGATTTTTATGGAGCAACTTGAAATAATGCTTTAATAAGAAAGAATAGTTAAGTTTATGAAAAGAATATTGCTTTTTGCTGTCTGAGAAACCAGGCTTTGCCTTTGTAGATCTCTTTGAAAGAAAGAAAATGCCATGGAAACAGAAGGTCATGTTAATATTGGGGATAAAAAAGGAACACTGGGTTAAGCAACATCTTGGTTCCTATTTAGTTGGCCTATTTGGATTTCAGCATTTATGGGAAAAGGTGCTGTCTACAGTTTTTAAAAGTTAAACCATCCAATTACAGATTCAATACTTGTTCATAAATGGAAAAGATTCAAAAAGTTAATTGCAAATAAAACAAGTCAGATGGGATTAAATTGCTTCAGTCAGTAGGAGAAAAAAAGTTTCTGGGAAGTCTGACATATGTTTGCTTGGGAAAAAAAAATCTGTGATAATAATAATGTCCATTTAGCAGAAGCTATTCACAGCAGGAACTTCACTTTAGAAGTCTGGTAGCAAGCACCATGTAGCTAAATGGTTTGGCTTGCTGGAGGAGGATAGAGGATGCTGTCTCTGGCTGCTGTGCAATGGCAGCAGTGTTTTGAGTGTGGTGAAGGAAATGAGATGGGAGAACACGGCAGAGGAAGAAAGGAGATTAAAGCAGAAGTGCTCACTCCAATAATAATGAAAAAGAAAATATCCTGTAAGACCCCTGTTCTCCTTGTCTCCTCTCCTATTTGATGGTATTGAGTAGTGTTTGAATCCAAGTAGGAAACAGCCTTTCTTTTCAGCAGATATCTTCCAGGAATTTCCAGTAGTGAGCAAATAGATGTGTTCAAGACTGGGACTGCATGTTTCTTTTTATAGGCAGATACTATTTTTGTTATGATCTATTTATAATGCTTTACTTTTTTTAGTACACTGGAGAAAAGCTTGTTTTTCATATGAGCCTCTTTAGGTCCTCACATTTTCCATGCCTTGGGAAGCTTCTGCTGAGTTTTTTCAAAAGCTAGGGGGTTTTTGTTAAATAATTTTTTTAATTGGTTGGTGACTTGAAGCTGCAGTGACTTTCAGTTAGGCAATCAACTGTTTGGTTGTTAACAGGCTTAATTTTAGGTGATTTTAATTTTCTTGAAAGATCTGTGATGGCCAGCACTGTTCGATTCTCTCATTATTTATAGAACTCTGCTTTTGAATGTTCTTTTCTAGGAGTCCAGTAGGGGAAAAAAAAAAGCAACTCTCAGGGTTTTTTTGCAAATGTTAGAGAAATTGTTGAAAAAAAGAGAAAAGGTATTGAAATCTGCAAAAGTCAATAAGCTTATTAATCTCCTGGAGAAAGAATGTAGATATTCTGCAGTTTGTCATTTACATAAAAAAAATAGTTTGGTACTAGTACTATTAGTATGTCACTGCAAGCTATGATGATGAGTTCTTTTAATCATCATGTCAGTGTTTACATCATGAGTTGAAAGAATTAAAGCTTTAGGAACCCAAAGAAACAGGACAGTGTATCAGCAAATTTGGCCACCAGTAGGTCACAAACTGTAATACCAAGTTCACTGCAGAATTCAATAACTTGCAAGTTGATCACACAAGTTCTGTCAGATAAAAATTCTCTTTAAAAAAGTTAAAAAAGTCCACTCCTTTTGTCTGAGCTGTTGCAAGTTTCTATTTCATTGAGGAAATGAAAACTCTTAAGTCCTCCTGATTTCTTTTTCTTACCTCTAAGTAAATACCTAGTGGCAACATCATCGATAATCTGTAATTGCTTCCAAGTCCTACGGAAATACCAACCCTCTCCCATGTAGCTGTCAGGAGAAGTGCAGAGGGCTACTTGGTACAGATTAATTGGTAGCAGTTAATGGCACCCCAGGGCGATCTGCTTGTAACTGTGTGCAGAGATAACCAGATGCTCCACTCCCAGTATTGTCTTCCTCGTACTGTCAGAAGTCTTTTAAAGTGTCTGTTATTGTTCTAACGAAGGACTGCAGATATTTCACAAAATCAATTATTTCAGTCTTTTCCTCTGGGCAAAGGGAAATTGAAGTAGTGTTTCATGTGATTGCTGAATTGCTGCCAAAAGTGCCCCAAAATCAATCCTTTGTGTGAGAAGATGTCTCAACACATGCTGCCTTTTTTGACTTGGATGTGGACTGTAGAGAGGTCAAAATACAAGTGCAAAGCAGCTGAGGCACACCTCTTAAACACAGTGGGAAAATCAGCTGGATTATCTGGAGTTTGTAGAAAATTAATGCATTTGTGTTGGGTTATGAAAAAGAAAAAACTCTTTTGCATAACAGCTGTTCTTGGAAGGATATGTTTACGTGATTCTGTTGGTTTGTTTTATATGTTGCCTATTTTTTTGCTTCAAACAGGTACAGGGATTGTCACCTACAATATTTTTAGGCTTTAGGGCACTTTCTAAAGGAAGAAAGTAAATTATTAAATCTAAACACAGAAGTCATTTGTGAGGAGCTTGGTGAAAATCTATTTAGTTTTGGTCATCCTCCTTAAACTTGATTTCTATTCTGCCTTTAGGGGAACAGTATCACCATGCATTTTAATAGTGTAAAGTAAGTTATTAATTCTGGTGTGTTAACTTGATAGTATTTCTATGCATTTCTGTTGCTACCTCCTATGGATTGGTCATGGTTCTTTTTTATTTCTCTGTCTAGAAATAGGCTGGGGATTACTTCAGAGTCTGTCACCACGGGTTCATACTCAAGCAGAAGAATGACAGCCAAGCTGAATGCTGGGCTGGGAGTGCAGCTCTGTAGCAGTTCCAGCTCCTGCAGTCCTGGGCAGGCAGACTAAGAAAAAGAGCCAAATTTTCCTCTCAGGAAAACTGCAGCCACATCAGTGAGGCCACTTGGATTGAAGGGTGCTTAATAGATCTGTAAATCAGGTTAACTATCTATGCCTCCATCTGGGCTATGCTGAACTGGCCACTTCTGCACAGTCTGTACAGTGATGGTTGCCATGGATAAAAGAATTACATTTTTTTTCCCCTACTTTACTTGACATGCAGTGCCCAAGCAAGACACAAAAATTGGCTTCAGAGCCACAGGAAGTATGTCAGCCCTCCAGATGCTCAATGAAAACAAATAAAATTATCTTCTGATTACAATAGAATCAGTCATGATTTTAGCTTCACAATGAATAATGTATTTGTGAAAAGATGCATAGCCTTAAAAGTTATTATGTGTAATAATTACTGTATATTAAGATTTTTTCTTCAGGAGGATGAGCTAGTAATAGAAGAAACATTGCTATATTTTTATGTAATGTTTTACTGCTTACAGCATATTAATGACAGATGGCAGGTGTCACTAATTATATTACTACAGAGGAAGCAGTCCAGAATGAGCTGCTTTTCTTTGTGTCTTAGTTATCTTTTATTCTGAGAGGAAAGTCCAATGCCCAAATGGTTTGGTGTATTAAAGTTGAAAGCATCTGTGCTGGTAAGCCACCTTCTCACTCATTAAATGCTTTCATTTTGCTTAAAATAGGATTGTACTAGGCTGTTGCTTGGCATGTTGCACCTGTTCGAGTGTTGAATTGAGTGGGTACAATACATTTTAAAAAGTGTGAAAGAACACTATGGCAGATGAAACACCGAGTGCCCAAATGTCACAAAATTCCTGAATTAAATTTGTCTGTGACACAAGTTTCTACCTTATGCATAGGCTTCATGAACAAGTCTTTAACTACACAACCAGATAGTGGGATTTCCTCTCTTTCCTGCAACAGAATACCCAGCCTGCCTGTATTTGCTGTGGAAGCCCCCAAGACCAGCTTGGCCTCATCACTTGTTATAATAGCTGGTGCTGAAAAGTAAAAAGACTTCAAAGAACCCATGGAGGAGAAGTACCAACCTATGTTAAATGTTTGTCACTGCCAGTTGTCTGTGATAGTACAGGATCCCTGGAAAATTGCTTTAAAATTAGTGTTTAAATCCCCGACCAGCAGGCAGTAAGAGGTTTGTTAACAAGATTTAAAAGTTAGGAGAGTTGTGGCACAGAAATTTATGTCAGGAATTCTGCAGCTGTGAAGAGCAATGCCCATTTCACATATCAAACTGAAAGGTGCTAAAAAATACAAAACCAATTTTGTTTCTCCTCTGTCTTATACTTAAAGAAGCATAAATTTTAAAAGTGTAAGTACAGGCTAATGATGAAGAATCAACCTGAGTAGGTATTGAAGAATTAGAACTGCATTGTTTGTAATCAACTATAATAATAATAATTATTTCATAATTATAATATAAATATGATAGTATATAAATTAGATATTGTAAGATATGACATATTCATAATATAGCATATAATGATGGAATAATATGCTATATGCATTATACAATATATATTACGTAATTATGATACAATAATATTACAATAATAATATAGGACAAGAATAGGCTTTGATCTCATAGTTGACCTTGCTTTGAAGATACTTGCATTGATCTCTTCTGGAGTCAGTTCCTGGCCTGAGGCTGCATTCCCCAAATGCTGCAATGGAGTGAGTGTAAAAGCTTCAACACAAGAGCAGAGATGATCTTAAGGGGCAAGAAGGTAGCTGTGCTCACCAGTTTTTCCGCAGCAGACCTAGTGCTTGTTAGTTCTGGGGAGGGTCAGATGAGCTGCCTGAGCACCTACAAAATTAATTTTGTAGAGGAATTAGTGCCATTTCTTCTCTTTTGGAGGTTGCTGTCCATTTTACTTGTTCGGATTATTGTGTGTGTGAGCTATTCACTGATTCTCTCTTTGAGTTTGTGGGCTCTTCAGTCTTGTACACTGCAAAGATTAACCTGTAAAGCTCATCATGGGGATTTTATGTGGCAATGATTGGGTTTTAACACGGCCTTGTGTTTAGTTCTGAATGCCATTTGAGGAGAAAAGAGAAACACAAAGCCATCATGTATTTTAGAGGGAAGTAAGAAAGGAATTGAAGGAAGGCTGTGTGTAGGAAACAGTTTTCTGGGAATTGGAATCTTGATTGCTCTGGCTATTGAGTAAAAGAAATAATGAACCTATGTTGCTGCAGCCTAGAAAATTAAGGATGCATGGATTAAAAATGCAAGAGCAGTTATCCAGTAAACTAAATTGCCAAGGGAGATAGTCGAATTGTTCATTTAAGCCCATGTAATCGTAGGACAGATGAAACTCCTGTCCATTAGAGTTGTCTTAGGACCAGTGTCATTGTTTCTGAGCTGTGGCAGCAAAACAACTGGCTAAGGAGCTCTCTTGAAATTAAAATAAGAAATACATTATGTATCAGTTATATGATGGCTGTGGTAAACATAAAGTTCTGTTGATTTAGGTGCTCTCATCTGAGCTGCATCTTTAGTGTCAGCTCAGCCAAGCAGGTCTGGCTTGTAGAGGGAGTGGAAGGGCTTTGCTTTTTCCAGTTTAGATTTTAATGTTTTTGGGGTTAGAGGAGACATTGTCTCAGTCATTTCCTTGCAGAGAATTCTTTCTGCTCTTTTCATTCACTGCTGGGTTTGTGTGTACATAAAAGGTTTGGGTTCATTTAGGCATCTTGAAATGTTGCTCCTTTATGGCCAAGAAAGCTTCTCCCATAGCGAGTGACCCTGAGTTCTCAGCATTATCTGTAAAAGTTTGCCAAGGAGGATGACAGTCTTTGAGTAAGCAATAGCTGATGGTTTGGTACCAGCTCCAACTGCACAGTCTTTGGTAAGTGACTATTTTGGACAGTCACTTAATATTTTCCTGGTTTGATTTTCCCTTTATAAAGCCAGAGTAATATTAATTCCCTTGTTGTACCCTTTTGTTCATATATAGATTTTAAACTTTTGGGATGCTTTATTGTAGAGTACTTACACAAAATCTAGCACTGTGGGATCCTTGTTTTAGTTGAAGCCTTAGAGCACTATCCTAAGTAGTGGCAGAAATAATAAGCTCCATTCCCTATTTATAAACCTCACAATAAGTAGGAGAGCTCTTTAGGCTGGTACTTAGTGTAAGTCCCCACAGACTGCTGAAGGCTTTAATCAGGAAATTGGTATCATATGAACTCAACAGAACAAAAGTTGCATTTATTAGAGAGTTAATTTTTCAACCATATATTCCCAGTGCAAGCCCTCATTAAGATGAAAGTCATGTTTAGGATGTGCACAATTAATTTAGGAGAATCTACACAAATGTTTTAAATACTGGGAGCCATACAGCCTGACACCAAGGAGAGAGTCCCCCAAAGTCCTGGAGTTAACGTTAAATTTCATGTATTTGGCTTTCTTCTAAGCTCAGAAATTTAAAATGTATGAGCTACTGGTCTTCTGTGATGTACTTTAGTGGTCAGAAAGCTCTGTCTGTGAATAATAGTGTTGTATTCCAGTTCAGATCAGGCTGACTAATTAAAACATGTAGAAATCTGTATTTTCTGTCACGTTTATAGCCAGAGAACAAAAAGGAGGCCTTACATGTTGATTAGCAAAGCCTTTCCATTTGTCTTCCTTACAGAAAAATGGTGATTGTTTTGAAAGAAAGGGACTGTCATCTTTCCTAAAGGTAGATTGCATCACTGTTCCTTCAAGGTGCACTGGGATGTGGCCATCCCTCTACATTGGGGTTCTTAATGGAATTTTCTGCTACAGAGCAAGTCATCAGTCCCTGTTAATTTAGGAAGTGTAGGGGAAGATGACATAGCCATTAATCCTTAAACAGATAAATAGGCAGAATTTTTGAATGATGCATGAGATTTCAGGAAGCTTTTAGAGTATGAGAGATTCTTACAGTGAGATCCCTTGGGACACAGGAATGATTTAAAGCAAGATTTTCAGCATTTTAGTAACCTATTCTTAATGTGATTTATATGTAGGCTTACCTCTGAGTTCTGCATTTTGTGAGAGCGTTGCACTTGCAGATGTTGATATATGTGGTATTATTCATATGTAACTGTGATTGGATGTTTTGTTGAAAGCCTTACAATATATAAAAATGATATTTGGTATTTCTGCAGTATCAGAAAGATCAAAACTAGAAATTTGGGGTTTAAGATAGATATAAATGCTCTCTCCCCCTCCTCAATTGTGTTTTCATAGACAAATCTTGAAATACTATTTTTAGTGTCTGGTGAAACAAAACATGTTAGTAAATATTTAATTTTCTGATTATTAGCCCATTTTATAATCTCAGTTCATAAATATGAAATTCAGATTTTGTCTCATTTCATTACTAGCCTCATTTCTTACTTTTAAAGACACAATCCCCTGCTGAGCTAAAATATTAATTATCTGGTGGATAAAATCTGTTAGGGAAGCACCTGGGCAGACCTTCAATATATCTACTTATTTGAAAGACAGAGATAATCTGCTGCAAAAGTAAAAATAGCATCAGAATTATCCAGACGAGTCAGAGAATGAAGCTACTGGATTAGAATACTGTTCATTTGTATGTAAATGTACTGTCTTTGTTCCTGAATTTGATCCTTAAGATCTGTTAATATGGAGGAGTAAGAGATGAAAAACATGCTTGAAATTGATCCAGACAGATGCACACAGGTTAGTGCTGTGTGGCTAAATCATGATATACATTGTGGGGATTATCTGGGAAAAAAAAATAAAAATCTGTACTTGAAAAAGCCAAGCTGAATGCCTTAGGAGAGCAGTGCACTGCATCTACGATTGCTGAGGCTAGTGATCCTCCATGACTTAATTCATATAAAGATTTATATTTGCTAGAAGGTTTCAGTGCCTAGCAAATCAAGTGGCAAGTGCCTGCATTTTAGCAACTATACATTGCTGTTTACCTGTGAATAAACATTACTCAGATGAATAGAAATATTTTGTGAAAGGCTTGTTGTTTTTTTTATTTTTCTTCCCTAACTTGTGTACAGGGTGGTGGTTTTTTTTTTTTTTTTCTGCAGAAATTTGAGAGAAAGAAAGCAAGGGGGGAAAAAAGGAAAGGAAAGGAGACCTTAGAGACTAAAATTTCAGCCAAACATGCAAATAGTTATTTGCATATTTGAATCTTGTGGTAGCTCTGTGGCTGAGTTCAGTTATCTGCAGCTGAGGCTCTCTCAACTGAGTCCCAATGCCATGCTCTTCCAGGCAACACTGAAGTTGTCATTTAGAAACTTGGTGTCATGAAAATGTGCCTAAATAAGTTTGCACACCTGGCTGTGTGGGCTTTACATGGCATTCTGTCCATACCTAAAATTATGTAGATTCATGTCTGCTGTCATGGTTGCTCACCATGTCATCAAAAAGAAAGTTCTGAATCTTTCTGTAGCAGGAAAAAAATCAGGTAACAAAAATGAAGAAAATCAGAAATGCTTATTTGGAAAAAAAGGCATTGATATGAAATCAAGAAATTGGGAAGTAATGTTAGAATTAAGGCTGTTAGTGTTCCTCAGAGCTTCTTCTCCATATGTGTTATGGCTGTCTGCTTGCAGAGATAGTACATTCCATAGGTTTGTTCTTTGGGTCCTTTGCTCTCACCAGGACACCTTTTGAGCAATGCAGCCAAAGAGAGAAAAGCAGACAGATCTCTGTCCAGTCTGACTCTGATGGGTGCAGTGATGTGCCTCTGGATGCTTTCTGCCCTGTTGGGCAGGAATGCCCTGGTGCCTGTGGACAGAGCAGCCGGGAGCAGGAGCGCATGCCCGCAGTCCTGCTGATCCAAAGGCAGGTTTTTTTCCCCAGACAGGAGATGTTGCATTCTTTCAGTTTAGCATGTTTTTTTCCCCTGAAATGATATAACTTTTCTAACTTGAATCTAATATTCTTAAATGAGATGTTGAGAGAGAGATTATTTGCACTGAGTTTTGGATGCATTGGACTCTTTTGTCTTACAACACAATACTGAAAATATGTAATTAGGCAAATGACAGGAACTTTAAAAGAGCTGGCTTTTCCTAATATTTGCATTATTATATGTTAGCTTAAACTTGCAGGCAACCTTTTTTTTGCTTAACCAACCTAATCTGTCTAATTAATAGATTTTTTTATATCTTGCCATGCAGTACTTGCAGTAGTCAGTCTCTGTACATGCTTTTTTGCATAGAACTTGTATTTTGCTGATCTCTGTAAGTTACATGGTTATTGGTCTGTAGCATTTTGGTATAAAATTGAGAAAGGTCATCTGAAAATAATTGTCTTGAAGGAAGAAATCATGCTATGTTTGTTTTATTTTTGGCTGGTGCACTTCACAGTCCGTTATCTCTTCTGTTTGCGTGACTTGTTTCCCACTTAATTTCGTCTTTTACCTCTTGGCAAATAGCAACATGCCTCAGCATAATGATGAGCAGTGGCAAAGGTAAAAACAAATATATTTATATTCTTCCCTGCCTTCCAAGTTTAGAACTGAAAATAGAAACTAGTTAATGTCTACTGTTCAGAAGAGTAATAAATAAACATGGTTTGGGGAAAAGACTGGATATACTTCAACACTTTTCTAAATTATGCTTTTCTGTAGTATGGAAAGATTTTTTGTAAAATAATTTAGGATTTAAAATAATAGTCGTGCTGACAACAAAACGATAAGCAGGAGGATAATTAGCTGCCGAAAACAATGCGTAGCTTTCATTACACTGAAACTTCAGAGGCTCAATGCTGAAATACGCTGAACTGTTTGCAGGATGAAATGTGTGACACATAAAAAGCAGCATAGTGCATGCAGAGTATTTGGAGTCCATCACAGCTTGGAATAACATCTTTGAGGCACATATCCACCTACTGCTGTTTAATTATTCTGCCATCAGTGCCTACTGTTCCTCCTCACGACTAAGATAGCCCTCTAAATACTGCAGCACAATCCTGAGTTTCCATTGTCACTTGGGTGATCAGATGCTGGAGGATGTTTCCCACAGAGGCAGCAGAGTGTCTATTCTTGAGCAGCTCAGAACATGACTGGACACAGCCCTGAGCTGGAGCAGGGGCTTCAGCTGACCCTGCTCTGAGCAGAAACAAGGTGATCTCCAGGGATCCCTTCCCACCTCAATTCTGTGATGAGGTAGCAGAGGGATAGCTTTTAGTAAAAAGTGCTGGAAGTGTTGGGTCATGCTTAGACTGACTTCAAGGGGAGGTGGAGTTATGTAAGGGCAGCTTGGAAAATGTTGGCAAATCATGGCCATGGATGTTTTTTTAAAAATGTCTCCAGAACATCTGTAGGGCTAGTAGTTCTAGTAAGTAATCAAAGGCAGGATGGGTGTGTCAGGAATATTATCAACAATAATGATCGGCTTGGGTACAAACCCAATGTAATAGAGGGGTTGATCAGGTAAGTCAGCAAGTGCTGAAAGGTTGTGAAATTAAAGAATTGGTGCCAGGTTGTCCATGGCTGGAATTTTTCACATACCAGTCAGTGATTTCAATCAAGTGAAAGGTAATCAACATGGTTGTTTTTGCATTGCCTGCACGATCTGAGGGTGTTTTTTAGTTTCCTTTTCCCTTCTGGAAAGCCTGAGAGGCAGGATGGCAGCAGAAGCAAGCAGGACCTTTCAGTACCTTATATTCCCCAGCCACTGTCTCAAGCTGCGTCAAGGGAAATATAGGTTGGATATTAGGAAAAAGTTTTTCGCGGAAAGAGTGATTAAATACTGGAATAGTCTGCCCAGGGAGGTGGTGGAGTCACCGTCCCTGGATGTGTTTAAAAGAAGACTGGATGTGGCACTTGGTGCCATGGTCTAGTTGAGGTGTTAAGGCTGGGTTGGACTCGATGATCTTGAAGGTCTCTTCCAACCTAGAAATTCTGTGATTCTATGATTTGGGCAGCAGAGTGACCGAGGCAGCTGCCTCTGCAGGGCCACTGAGGGTCGAGGCTTGCTGGCCACAAAGATGGCTGGAGACACGAGCTGTGCCAGGATTGCTGTCAGCACAACTTCTCCCCTCCCTCTGGAGGGCCATGGAGTTGTGGAGCAGGAACTCTGAAGTTGTGTTTTCTTTCAGGTTGTTTCTTGGCCAAGGGTGCACAGGCCTTTCAGTTTAGAACGGACCATTGGAAACATTCAGTCATATCTTCTATACTCTAGGCCTTGTGGCACCTTTCACTTGTTGTATTAATGAACTTAGACATAGATTATCTGTTTTTAGGAGCTTGATAGATTGCCTGTAGTTTAGCCTGGTAATTATCATCACTGTTATGCATCTCCTCCTAATGATTTTCTTGCCAGAATTTAACTTGTGATGGATCTTTGGGAGTGTATGTGGATGTTGAAATAAAATCTCGAGGACAAACTATGGCAAAACATACATTTATGATTAAGTAATGGGTTAGAAAATGTTTTCAGGAAAATTAGGTTTCAGAGGTAGATACATAGTTCTGTAAGCCTTTAGTGTTTTTATCCTTGGTGATATAATTCCAAGGCCTGATGGAGAGTCGAGAGTGATGATGACAGTCATGACTGTGACACAGGATATGGTCTCCTGTACAGCAGTGCCAGTTTAGTGGCTGGTTACTGGCAAAAAGCAGGCTACTCTCCTGCCCCCAATTATTTTCTCTTTATTAAAGAAATGCTTTATTTATTTTTCACTTTCCTGCCATCTTAGCACCTGGGGTTATGTGAGTGCTAGGAGAAAAGGCAGGACAGGCACAGTTTCTTTCTGGAGCAGCCTTCAGTTGGATTGGCTCTGCAGTGTCCTTCAGGTTCTATGGGACCATGACGAACCCTGGGAACTAAGGATCTGACTAGGAACAATATAGTTTCTACTTGTAGCAAAGGTTTGAAAAATCCTTTGATTTCTATTCAGATTTAGATGCTTTGGCTTTAAAATATTAATTTGAGAATGTGGAATATTACTGTATTAGGGCATTGCTGTGGGAGTACATTGTTAGTGTGGAATATGCAGAAACACTGGAGTCGCAGGATTGACACTGGCATGCCCACAATTTGATAACACCTCCTGAATAATGCATGTGATGGGTACAGGATGCATCACTGGTGTTGTGTGACTGACAGGGACGTGAGGAGAGGGAAAAAGGTTAGGGCAGCAGGACACCAGAAATGTGCTTCTGCCTCTTTGGCTTCCTGATCTTACATATCAGGAATTGGAAGAAAAAGGAGGATAAGTGGATGGTGCTTTGTCATCTTGTCTCACAAAACAGTTAAAATTATAGCATGCTTCTACAGACACATGTGCATTAGGGAATTTAGCAGCACCATCATGTTAAAGGCTGCTCTGTAACTAGGCTTTTTCTGAGGGAGCTATTGACTTGAGTTGGACCTTACTTTGAAGATAATGTAGGAGAGAAGAAAGTAGTTTATTGCTATTTTTTTTTTGTGTGTGTATATCATGAAGTATTCCATATTTAAGAAAACTCTTAGAGATACATAATTCTCTTTGTCCTGACTTTACTTATTGATTGTACTGGAGAACCAGGTAATTTGTGCTCTCTCAAACTTTCATGGAAAGCAGAAATTGCATGAAACATTTAACCAAATAGGATTTTTTTCTGGAATATTGTCCAGCCTGTATTTGACTGTAGCCTATCAGAAATAAATAATGAAGAGCTTTGTACACTGAAGGAAAAAATATCCCCCTTTTCAGATCTTTAAAGTGTGTGATGTGGGTGTATCTTTTATAGTAGCATAGAAGGCTTGGCAGTTCTGACAAAAAAAATGCATGAGATATTTTAACAATAAACACCACCACTCCAGCCCCCCAGGAAAAGCCAAAATCAAACCCCGTGGTATTTGTGTGTATGAACATCAAACGTGTGGTTATGTGTATGCTTATAATGCGCAGAGTGGCCATAGTGGTTTCCTTTGTGTCTGATTATATTTCTGAAAAAAGCCCTTCCACTCCAACCCCAATATTTGGATGGGATAAAGCCTCATTCTCCTGAGTTTACTCAAGTCTGTAACTATGCAGAATCACAGAATAATTGAGTTTCAAGGGACCTCTGGAGATTGTCCAGTCCAACCCGTGTGCCAAAGCAATGTGAGCTGGGGCAGACCAGCACTGTGTCCAGTCGGGTTTTGGGCATCTCCAGGAATTGTGACTCCACAACTTCCCTGGGTCCAAGTAGCACAGCATCTGGTACAAAACATTGAATATGGGACAGGAAGTGAGATGAAGAGCCAAGTTTTATGATCCAGGCACCATGGAAGCATTTGAGCATATACTTCAATCTTACTGCAGTAAACATGTTAATGTTTGGGTTTAAGTGCAGTACTGAGCCAGAGTCATTAGTAATGTTTATTTACATTTCATGTAGAATGGTGCTTTTGTTAATCTATTCAGTCACAGAAATCAGATGGACAATTGCCAGTTCTGCTGCCTTTAGTCATGTCCTTTTATTTTCCTGCTGTCAGAAAGGGCTACAGTTGGGACCCAGGTACAACCATGTAACTCTGTGGGCTTTGGTCAGTTTCATCACTAGTGACTAGGAATATGTTTTCATTTTTATTACTGTAATACTGCATAGAGCTGTAGGATTTATAATGTTTGCATATGTACAGGTGTCATTTATTTAAAATGTATGCAGTAATATTTTTTTTAATGTCATAAACTCTCTACATAAAGCCTTTGAAAAAGCAGTAAGGCTGCAGCAGGCCTGTGCAATAATCTTGTCATCCTTAAATTATTTTTCTGAAGCACTGCCTCTCAAGCTGTCATGTGGGATACTTTAATCTCTTTCGCTGATGGCATTCACTGTGTCCGCTTCCAGGGCAGCCACAGGCAAACCTCTTTAGAAAAACAGATGAAGCAGTTTATATATAGCATTCCATTTATTCCTAATGAAATCAAATGGCCCTGTGGCCAGGACTAGGGTTGAAAAGAGCAGTTTATTGAGAACTTCTAAATAGGATAAAAAGAGTAACAAATGGTGCTGTATTCCCTGGCTAGTTGCCTTTTCAATATTACATGGAAAATTTCCCTCTGAAATGGAAAGAATTCACCACACCCTGTTTATGTTGAGGTGATTCAGTACTTCCTTGAAGAGTTTATGAGTAGTAAAAAAAAAAAAGGAAAGCTATATCCCCTGTGGTATTGGATGTCAGGACTGGAACACCAGAATAACTGACATGTAATATTTATCAGGTTGCTCAGTGCCCCTTCCTAACCAGATATATCTGACTAGATGTTATTTTTAATTGAGATAAAAGGACAATTTAAAAAAATATATTGCAATTCTATTGCAATTACGAATCTGGAGTGTAAACCTGAGATTTATTTGTATAACTGCAGGGCCACAGAGACCTACTGACCATGATTCCTCATGGGCAGAGCTCTAAGTAGAAAGCATGCTTCATCTATCAGTGCCTGCACAGTGCCCAGGTGTGTAAGATTACACACATTTACACAAATACTGGTGTTGGTATGCTGCTCTTACCAACTATAAACTTTGCTGTGGAAAGACATTTAGAGTTAGGATTGCCCCATGGTCATTAGCTGGAAGAGATGCTGAAGGTACATCAGTGTTTCTTGTCAGAATGATGCCTGAAATTCAAACCTATGAACTCATCCTCTATTCACCTCATTGACTACTTTTATCTTGATAATACAGCATCTAAGTTTGTTTCTTGTAACTGTAATATTGGCACTCCCACTGAATTGTCTGCTAGAAAAGTTTCTTCTTCTAATAGGCTTCTACTATAATACAATTCTTTAGAGTTCAGTTACTTCTGTAATACGACTTCATGGATAAAAATGATTTAAAAGCCTCCAAAACAGAGTAATTTTACATCTCTGTAAGTGTTTGTGCTGGTTTCAGCTGGGATAGAGTTAATTTTCTTCACAGAACCTGGTTTGGGGCCTTGTTTTGGATTTGTGTTGAGCAGAGTTGATAATGTAGAGCTACTTCTGTTGTTACAGAACAGGACTTACACACATCCAAGCCCTTTCCTGCTTTGCATGCTGCCACTCTGGCAAGGCTGGGGATGCACGGCAGTTTGGGAGGAGACACAGCTGGGACACGTGACTCAGACTGACCAGAGGGATGTTCCAGACCATATGACACGATGCTCAGTGTATAGAGTGGGGGGAAGAACAAGGAAGGAGGGGATGTTTGAAATGATGGCGTTTGTCTTCCCAAGTCACCATTATGCAGGATGGGGCCCTGCTCTCTTGGAGGCAGGTGAATTCTTGCCTGCCTGTGGGAAGCAGTGAATCCTTGTTTAGCTTTACTTGTGTGTGTGGTCTTTGCTTTCCCTGTTAATTTATCTTTACCTTCACCCACAAGTCTTCTGCCTTTTACCCTTTCAGCTCTCCCCCCGACCCTGCTGGCAGGGGAATCAGCGAGTGGCTGCCTGGGGCTTGGTGGCTGGCTGGGGTTAAACCATGGTGATGTTATATTCCATCTTGTGTGCTTGTTGTCTGTCACTCTTCCACTTTGCACCTGCCTCTATGGCTTTAAGCTAATTTCCTAGATAGGAATGCCTTTTCCCTGGATGCATTTCTTCATACATTTCTTCCAGGTCACCACTGGTTTTCCACCTCTTTCTTCACTCTTTTCATCTCTTTTGATTTTTAGTACTTGGACACTTGGGTAATGTTAATCCTCAAGGGCCAGTTGGTTGAGACAGTTGACTCAGATTTCAATCAGGCTTGAGAGAGCACCTTCTGTGAATGTGTGCTTAACTGTAATAAGCCTGTGAAAGAAAATTATATGAAATTCAGCAGCTTTACAGTTGAAGTGGTGGTTATTATTTGAAAGCCACATTTTTCAAATGCTAAGAAAAATATGTATTTTTAAAGTGCTTGAATTTGCAGATTCTGGATGCTGAAGGAAACTTTTCATTGACCCATCTGAGTGTTTTGGCAGTTTATTGAAAGAATGTGTAGCAAATTGGTCTTCATTAGCTACCCATTAGATGGGCAATCCACTTTTTAAAATGTTGTAATATCAGAATTTACTGAATGAAAAAAAAATTAGATGCAGAGATTTTATTTGATTTCAATAAGGTTTATCTTTTAAATTTGATACAGTCTTGTGCTAACTTAGGTTTGAACACAAGCTTCCTAGCCTTTAACAGCCAAAGGCAGAAGTGGCCTTGGTTTCAAGAAGGAAACAAAAGTGTGGAGAATAGTAGAGCTCTTCTTTCAGCTGCAAGATACTGCCTGCTCTTCCACTTGTCCTCAGCTCTCCAACCTCACTTTTCCAATGGTATTGCAGGTAGTATTTCTGAGATTTCATGTTCAGGATTTCTTTTAAAAACTGAAGGAGACCAACTGCAGAGGGCAAAGCCTGCTCAGATGTAAACTCAGATTGTTAATCCCTTTCCTAATCTGTAAAGTTTTAGTTCTCTCTCATATCTTGTTCTTCTTTGCTTGCCAACCCAGGAAGCCAGATGCCAATATGAACGGTACACTGTGTCATGTAGAAGGTGCAGGTAAATACACCCACCAACCAGCCTGTAGAGATGGGGCTGGAGCCCAAGGATGATTACTTCAGAGTAATGGCATAAGATATTTTAGTGAAAACAAAAGGACTGCAGTTTTTATTTGTCCTCATTTTTCTTCCTAAGCTTCCTAAAAGTGTGCTTGTAGGCAGCTGATTCCAGGGAGTTTTATGACTCTGAGACTGTGCTCCTGGGCTGTGCTCAGCAGAGACCTCCATGTCCACATCCCCCCATGTGGTTCATGCCCCATCGGTCACTCAGCCAGAGCCTGGCAGAGGCACTGCCATCCATCTGGGCCATTTATCAGCTTTGACTGCCGTTGCTATTTTGGAGCTTTCAAATAGGCACAGATAACAAAAAGAAATTATTTTGTATTTAATCATATGGTGCTGAAAAGCAAGTAAAGCACTGAAATCATTGCAAGAATCAAAATGTGGAGAGAGGAGAGGCGGGAGTACAGAAGTGGGAGAGACATACACTGATGAAAGGGATGAAGTGTCACTGATGTTAAATAGATGAGTAAAGGTGAGGAAAACACAAATGCTGTAGGAAGTTGAATTTTAAATTAATATCAGTTTATGTTGTAATGTCAAGGCTATACTTTATAGCTGGAACAAGAACTCTGTCATAAATCCAGATTAATCTGTTTGGTCTTCAAGAGATGGAGGAATGACTCACTCTTCCTCAGAATTTATGAGCTGTTATTGTTAATATAAGGATGCGTTGCCTGTTACACTCTTTGGAAATGAAGGTGTTTTCTCAAGTATTTTGAATGCTGTATTTACATCCCTAACCATGTTTTCCAGGGAGGAGGTTTGCACTGGCCTATACTTTGACCCACCTTCCTGGAATATCCTGGGAAATGTGTTGAAATACTGGTCTGCTAACTCTCTTCCCAGGCATTCCTTTAACCTGCCTTAAAATTCACATTAAGTTAGGTTAAGGTAAAAACAAATGTGATTTTATTGATGAAGTTTTCTTTATGCAATACAATGTATAATGTACCCTATAGACACAAAAAAATGTAAAAGAAAACCAAACAATTGTCTGCCTGTTAGGTTAAATCAGGATCTTCCACCTAGCCTTTATGGAATAGCTCACAGTTTGCTAGGAAGTGATGTCCCCATGGGTGAGGAGATGTTTTACAAGGAAATCTCTGGTCTTAGATGTAGAGGTGGAGGAGAGTTAAGGTTAAATATAAACTGCTAGACCCAAACAATTTTTTGTTGTTTCATTTGTAGTGAAATCTTCTTTTCCTTCTCTCTCATTCTTACACTTGTGTAAGAATTACTGATCCATAGTTTATTCAGTTATAGATGCCATCTGAGCTGTTAAATAGGGTCACTTCTTTGAAATACAAGGATCTCTTTGGATACATTTCCTGTAAGGCAGTAGGCTGCCTTTTTGGTAGATTTTGTCCACCTGATTTAACCGTTACTAAAATGTTAATTCTGTTAATTAATGAAGAGGAAAACCGTGGTTCCCATCTGCTAAGGAAACAGAAGAATCTCTGTATACTGCCTTTTCATGCTCTAGACCTTATGAGCATTCAGTTCAGCACCTTCATACAGTTCCATAAACCAAGACTGAAGTATGTATTGCTGACTCTTGAATTAGTCTACATGTGACTCCCTACAGACCACTTTGGGGTAAAAAAGGGCTTGAGATAACTGTCTTTTTTTTTTCCCCTCCTTCAAACTCTTTACCTTTTTTTTGCCTTTGCTCCTTTTTGTGGAAGTCATAGATAGGAGTCTTTTGCTTCTCACATGATGCCAGTGAAAAGTTGCTGTCCCACTGTAGGCTTAGTTTCTCAGTCTGTGACTGAGATAATGATGAGTCATTTCTAACTGTATTAACAAATGGCCAGAGCAGTGGTTCATGCACTTTCCTACAGTAAGCTTTTGTAATTAAGGGTGCCAGGTTTTATTTTATGGACTGAAAACTATTAGAACACCAGAGTTAGTTTCCATGGGCCTTGTAGGAGACATTGCATGAAAAATCTGGTGCCTTTGCACAGCTACATGATTGAATTCAGTAGGTTTGCCCTTTGCACCATGAAGGGACTAATTCTAATGTTACTATTTTTAACCTTGTACAAATCTTTCGATTTGCCATTGCCATAACTTCCGTAGAGCTAATTAAAATGCCTTCTTTCAAGAAATCATAATAATAACTGGGGAAGAAAAAGGCCTGAAAAATGTATTGCCACCCTGAGCTATAAATGCACTATGGAAATGTGGAGTGTCATGCACAGATCTGTAATCCCTCAGGGATAGCATTAGCCTTTGATGGGATTGTTCAGTGAAACTGCAGTGCGAACAGCTCTTTAAATTTAAGATGGTGAGATTTTAAAATAGATTTTAAAATGGAATGGGGTTTGTTCTAATTGTTCTGACTGAAATGCTAAATTCTTATTACCAGGTTTATTTTTACATCTATTGTCTTTCTTTAGCAAGCTTTAGAGAAGTCCCATCTCCTGATGTTTCTTAGGTGTTTGGATGACTGCGTTATGTGTTTATGTGTTGATGTGCTCGCTGTCTTTGTCTTGTCATTTGGTGCTAGCTTGAAGGAAAATAGGAGCTTGCATGAACCTTTGCTGAATGTGCCTTTGCTCTTTTGCTCAAAATCGGTGTGGAGAGTGTGGGTGTTGATGAAGGAAAGCAGCTGCTGCTCCTGCTGTTCCCTTAGGAGGTATTGTGTGTTCCTAACAGTAATGCTGGAAGTCAGGCAGGACTTCCACAGGTCAGCAAGGTTTCTCCTCTTTGAACTTGGCTGTAGGCTGTCCTATAATAACCCCAGTGCATTGTGTTATTCACCATGGCAGCGTTGCTGAGGGTATTTTTGGTATCTGAATAAAACAACTCCAAACTTGAATGTTTGCTGGATTTTTTTAGGCATACTGTTGGATGAACGACCTCCAATGCCTCAGGCAAAAAGCACCAATATGGTTATTTGCTTCATTTTGGAAAAGAAGAATCCAGCATTGTTTTAATTTACATTTTGTCAATCTCAAGCCCCTCTACTAACTTCATCCATGTATTGGGTTTTTTTGTACGTAACTTTTTTTTTGTGAGAGTTTCTGAGAGAAAAACACAGCCTCTAATTTAACACCAGAAAGACCCCTCTGAAGTATTGTCTTTAAAAGTAATTTACTTGCGCTGAACTCTTAAATTGAGAACTCTATTTGGCATAGCTTTAGTTTTTGATCTACAACCAGCAAATGCTGGAAGTTACTTAATAGTTATGCAAAGAGCAAAGAATAAATCAACAGCTGAATAATGTCCTCCTTTAATTACTTTTTGCTCTCATTTTATATTTAATTTTACATCAAATGAAGTGTTCCTTAGAGTAAGTGAGATGTTGATTAGTTAAATGGATTATTTATGGTGGAAAAAAATTTAATTGAAGTAAAATCAAACATCTTTGCATATATGTGAGCAAACCCAGGCAATAATTTATCCGTTGAATTTGCTTTTAGTTGACTTAAAGCAGGACTATCACAGCTCACAAGGTAGTTTTTGTCATGTATGTTGTTACTGAGTTCTCACTTGAGAACAATATTTTCTTATTTTGGTATACAGTGTTTTTACATTGGCTGCTTACTAGAGAGGAATTGCTGGGGAAGAATGTGAGCAGGATTCAAAGCATCTGATTTCTCGGTGCTTGGCAGGAACAGATCCTAGAAAAAGAGTACAGTAGGTGATTTTTTTCAGAAGTGTTTCTTTCTCTCCACCAAATTTTTGACAGAAAATGAGGGTCCTTGCCTCTTCTTCTCAAGTTGTAGTTGTTAAGCTGTCAGGAAAACAAAGCAAAGTAATTTTAATTTCAGAAGGTTTTATTGTTAGATGGCTTTAAAATTACTCTATGGAAAGACAAATAGTTGTACAGTAGCGGTGAATAAACCAGATACTGCTATGGAAACTTCCCTGGATATAGTATAGAGAGATCTGCTTTGCTACAGTTGCATTTAGCTTGGAAAATCTGTATTGTGAGTTTTCTGTGCAGAGGATGTATTTCAGGAGCAAAGGAGACATGAGGTTGTTGGGTTTAGTGCGTGAATCACAGAGAGGAGTGGGTGCAGCAGACATGTCCTCTGCTGCTCCTCAGGATAAGTACAGGTTGAGTTAACAGCGTAGATTTTGCTGGGAGGGGAACTCTATCTTCATGTCCTGAGTAAAGCAGCAAAGTGCTCTCTTTTAAAGGCTTGCATGTTACTGAGGTGGTCCGACACCTCTTGTTAGACACTGTATTTTACAGTGCCTACAAGTTTGTCAGCTGGGACCTCTTGGGCTGAAATTTTTATTACTTGTTTATCTGGTTTCGAAATGATACTTCTTTTTTCTTTGAATACTTCTGTTATCTCTGTATCAAGGAATAGGGATTTCTGTCTTCATGTTCCTCATGTCTGCTTTTAGACCAATTTATAACTCCTTGAAATCTGGGGGAAGAAATTTAAATTTTAGCAGTTAAATATCTTCCTGGTTTGCTGGTCAAACTGTACATGCATCCATCCTACAGAGTGACTCAGTGCAATGGTATCTGATGCTCCAGGGATGAGGTTGGATTGTTTCTGCATCAGCTGCTTCTGCACTGAAACAACCAAGCTGAGGGTGGATGTAGGGAAAACAGAGAGCAGGTGAAATGAAAGTGATGAAGGCAGGAACGGTTGGGAGGGGAGAGCAGAATTCATGAGGAAGGGCTGTGGTGGGAGAAGACAAGTGAGTTTGTCTAGGAAAGGAGACTGGAAGGTGAGGAAAAGCATTGCTGAAGGGGGTTTGAAATGGAAAGCCCATCGAGGAGACTGGGAATGGGAACTGTCAAGAGAGAAAGAGAGAAAGTAGTTGAGGAATGGTGCTTTACAAGGACATGAGGAAGCAGAGGAAGGGAGATTAGAATGAGGTCACAAAGATTTGGTGGTGGGGAAGAAA
Organism: Brachypodius melanocephalos; assembly: GCA_013398615.1. Lineage (NCBI taxonomy): Eukaryota > Metazoa > Chordata > Aves > Passeriformes > Pycnonotidae > Brachypodius > Brachypodius melanocephalos. The sequence goes on along the minus strand of VZSR01003807.1, from coordinate 12,236,829 downwards.
TAGGATGAGTTTGGATAGAAAGGGGCTAAGGAAGTTTGAGCATGGTATGAAAAGTGTTAAACACCATGGCCTGCCATTGCTGTGTTAAGCCCTGCATTCAAGAGTCTCTTATCAGTAAATATCTGTGAAGGCTGCCAGTAAAATCTCTCAGCACTGTGCAGATGTGGGGATGTGGGGTACAGCAGGCCACTAACGTTCAGTGTTAAAAAAATGGAAGAATTTAGGTAGTTCTTTTGCCTCAGTGAGACACAGAAGAACCTGAAAATACCAGCAGAATTATGACCACTTTATCCAGTTGATCCACTTGGTGCTGTTTTAAGGCCAGCATTTGCCCTCAGCAGTGTCAGATCCTCCCTATTCTCACTGTATGGTTAATGTAGGAACCTGCCACCCTATGGGAGGTGCTAGTGGTTTGGGACTCCAGATGCACAGGTTTAATCCCAAATTGGCCACTCACAGGCTGTGTGATCTTGGACTAGCTAATTCCCCAGAATGTGCTTTTATTTTCCCCATCAGTAATTTGGGGACAATAATTTCTAACCGTCCTCTGTAGAGGCCACTGAGCTCCACGAGTGCCACAGTTCAGGAAGAGCTGAGAAGAGCTGGTTGTGCTATTAGTGACAGATTTTTTCTGTCTGACTGGTGACTGTTTCCTTTTTCTCTTTGGACCATTGTGTGACTGTATTAGGACATTGAGAAGAAAGAAAGGAGCTGCTGGGGATAATAGGTATGGTGTAACAGGGACAGCTTTCTGTCTTATTATCCAGACTCACTGCTCAGCCAAAACTGGATGCATTTGTGTCTGCAGGTTGGACTGACTCAGACTTCGTAGGGAGTCATTTCAAAGACATACAGACCTCCCTAATGACACTTAGTTTATATAAAATCATTCTAAAGAAGCTGGCTTTATTAAGTAATTGTGAGCAAGTTGGACCCTGGCACGGAGTACTCGTTTTGTAGCTGTTGGGATAGTGCTGCGTGTGCTGTGATCTTTGGGCTGCGGGATCAGGCAGCGCCACAGGAACATGGGAGGGTGAGAGACAGGACTAGGAAGGGGGAAACTGTAGAGTAGCACATTTATTGTCAAACATTGATACGTGGATGTTTTAAGAACTCTGTGCAGCTGCTGATCTTTGAACAAGAGAGCTTTTTTGATTCCTGTTTATTCTTGCTCTTCTTACTACTTGCAGCTCTCTTTGAGCAGAGAAAGCACCTCAGTGCTGTGCTGTAGATGATTCAGATGCTGATTTATGGTGTGTATCTGTATGTATGAATTTGGATTTGAATTCAAATGAGAAGCTCTGTCAATGTCATAGGTATCTAGCATTGAGAAGCAATTGCCTTTCAGTGGTATATGTGCTATATTTAGTACGATTCTTATGAATATTTCCGACCCTTGTCATTCTGTCACAGTTGTCATTGAGGAACATGCTCAGGTCAGAAAGCTTTTGGTATGTCTCATTGTTAGAGGAGACATACCATATGTGGCATAGAGATCAAGAAAATGTCCCATTTGCTACCAGTTTTTGAAGTAGCAATCAGTGCATTGCTGCATTCACAGGAGTCTGTAGTCAGGCTCAAAAGGCAGTTGGCTGAGAAAGTGCAGAGTTAATTCTATTAGGGTCTTGCAGTAACATCACTTCTTCTATTATATTAAAACCTTTCCTTCTTTCCAGCTCTTTTTGATTGTTGTTTTTGTTCTTGAAGTTTAGTGACTTTCTACAAGGCCATGTAGTGATAGGACAAGGGGGAAGGGCTTTAAACTGAAAGAGGGTAGTTTAGATTAGGTAACAGGAAGAAATTCTTTACTGTGAGGGTGGTGAGGCACTGAAACAGGTTGCCCAGGGAAGCTGTGGATGCTCCATCTCTGGAAGTGTTCAAGGCCAGAATCAAGGCCAGTGTTCAGGAATGGCACTCTCAGCAACCTGGTCTAGTGCAAGGTGTCCTTGCCCATGGCAGGGGGTTGGAACTAGATGATCTTCAAGTTTTCTTCCAATCTCCAACCACTCTAAGATTCTATGATTCTCTGTACATGAGAGTGAGCCTGGCAGGAAGCCAGCAGATGGTAGACTGGCTCTGCAGCCCCGTATCTGTGCTGCTGCTGCTTTGTCCTCAGAAGCTTCTGCGACTTTGGTCTTCAAACAAGCCTCCAAACCCTTCTGGGAAGTTGGTACAAGAGCAGATTAAAGTGCTTAGCTGTTCTTTTTGGGAACAAGCTCAATTCCACTGGTTTTGAAGAACCAGATGCTTGTGAACTTTAGAGGCTGATATCTTTCTCAATGGCAGTATTTCTTTTAACCTCTTTCTTTAGTTGTTTCTGTCCTAGCTCTTCCTCTGTAACCTGTCCCCGTTAGGTAACAGAAGCAAAAACTTGGATAAAAGTATTTTGATATTCTTTTGCCTCAAATCTGTGTGTAAAGGTACAGGTGCAGAATTTTTTAGGGAAATTTTCACAAAACATTATATTGGGAATATATTAAGTGAATATCTATTTTATGTTGCATTCCATGTAGTTAGCATTACCTTGAGAGAGCTCTTGTCTTTGTGCCATATGACACAGTTCTTCCCTACAAGCCTGGCTCTGGGGCTGAACCCCTTTCTTAAAATGTGCCTGTGGTTATGTTTAGGAGTCTTAAAAACCTCCCTGGCAAGCTGATGTCCTTGCTTTTGTCATATTTACCTGTTGTCATAGTATTTGCCACTATGCACTGCAGGTTGAAAACAGTCCCTTAAGCCACTCCAGATTGTTCAGTCCAGTACTGTGTAGAGATGTTCTTTTTACACTGACCTCTAATTAGAAAAACTTTTTTTTGGATCACCTCCTCTCATCTGTTTTCAGAAGAGTGTAGCTGTAATTCCTCAATGCTCTTCATTCATCTCCAGTTGAGAATTTCTGTGTTAGAATAAGTACCTCCACTGTCTGCCATTATCAGTCATGAAATACCTTGACTAGTGAACAAAATACAGTACTGTAAATTGAGGTTAATATACAATGGTGGTACAAAGTGGACACCAAAAAGTAGTTAGTGTATGCTTCAGGAATAGAGAATGTAATTAGAAAAGATTTTTTTTTTTTAGCAAGAGAATTAAAAAAATCAGGAAGGTTAATGAGGTAATCTTAGTCTGTGGTCCATGGGAGCCTTTTAATCTTTCTTTCTGTTCTTAAGAGTAGCATTGCTGTGACTTAGTGTAGTGACTGTAGATTTAAGATTAAAAAAAGTGGGGTTTGTCAGTTTTACCCTTATTTATGGAGCTTGGTTCTCATTTTACTGGATCGTGATAAAAATGAGAATTGCTTAAATCCTACATCCAGAGAGTCAGGCTTTGGGCTCTGAGACCAGAAATGGCTTAAAAGTATTATGTAGACTTCAAAAGCTTGGGCTGTATGAGCAGGGATGAGTCTCAAATGAGAGCTTTGTTAAACAGTAAGAGTATGCACAGCTTGAGTCTCAGAACAGTGTGGATTTAGCTCACAAAAAAGAAAAACAATTGGGAAGAAAATCTCTTTACTGGGGATGAATTATCGTATCTTCTAGATTTTGACTACACGATGAGAGGGTAAGTTAGCCTGGATCACATAGCTGCCCAAAAAGAAAGGGGTTTAGGATCTGTTTGTGGAGTCTATATATATTTATGGCCTCCAACCTTTTTTAATTCACTTCACATGAGAGTTGTGCATTATTTATAGTGAGTGTGGGAGATGGAAAAAGTATTGTGGAAGAAAGAAAAATAAACCTTTCAATCATGAATTCTGTTTTTGGCTGTGATGCCTGTTTGGGGCAAGATGCCAATAATTTTGCACCCAAAATAGAAGTGCTAAAATGCCCCAAAATTCACCAGTCTCACTCATGATCTGAATATTTTCTCAGATTATAGTTAGGAGGCAAAGCACAGAGTCTTGAGGCATGCATCAGCCTCATGATGAGAGGAGCAGATCATCCTCTTTTAACTCACGTCCTCCTGCTGCCTTTAATGGCCAGAGAGAGGACCTTTGTGTTCAGGGGTGTAAAAACAAACCTCAGCTTCTTGGGTTTTGTTCTCCAGTGCTTGCTGCTCCAGCCTGGGCCCTACACCAGCACAGGCTTCATCTTGGCTTGGGCCAGGCGTGCTGAGAGCTCCCTCAGAAGGCTCCCAGGTTTTGGAGCTCTGTAGGACTGTAGCCTGACTGTGGTTCCGGGGTTTAACAGCACAGATGAAGCTCAGTGTAGAGATTGAGCAGTGTTGGGCACAGGAGGCCACAGCCATCAGATGGACGTGCTCTACTGCATGGCCAGGCTGCTTCTGTCACTGCCAGGTTGTCAAAGGGACATGGATGCACTTCCATGGACAGCCTTGGGCTATCACAGCTTATTCGAGAAGCTTATTTTCCTACACCTTCATAGTTGTGAGGCATTCTTCCTGCAATCTGATGTGCAGTGTGGCCACTCACACAACTGCATTGGCACAAATGAAGGAACAGTAAGATGGGAACAAGCAGCTGAAGTGGGAATTTTGCCCACTGAAGGAAATTTATACAGCAGCTCTTCCTGTGTCTTCCACAAAGAATGATGCTTAGAAGAGTTCTCTCAACCAGCCTGAGAGGGTTTGTGTAGCTCCTAAGCGCTGTTCAACAGTGCCGACTATTTGTTCAAAGTAAGCATCCAGTCATGCCATTTTGTGCATCTCTTGTTTCACTTACAGCTGAACTGTTCATTCTGTTTAGTGCTACAAGAGTTGTTTAGAAAACAGGAGGATTGCATACTGTGACTGTCAGCTCAGGTTACTTGGAAGGGAAGGCAATGCCCTGTGTTGTTAAAGCAAGTCAAATGTTATTTATTTTAGCCCTCAATACAGAATAGCCTAATAAACCCCTGTTCAGCCTGGGTAACAGAGAATGTAAAGGCATGTAATGCTTGAGAAGAACAAAAGGATCAAACAACATGAGCAGGTGGGGTTTTTTGTTATTGTTGTTTTGGGGTTGTTTTGGTTTGGGGTTTTTTTTGTTGTTTTTGTTTTTTGTACATGTTGTACTTTTAACATACTCTACTTGTTCTTCTGTGGGTTCTTCAGACTCTGCAAGGGGACACTTTTCATGTTTCAAGTATCATACATTTAGACACTATATAGCTGTGATGAGTAGGGCAAAGAGTAAGACACAGTGATTCAGCCTGAATCTCTTGTGGAGCTATTAACTCTCCTTATCTCATCAGAAAAGGTGAGACTGGGTCTATAGGATAAGGGAGATAAGGTCTATAGGAGATAGACTTCTCAATGATCTCATTAATTTTCTTAGTTTTCTTAGTTAATGTCTATAGTGTTCATTTACACAAGCATTCAAGAGTCATCTCAGACCTAAAATTTACAAATTTAAACTTAAAAATATTAAACTTTTCCAGCTTTTTGTTGAACTGATATTATTTGTTATTCTACTCCTGATGGCCACATTAAAATATTTGAAGTTTTTTTGTGTGTTAAACTATAAATGAGATTACTTTGTAACCTTCTGGTGTGTTTTGAAATCTAACAAACAGGGAGAAAGTTACAGTAAAAGTGTTCCCTTACACAGGCTTTAACACCCAGGAGCATTTTCCCTGTAATCCTTCAAGTGAGGGAAGCAGGGAAGGGCGAATCTGTTCTTCCATCCAGAGCAGATTCTGGGCAGTACCTCTGCCCTGAGGTCCTGCAACTGGGATCCAGTAACTTGATGATTTTTTTGTGTGCACCTTGCCTGGAGAGAAGAAAACCACTGTCTTCAGAAGGTGCTTAGCTCTGGGACTCTCAAAGGAAAGTAAGCCCATAAGGTAATCCTACTGCACATAAAAATGAACCCCAAAAGGCCAAAATTCTGGCAGTAGAGCACACAGCCGAAAGAAAAAAGAGGAACAAATAACAGAATATGCTTTAAATGAGTAAGAAGCTGGAAGTTGATGAGACAATTGATGGGTGTGCTGGGTGGATTGCTGTGCACAGAGGGAGCAGTTCAAGAAAGCAGAATATTGCAGAAATGTTAAATTGTTTATTAGTACCAATCCTCAGCACAGATTTGTGTCCACATTTATTGAGAGCTCAAGCATGAAGTGGCTGAGGTGTTGGACAAAATATATACAGTCTTATTAGAAATAACATAATAAGAATGTGGAACTATAAATGTGTTAGAAGTCTCTAGGAAGCTTCTAGAGAATTATATCCCAGTAAGCTTATACTGGTAGTTGGAAATTAGTTGAAATAATAATTACTGACAGGTCATAATTCGTAGCTTGCAGCCGTTGAGATTATACAGAAGGAAGTGATGCCAAACTGACAGAGAGAAAGGTGTTTTGGAATATGGAAAATCATTTGATTTGAATCAAGAAAGCTTGTAGAAAGTTTCATTGTCCTTTGCAGATGGTTATTTAAAATCATGGTATGACTAAGATGTCTCAAAACCTGTATTGAACACAGAAGCAAAAGGTGCGTTACCCACTTAGATCTATTAACAGTGGCGTGTTGACAGATCCCCACTTCAAACTGGTGGGGACTGCTCTGTTCTCAGAAGCATGAAACAGCACTCTTGTGCCATTTTGCCTGCCTCATTAGCCCTGCTGAAAGGCAGAAGTGGGAATTGCCTAAATGGTGTCTGATCCCTGAGCATGGAGAGCTATGAGGCTGCCGGTCCTACACCCCTCCCCTGAGAGTTCCACTTAGGAAGGAGCTGGACCTGAGAACAGCAAGCTCTTTTTCGGTATAAGACTGACTTGAAAAATAATAGTAATAGAAAAAATCCCAGTAATTTTGAAAACATGTCGTTAAGAATGGCCATTAAGAATAGGAAAAGTAATAAAGAACAGCATGGAGAATGTTACCAGAAGTAAAAGCTGATATATCAAAAACGCCCTTGTCTCACCTCAAAATAGCATTCGAGAGTTAGTGGGAGTTCTGGGAACACAAGATGAAGCTGAAAAAGAATTGGGGAAGTCTCAGTCGTGGAGAGTAACTGAAGAAAATTGTGACTGTTTACCTTAGAAAGCAGATGAGTCAGAGAAGAGGCGTGCTAAAACTGTATAAACCAGCACATGGTAATGAGAAGGTAGATTGGGGTAAGTTTCTCTTTGCTTGTCTTAAAACGCTAAAGTGAGTGACTGACTATTTAAAGAAATCAGAAGGTTGCAAATTCCAAACCTGATAAAAGGAAATTCTTGTTCAGATGTGTGATTAAATTGTGAAAGTCACTACAGCAGTAAGTTGTTGTGCTAAAGAATTCAACACGGTTTTTAAAAGGTTATTTCAATGGATATCAGAAATCTTTACAGCTGCTGTAATCCATGGTGACCAGTTTTGGAGGAAATATTAGACTTAAGTTTTTAAGACTAGCTACCAGGGGTATCTTCATATTCTGTTGCTGGTCGTGCTTCCTTCTTAACATAAAGTGTTAGGTTAGTGGTGTAATTAATTAATAATTGTATGCAAGGTGTGAAATTACTTCTGATTCTCAGTAACAAGCTAGAAAACACCCCTGTGTCGCTAGTGCCTGAATTTAGAGGGGTCTTTTTTCAGGCATTGAAACAGAGTAACCTGTGGAATCCCTTTGGGCCAGGCTTCAGCACCACTCTTGAATACACTTGACAACAATAACCCAGGTAAGGATTCTTCCCAGCATCTCTTGAGGTGGCCAAGATCTGTGTCTAAACAGATGCATTCAGGGATGGGATTCCATAAATGTAATGAGGTCAGGAACTGATGTGGTTTTAAATTTGGGTAGAAGGTGTTGAGTTGCCTTTTTTGGGTCATATGTGCACTTCCTGTGTGAGTAAAAGATCTTTGTCTCTTAAAAAGGTCCTAAAGCAAGAGAGCTTTCTGCACTTGTGTTCTGGAGTTCATTTCACTTACAGTGACTGGAAGGCATGACGTAAGGAACTGCTGTCTTTGCCTGAAGTCTTCAGTTAAACTGTTAAAAGAAATAATCAAAACTAAGCTAAGAAAATTATTGGTTTTGTTTGCCTGCAAAAGCACATCTTGTTGGGGAAGTTGCAGTGCTCATGGTTTTCATGGATGTGCATGTGAGTATGTGATGTGTGTGTGAGTACATAGTGCTGAGCAGTTCATTTTTGCCATTCTTGATTTTTGTCAAGATTTTGGTTGGATTGAATTCTATTTGTCCATGTATGAATTTGACACTTGCAAGACATCAGCAGTCAGTTCATGTAGTCCTGCCATTTTACCTGATAGTAACGTCCCCAGGAACAGTACCTGCAGTCTTACATTCAGCTCAGGGGTGGTGTAATTATTCTCTTGAGTTGTGCTTCCTTATAGGTGACGTGATATTTTTGGATAATTCAAAATATTCCGAACAATAATTAATGATGTTGTATGCAGATTTCAAAGGTATGAGTTAGATATTTGAAAATACCTTGGAAATCAAATCCTCCTGAGAAAGGAAAGCTATATATGCAAAAAAAGAAACTAATTTCTGCTTAATTGCCAGAAGATAAGGTAATTCCAAAATGTTAATGGAAAATGCTGATATTTGGCCTTCAAATGGCAAGCATGATGCAAACCTGCTGGTTGGAATCAGTGAAATGGTATGGAAAAAACTCCCTCCCTACTTGAGAGTTTGGGGAAATCAATGCCTAATAAATTGTGCATATGCCTGTGCAGTAATAATAACAGAATTTTAGAAAGATTAAGAAGGCTGGCATGATTTCTGTTAAAATAGCATTAACTAACTGGGTCATAAATGCAAATAAGGCTATTAACTCTAGATGACTGGCTTATGGTTACAATATCTCAGCCATTGGGTTTTCATGGCATTAACAACAGACTCCAGTGCATGAGCCCACATCACATGGTTTTATTTTTAGTACTGATAAATCTAATATTTCAAGATCATGTGAGGCTGGGCACTGAAGGTTTCTCAGTAGCTGCCTCTTCTGCACTCCCTCACTCTGCAGGGAGACACTGCCCAGGGCTCCCTGAGTCACGCTCAGTCCCGCTCAGCAGAGGTGTCAGCTTTGGCAAATGGCACGTTAGGAGCAAAATCATCCTTCTGATCCTGGGTCTGGTGATTCATGCAGTGTCAGGATGGTTGGGAGCGTGGCTGCAGGCCAGGCAGGATGCCCTGCCATGGCTCGTACCAAGCAGTGCTTGGGTGTGAGCATCATGAATACTTGGACACAACATTTTTGTTGGTATTTTCTACAGAAATGTAGAAACTTTGAAGGAATTACTATATAGAAATGATGGCAAAGCAGGATATAACTGCAAGGATGTGGTTGGTGCTGACATGGAGGTTTGCTGAAATACTTCTGGCTGGTGGGCTGGGATGGCAAAGAAGGACGAAGCAGTGGTTGCCACGAGCTGTGTATCCAGCTTCCAACTGAAGCTCTGGGATAGTGGATGATAGAGGAAGCTAGTAGGTGGGAGCTGTGGCTGTGGGTTCTCTGTGCTCCACTATTTGGGGATGCTTAGCTGGAGCCTTCTCAGCTCAGCTTCATCTCCTGCCCTGTGCTAGCTGAGCTCGCTCATGACTCAGCTTTCTGGGGCTCCTTCACTCCTGCATCTGAACGTGGAAGTACTTGATGGTCCCTGTAGTATCCTTCAGTCCAACACAGAGTACTCTTTGGTACTGCATAAAGAACCTGGTGAAAATCACTCTCTGTTGGATCTAGGGTCCCAGTGTTGATTCCATGCTTTTGATCTGTGGCCCTGGCACTCCATCTCCCTGTTTTTGGGGAGAGGGAGACCGCCTGATTTCTCTGTTATGATGTGATGCACTCAGAACCACCCATACAATCAGTCTCCCTCCCAAGACCACTAGCTGCTTGATCTGAGCAAACAATTTCCAAGCAGAGTTGATCATCATGCTAGTGGTGTCACTGCTCTAATTATTAAAGGTTTCTGAGAAAGTTGATGTTTCCTGGGCTGTTTCACTCTATTGCTCTGTAAGCAATGTTGTGCTCTGGAAATGTAAGCAGAGTAACTGTTCAAAGTGTAACAAGAGCACACACAGAGCAAAACTTACTGGAATGACTGATTGTTTGCAGACATGGAAATAGCTGGCAGACCATCTAGACAGCCATTCCCTATACTGCCAAACTACAGACAGACACAAAAATGTGATTTAATCATAGTTACAGAAAGACAAATCATTCCTCTTTACTCTCCTGCATAGAATAGGACTGTTCTATATGCTATATAGAATAGGACTTTCTCTTTATCACATACTTATCTTGAAATAGTATGTCTTTAGTCCATATATGTGCAACACTTCAGCACTGAAATGAGCTTTAAAGTGATACTGTTCTGTAAAAACATTAGAAAATTTAAGGAATTTATGTTCATTAATGAACTACAATTATTTTTCTTAACTCTCAGTTAATGAATAAGAAAACAATGTTTTAATAACAGAGCCACTGAACTGCAATAATCATGTCAGTTTAAAAAAATTCCCTGCAATATACCTTTTCACAATATGTGAAAATTTGTATGAAGTGTTTCCAAAGGTTGGCTTCATTCCACTTTTTCTTTTAGAAGACTGTTCAACTATTCCTTTCATTGCTGAAAGCTTTTCTTGATATTTAACCTAAAATACAATTTCCTGACTATCATCCTATTTCTTACAGTAACATTTAATAATATCGTGCCTTCCTTGTTTTTTCATGTCATTCCAGTACTTGCTGATCCTTTGTGTGACTACTTTGCCAGTGCGCATTCTTTTATTTTTTGCCTCTAATATAATATCTCAAAACTTGCATTGCTTTCCATGCTTTAAAACTCTTTTAAGAAGGATAAAACTTACTTTAAAATCTGTAAATCATAAAGAAATTAAAATCATGCATGGAATGAAGGCAAGTATTTTCTCCAGCTGTGTCTGAAGTAATGCTGATGCTTGATAAGGAGTCAGTGTTTTCTGCTTTTGAGTTTGGATTCATTGGACTGTGACAGTCGGTGACCTGCTGGCAATGCTCTTCCTAATGCAGCACAGGATGCCATTGGCCTTCTTGGCCACCAGGACCCACTGCTGGCTCATGCACAGCTTGTTTTCTACCAGGACCCCCAGGTCCTTCTCTGCAGAGCTGCTTCCCAGCAGATCAGCCTCCAGCCTGTGCTGGTGCCTGGGGTTGTTCTTCCTCAGGAGCAGGATCCTGCATTTGCCTTTGCTGAACTTCAGACAGTTCCTCTGTGCTCCTCTCTCCAGCCTGTCAAGGCCCTCCTGAAGGGCTGCACAGACCTCTGGACTATCAGCCACCCCTCCCAGCTCTGTGCGTCAGTGGAATCTCCAAGGAGGCATCTGTCCCTTTGTCCAAGTCCCTCATGAACAAGTTAAACAACACTGGGCCCAGCATTGAACCTTGGGGGACATCACTAGTGACAAGCCTCCAAACAGTCCCCATGCCACTAATTATGACCCTAACAATGTATTTTAAACATTAAATATTGCATATGCTCATTGACATGCAAGTGACTTGAGATAGAAAACAGCTGCCCATTTTGCATGGCGAAATTTTCTTAAGGATTTTACTGGGGGAAAAAAAGAACAGAAATGTTTGTACTTAATGCTTTTCCTCTCTTTTTTTGGGCTGAAGTAAAGGATAAACTAGACTATAAAAATTACTTTCCAGTGATGCAGTGCATATAAACTAGCTGGCTTGTGCTCTTGGATACAGATCAGACAACTTCCAGTTCACATACTGGTTGGGTTTTTAAAGGCTGGATATTGTTGCTCGTTGGTCTCTGCAAGTCAGTTTTACCTCAGTTCCTTGAAAACTGCTTTCTGAACCACTGGTAATCAATATATGTTAATATTTGCATTAGATAAGGTGTAATGTTGTCTTTAGTTAGATGTGTGTTACCTGTCACCCTTACTGCCAGCAATCTGATAGTTTCACAGTGACCCTTATATCCCATATTACATTCCCAGCCTGTAGTTTGCCCCTCTTGAGGCTAATACCGTCATCTTACAGTTCTGTAGAGCAAACCTTCCCTGAAGAGCTTCCCTAGCCTGGTTTTTGCTTTGTCTTCAAGCCTAAAAACTCCAAAGGCTGTACTTGATCATAAGATGTGCAGTTCCAATGACATGAGGGTCAATTTTAGTTGAGACTTCTGTGTGCCACAGTGGTAAAAAACAATAGCAGTGATTTGTGCTTTTTTGCCTGTTACTATCCTTCTGTCTCTGTAACTAATTCAACCTTGTATTTATAGCTCCCTTGTGTTCTCTGGAAAGTCAGGCAAGTGAAATTATTGGTCACCTGGCCAACAGCATCATGATACAGTTTTATGTCATGGAGAAATAGCAAATATAGATAAAACTTCTTAAGAGATGTTTGCTCTGAAAACAGTCTATGGAGAATTGCAGGCCAGCCAAAGCAAGGATAGCATTTTCAAAATCTGCTACTTGGCATTTCTTTATCTGGTATTCTCATCGTCAGAAGTTTGTATATTATTGCAAATTAAGGCCAGTGTGTCTCAAGCCTGAATCAAAGCCTCCATGGGGGTAACAGATGTGTCTATATATTAAAAAAATAATTCTTGGTAGGTCTCTGTTTCCTTATTTATTCTAATATGCTAACCTAAACGTCTTGCATGTAAATAGTAGGATTTTTAGTTATTGTGTTGTTAATTTAGTTCTCCTCTTTATACCTTTCTGTCCTGAGAGGTGCAGGTGCTGAGTGGCTGTTCTGCCCTTTCTGCATTCCCTGTATTACTGACTGGTCACTCCCTTTCATTGTCCTTCTTGGAAGTAGACACTATTTCATTTTCCACTTTGTTTTCTATGTCCCTCTCAGCAATGACACAGTGCCTTCAATAGCTGTCCTAAATGCCACTAGCTGAGCATTTTGTGAGTGACCCCACTGGGGCAGCCAGCAGATGGGGTTCAGGTGGTGGCCCCGTGCTGGAAGTTAAAGCAGGTGTCCTACTTTGCAAAATAACATGGTGGAATTTCCTCAATCCCACAAAAGGGTTAGGGATGCACAGGCAGCCTAGTCCAGGCAACCCAGTAAAAATTACCCAAGTGTTTTCTTTTCTCAGTATCTGTGACTAATTTAAGGTCACCAGTATTCCTCAGGTGGACAGAAATGTTCTGTAATGGCGTGTAACTCACACAGAGGCCATATGGGTGGACTTGATGACTGGGATAACAGTAGTTGGGTATTTCAGGTAGCAAAGTAGTCCCACTTCAGCAGTGAAGTGCCCAGCTGCACCATCTGTCTCAAATCCACCTTATAACTCAGCCTAATTACATTAGTGCACAGCTATTATCACCTGGGAGATCAAAATAGATTTGAAGAGCTGATCTGGGCTTCTTCTGAAGTTTGGATTATTTTTAGTTCCTTGTGTTTGAAAAAAAAATAATTAGGGTTGAAGTATTGTAGCTCTTGGAGAAATAATCATGCTTGGACAATACTCTCTGACACTCCTTGGGAATTTTAAGGTCATTTCTGGTTACATTGCTGACAAAAATCAAGTTTTTACTGTATCTCTTAAAGAGTGAAGTTCATCTCCTTAGGGAGGGCTTGCAGAAGTTCCGTGCTGCAGTCAGGTTCTATCTAAGACTTGTTTGGTGGACCTTTACAGTGATTTCAGCTAAGGAGGTTCAAGCTAAATTATAGTCTAACCTATAAAATCATGAAGAGAGTCACTGATCAGCTTCTGGTTATAAAATGTCCACCACAAATGCTAATGATGATGCTCAGAAACCTGGAATAATGTTACTTAATTGTTGTGCTGTATGAGTTTGAATATCTGACAAGCAAAAAATGATCTGTCACCTTGGTGTATGTGAGATAGACAGACTTAGTGTATTTGATATGGGCAGATCCTCTGTGTGTGTGGTCGTGAGACATCATTATTTTTTCTGGCACTTCTCAGAATAGACTTCAGAAAGTGAAGAACTTGTGTTACCTCCTTCCTCTTGTTAACTAGCACAGTTTTATGTAACAGAATTTATATTACATTTTTAAGAGTTTTCTCTTAAATCCTAGCAGAACTTTTTTACTTTCTTTAATTTTTTTTTTGTGATTAATATATGCATGTAAAGTTATAAAATTATATTTCACTATTATATGAACACTTGATCAGGAATTTTTAGCCACTGAATTGGGAAGATTGAGTATAAGGGAGAGTGTGTCTGTCATAGTCACTTCACTGGCTTTTTCCAGCAATACATTACCCTGGGGGTATTCCTGAACAAGGTACCATTTACAGGCTGGGAAGATAGTACAGGAATTCCTAAGCAGCTGCAGTTAGAAAGTAGAGTAGAGCTAGTTGATTCTAAGTTGGATTGGTTTTCAGTAGTGGTTATTGTTAACCTGTCTCTTTTGTTTTGTTGGTGGTTTTTTTCTTGAATTTTGTTGGGGCTTTTTTAGGGGGTGGTGTTGGGGTTTTTTTTTTTTAATGTAATCACTTGGTGCTCCTTTATTTTGGATATTTTTAAAAGGGAGAGCCATAGAGAGAGACAAAAAGAGCCATAGATTCTCTTAAAAGGTTTCTATATCTCTGCATCCAATATTTTTCTCTGTTTTCAGCCAGGTTAAAAAAAAAAAAAAAAAAAGATAGTATTTAAATCTGCTTTATGCTTGGGGTGTTTTGGTTGTTTTTTTTTCTTCCGTCAAAACTTCTAATAGAGATGGACTCTGAATTCATACAGCACTGATGAGGCATTGGTGGATGTCAGTGAGTGTTATTTTTGTTCTTAAAGCACAAAGGTCATTTACAATGAGTTTCTCATACTCAGTCCAAAAGTGAATGTAAATATGGCGGGTTTTGAAATGGTCCTCATTTATACCATCTATAATGTAATTTTGTCAGATGTTAGTTAAATAAGCATAAGGCTCATGTACTTTTAATTTAATGTAGACTAAATACCAGAGATTTTAAATCTACTGCTTTTTTTTCTTGTGGGAAAATACTCCACCATAGATGCTCAAACACAAGGAACCTCCAGCTTAGCATGGTTAATGCATGTGTCTTATTTTAACAGGAATGAACCTTTCCTAATGGTGCTCAGCAGTGATTTGCTAGAAAGAGGAGGAACTATATTGTTCTTAGTATTTTCATCTTATAGCAAAGTGCTTGTTCATCTTTAGCTAGATTAGTTGTTTCTCCTTTCTTTATTACAGTGTTTTATCTGTATGGAAACTGCAAGAAAGTGAAAGCTTTTTCTTACAAAGGAAGGTGATGAAAGTACTATTTTATCCTTTGCTCATGCTTATCAGCATTCAGTTTGGATTTATTTTTATTTAACTTGGACTTGCCCTAGTGTTTATAGGGAATATGTATGGGCAGTTAAACAGATGTATCTTACAGCCCAAGTACAGGATGACCATTGACAAGAGACAGGGGTAGTAATGTGTATGCTATAAAGGAATTTGCCTCAATGGAACTGAGTGTGGCATCATTTTAAAATGATTTTTCTGTGGAAATGGCTGTCTTTTCTGTGAAAGAGCTTTTGGTACTTGAGAATCCTTGTGAAGGGAAGGGAGTCAAAAGCACACTGTAGACCATCTCACTGTCACACTTGTCTGCAAGATTGGAGAAGAGCAGACCTCCACCAACTTCACTTCCAAGAACATAATAGTGTGCAGCTGTCTTGTTTATATGGGTGGTTAAATCTTAATTTTTCATGCCTTAATTATTTTCCTTTAGATCATTACCAACTATTTTCTTTAACAGCACTTGAAGGAATAGTTAACAAACTTACTTAACTGAGAACCAGTAGCTAGATACCAACATCTTCTCATCCATGTTAGATTCGTATCACCTGTTATTTTCCTCACATGTAGCTTTCTGTTCTGACCCAGCAAATCTTCTGCTGCCCAAACATATGTGTGGGATATACTTTGGCTGCAGTTGATTTCTGTTGGTGTGGGGTTTTTTTTAATGTCCCCTATAACTGTGATTGTCTGAAATCACAATTAAACGTGGTGAGCACAGAGTGAAAAGAGTAATTCCTTTAGAACTGTGAACCACTTCATTCATAGGAGCATTATACTTCTTGTTTGGTACCTGTGAGGAGTCTTGGGCATGTTTTTCTCTAAACTAGGCGATAATGTAACACATTTTGTGTTCTGTGAACAAATAAAATGGTTATGTGGCAAATCCTTGGGACTAATAGACATTGAGGAGGGTGTATTTCTTAAAATGAAGTGTATCACTTAAGGAGACTTGTAAAGCTTTAGAGCCTTTCTGAGTCCTCATCTTGGCAGTTTACTATCAAGGCCCCTAAATGTATTCAGTGAGATGTTGACAGTCTAGGTATTTTTAAGACAACATCTTACACTAAAGGCATTCCTTTCTCAAAGCAGCTCTCAAAAGATTTTTTTTTGCCATTGTCTATTTGCCAAAATCATTTCCTCAAGCTTTTAAAGATCAGGCTGGCATCCAGTGGAGATTGGATGCCAACCATATGATACCTTTCAAAAATAGGTATATGTGGTGGGTTGGGTGCCTGCCTCAAGATACCTTTTAAAAATAGGTATGTTTGTCATTCATCTGCAAAGCAAATAAACAAAACTTGCTGGGTAGCATCAGCATTCTTCCAGTGGGTGAGCAACCACCCTGTTACTGGCAGAGGCTACCAGCCACTCACACCTAGAGTAAGTGAGCACTGGGGGGATGGATACATCCCTTGCATGTACTCAGAGGGTTGTTTCTGGTGAAGCTGCACTGCTCCTACCTGGCTATTCCTCTTTCTGCAGCTGCACAGGTGATCAGAGTCTTTGTCAGCCTGGTGTGTACCCTGAGCATTATGAAAACAAACACTAAGGAGAAAAAGGGAAAGAATTGGATCAAGTACATCCAACAAAATGGCACAGAGCTTCTAATGTGTTCCTACATTGTAGTTCAGAGCTTTGCTGAGGTGTTTGAGTTAGGGATTTGGAGTAGGGTTTCACATGAAAGCCACAGAGAAGTCTGTGGTCAGAAGAAGGTACAGGGTTGGACCTGGACCTTTCATCTCTATTAAAGTCAGCACTTTCTTACTGGTCCAGCCCTACCTCTGATTTCATTTAGCACAAGGCTAAGTCCCCAGGTGACACGCTTAGTTTATTGACAGTGTTATACCATGAAATACGTATAGATTGTAAGCTTAAAAAAAAAAAGATATTGAAACTTCTTTTCAAAGAACAGAACAAGCGAGATGACAGCAGCTGCACAATAATACGCTTCTTTCAATAAAACTGTAGGATCCTGGGATAAAGGATGTACAAGTAGCAGTGGGAAGCTGTGCTGGTGGCAGCAGCTGAACCTTCAGTGGCTGTGAGCAGCTGCCATGCCCTTGGCACCGGGCACTGCTGACCAAAGCTTATCCCGAGGCACGGATGGGGATATTACCTGACGTCTGTCCCTCAGATATCTGGAGGCTGCTCCAGCTCTTCTAGGAGGAGAGATCACTTTTATTGTTTAGACTGGAGAAACATGAAGAATTTGAATGGTGTTTTCTGTCTCCCAAAACTCATTTGCCATTATTTTACCCCCTCTATAACCTGCAGCCCCTATTGTGAGTTGGCAGTTTTTCTCAAAAAATGTAAATGCCATTATAGAGTTGCCATTCTTTAGCTGCAGCATAATATTTGTTATTAATAGTAGTAGTTTCTTCTTAGTAATAATAACTCCTTGATGGGCATCATACCTAAGAAAGTGACAGCTCTGTATGCAAATGACACACTTCTATCCGGTTGTAATGTCACTGCAAACAAAAAGTCAGAGCTCTGCAGGTATGGGAGAGATAGGGAGTGTATCATTAGAGAATGCAGTAGAAGACAAGGAGGGATAGAAAAGGTAGGTGATGCCAACTCACTGTCTACAACATCTGCTGCTTTTTTGTCTGGTATTAGTAGGAGAAATGCTTGATGCTATTTGCGAGATTGAATTAGTTTGAGTGGAGAGAATTATCCTGACGTTATTGTAATGGCACAAAATAAAGGTTGTAAGGGAAGGTGAAAGTAAGAACAATTGCAAACAATCTGCACCATGAGAAATTAGGAGAGAGAAAAGTTAGATAACCTTTATTTTTAAAAAACCCAATATTTAAAAGACAGTTAAATGTTTCATTGAACTAAACATATGCAGAACTGTTTAGAACTAAATATCAGTTATTGGTACAGTGAGAAGAAATATCTTTTTAACTACAGCTCTACTGCTTATTCTGGGTGCCTGTTCCGACTTTTAAATTATATTTTAGTTACAAAAATCCACTTCAGTTAACTAGTGAATGTACAAAGCTGGCACAGGTTCCTCAAGGATTGATAGGGATGTGTATTCATGCACATATCCATATATGTCTGTAACGTGTATACACATATGTGTATATGTACATGTAGCTGTATCACTGTACAATGGAGGGAGAGGCACTGAAATACAGTAGCATGTAAAGGTGGTCATTGTTTTCTCTGGTTCTTGTACTTCAGTCCTCCATTTCTGTTCCCCACTGTACACCCATCCTTTTTCTTTGATAGATATACTTACAGATATTTTTCAGCTCTGTGGCCATTAATATGCTGTAATGTGTGCCAGTGTGTTGCACCTACTGTATGCACATATTTGTCCATACTTGTAACCATAAGTAAAGATGAAAGTATTTATTAGGGAGTTGCATAACAGGACTACTTAATAAAGCAAATAGATGATGCTCAGTGATTCCAGGTAGATTCTCCAGTCCCTTTTGTCAATGCTTTCTTTCAACTTTTTTATATTCCTTTAAAAAGTTGAGTACTTTCCTAAAAGCGTAGGCTTGAAAGAAACCTTTGGATAGATTGAGTCCTGTACTCTGCTACTGTAGGCAATAGCCTAATCTCCTTTGTTATTCTGTCCTGGGAATAGTTAGGTCTTGTGCTGTTTGCTTGGAAGGTGGAACTATTTCAGTAGCTTTCAGTAGCATTAGAAATGTAGTATGATTTATCTGGGGAGGGAAAGGCCAGCTATTCCATATGCTCAGTGGAGTTATAATGCATCACATCCTGTGCACCCTGCAAAGATGTCAGCTTCACTTGTGATTGCAGAAATGCTCATGCTGGATACAGGAACGTGGCTCTTCAGGTGTAGCAAATTGTGCTGTAATCAAACACTGGCATGGAGTATTCTCTGTTCTGTATTGCTGTGGCAGTCCATCTGCAAGCATATCTCCATAGCATATATGAAAATGAATGCTGGAGGAGACCTCTATCTTTAGATCATATGCCTCTCCCCAGTAAAATGGATGGAAGATCAGAGATTTAAAAAAATTAGTCACTGTGACTCACTACAGTATATGTGTAATAAAATCTATCTAAATCTGGTAAGGAACTCTAGAAACTAATTGCCCTAGTTACTTACCCCTGTTATTTTTTTTGTAGATGTTTGTCCCTTGCTTCTCTAGCAATTACATACTGTATGTACAGAAATAAGATTTCAGTAATGACTGTTGTGTGTTATCCTAGATTGAGGACTTCTGCTCTTGCAAAACTGATTGGTGTCGTATTTTCAATGATCTCCTTCAAAAATCATAATGAAATTAGGAATAACAAAAGTTCTCTGAATGCTTTGGATTTTAGAGGTCTTGTATTGTGTTAGAAAATCTGAAAAAATTATTAAAAGTGTTGATAGCATGTAATAAATTTAGATTACCAAACCTGGCTTCTGTTGGTAAGAGATCACATTTACTATAAATCACACATTTGCTACTCCAAAATTGCAGTTACTCAAAATTTCTTGTCTAAAATCTTAAATAGATAATAACACTGTTAGCAGCATTAAAATATGCAATCAGTTCTTGAGTAGAGTATCTAGCACATTTAGGATTAATTAAATTTAATTCCTAAACATCAAGTTGGCAGTTAAACCAGAGATGTTGAAGGTCCTGAATGCAGAATTTTTGAAACAATTTTTTTACCACTATTCCTTGTATATAAAGGAGCTCAAAGAAAACATAAGGCTGCCTCATAAGCTCACAGCTTTGTGGAAGGCATCCTTTTTAGGGCCAAATTGTTGGCCTTTACATTTCACTTAATATCTCAGGCCAAGTTTTATTCGTGAGAGATCATATCCTGTGTGAGACAGTGGTTTAGAAGCTGATTAATACCTGTGATATATTTTTTTTTTCAAGAGTAGAACGACCACAATTTGTATTTTTTATAGAATTAAAAAATTCTGCAACCAACCAACAAACAAAAATAATTGAACAATATAGGAAGGCTGCGTGGACCACAAATGGTTCACAGACAACTTAATTTTGAGTACCAACATTCTTGCTCTTTTGAGTACAAGATGAAGCAGTTCAGACCTTCAGTACCTATGTGAAGATGCTAAGTGGAAAGCAGAGGACCATAAAGGCAGAGGTAAAAATGGGTCCTCTGTGAGTTGAAGCTGTTAGTGAAAGTAATGATATCTTTGCATTTATGGGTTAGCAGTAAAATTCCTCTTTGTAGAGGGGTAATTCAAGCTCATGCGTTATTTAATGTGCTGTCAATGGGACATGTTTTCATAGGCTTTACATTTGAGCCAACATAAAAGCCAGAAGTCATCTTAATACTTAGGGCAATCCTTCCTTTCTTTATCTCTCCTTCATCATATTAAGTGTCTAAAATGAAATTGGAAATATTCAAAGCAGTTGTGGACTCAGCATCTGTAGTCAGATGTTAAATGTAAATTACAGCATCATCTTTAGAATGACCTCGTAAAATAACGTTTGCTCCGTGTTTAAATGAGTTGAATTTTCAAATAACAAATTTGCTTCCTTATGAGGCCGTTATCAGAAGGCATAGAAGAATCATTGTCTCGCTTTCATTTCTGATTATAAAGCAATAAGTTTCTTTTGGAAGTTACTAATTTGTATCTAATTGAGATGGATAGAGGCTCTAGTTAATCTTGTTTACATTGAAATGTACTCTTGGATGTTTTATCAAATCTAAACAAAAGACAGGCTGCACAGAATCTGAATTAAAATATTCAAGTTTTAACATGATTCCTATTTAAAATAGAAAAGAAACAAAACACAACAAAGTGACTGTTGCCACTTTGCCCATAATTCGTATTACAAAGTGAACTTGTGTGTCTAATCTATAAAATTGTGTGTTTATCTCAAATCTTTGCCAGACTAAACAGGGCAATTTTAAGACAAGTGGTAGTAGCATTCTTAATGGTGTTAGCTAAAGCATTCATGTTGCTTTAGTTCTTTTGTTTTCCTAAATTTTGTCTAGCGATTCATTCTGGTATGACACAGAATTCATTTGGTATGATGTGTGAAACATGAGCAGTGTCTAAGTGTTTAAAGATCGGTATTTTATTGATGGTAAGTACCTTCCACTCATTAATGGTCATCATTAGCCTTAGCAGCTCCCAGCTTTTAAAGATGAAAGTTTTTTCAATGTTGTCCTTGAGTTTTTCTTCACTTCTTTCATAATACTGTTAGGCATTGCTGACAAGTACACTTTTATCATTGCTGCATTTTGCCTTAGGGTGAATGAAATTATTACTCTGTGCATTGGATTTATACCAGAATGAAAATAAAATTTTGAGAAATCCGTGCTATTCTAGTTGAGGTGGAAGGGACAGAGCGAAACCTCCAACAAAGTCCATCTGCTTGCATTGCTATAATGGAATATTTTATTTACTGCTCTTCCAACATAAGAATTTTTTTTAAAAAAGCTGAGTGTGATATAATCCATCTAGGGGCATGGTCTAATTTGCCCCCCTGGAAACAGGACTTGTGGCTTAGAATGCAGCTGCAAGGTTATATTAAGTAGAAGCCAGTGTTTTCCTGCAAAATCTCAAATGGGATTCTTCTAGGCTGTGTAACAGCAGAGAGGTGATTTGTCATACTTGCTTCTCCCCATAATCTTTACATATGAACAAAGAAGTGGTTTTCCTGTGGTTGTTCAATGGTTCAAGGGTTGATGCTTCAGGCTGGTGAGCTCCACTGATAGACATGTTCTTAAGCTGTGACCTTGACGCTCTGAATAAGTGCAGCACTCACTAAATAAGTGTAAGATCATCCCTCAGCTGTCAAGTTTAGTTTTTAGGTATGCATTTTTATACCCTAGTTTTGAAAACAACTGCTGATTTTCTTGTGAAGTGGAAAGGGTCTGTCCCCTTAGAGCTCATCTTGGGACTGGAATCTTTAGGAGGATCAGTCCATCTCTGTAAACACCAAAATATATTTCAGGAAAATTTTTCCTGTCACTTTTAGATGATTAATTATCTGTTTAGTTTTAGGAAGAAGTGTCATTACAGCTGGATATTTATTAAGTAGTTGAAATAACACTCTACTAATTGAGGATTTAATATATGTTTACTTTGTTGGCATACTCTCTGTCTCACTAAAATAGTTGGGGGAGGGAATATGCTTGTGTGTGAATCTAAGTGTCCCATATATATCTGCATGTTTTTGAAATAAAACTAATTTGGAAAAAAGGTTTTTTGAGAAAAAGTCACTAACAGAAGGTAAATTGTTTTACTGCTAATTTTTGCTTCAGGCACTAGGATGACATGCTTTTTTCAGTTTTATACTGAGGTCTCAAGAGGTACTGTATTTGTTAAATTGCTATTAATTAAAAATGAGAGAGCAATTTGGTAGGTTTAGACTAGATTAGATTCTCCAGATAGCTCTAATATGGAGAGAAGAATCTAAAGCTGCTTTGTATTCCTTCTGCACTCAGTAGCAAAGCAACTTTCCTATGGAATTTGTATTTTTTTAAATAATTTGAGACTCTCAGGTGTTGTTTTGAATATGAGTATTCAATCTGAGTATTTAAATTGTGTGCAGAGCATGCCACTTTATTTGAAGTCAGCAAAAGGTAATGATTTGATGAAGAGTCTGACAGTCTCTGAGATTACAGTGAGGGAATCATTTGAGGGAGTGTGGGATAATCTGTGCAGGGCTTCCTGTTTGCAGCTTCTGTAATGGAGCGCTGTGTTCCAGTGTTCCCTGTGATTTTACTGAAAGTGTGCAGTGTCTTCCAAAAAGGCCTGACGGTGAGAGATTGTGCATTTCCTGACAACCATGACAAACCGATTCCAGCTGTTCTTGAGGGGCGCCGAGTGCTGGGGCCAAAAACTGTTATTTTGTGCATCTTTAGGGTTTGAATGTGATGATGTTTATTTGGCAGTGTTGTTTAAGCAGTTCTTGTTAAATAGCTGTTAGCACAACATGCAGTTTCGGTGATGCTCTTTTTGTTTGTAATCTTCTAAGGTTGTGCTGGTGAGATGGAATGAACCATTCCAGAAATTAGCGACCTGCGATGCCGATGGAGGAATATTTGTTTGGATACAATACGAAGGCAGATGGTCTGTGGAGCTTGTCAACGATCGTGGGGCACAGGTTGGTGTGCATGTTTGCTCTGCAGTCCAGAGTGATCAGGTCCAGAGAGGTCAAATGAAGAGGACAAGGAATGGTACTTTATACCTTTCAAAAAAGCACAGGAGAAAAACGTTTCTTTATTGAAAGGAATGTGCAAGAGTTGTCACAAAGGCACTTGGCAAGCACGGTGCTTTCTCCAGTAGGCATGACATCAGAGCTTCAGCTGGGCTAATAGTTGGCCTGTCTCATTCTGTGCACTGCTGCCTTTTAGTAAAACAGGAAAAAATCCTACATGGCCCATATATCTATTTTCTTGTCTTTGATGTGTTAAGGTGAGCGACTTTACGTGGAGCCATGATGGGACTCAGGCGCTGATCTCCTATAGAGATGGATTTGTGCTGGTCGGTTCAGTCAGCGGACAAAGACACTGGTCTTCAGAAATAAACTTGGAGAGTCAGATCACCTGTGGCATATGGACTCCAGATGACCAACAGGTAATAAAAATGGGGCATTTAGGGGTGTCAGTTGGGTAGAGGTGTAGAATACACCTCTTAAAAAGTTGCCAAATAAAATGGTTACTTGGTAAGATCAGTTTCCATCAAAACTGCTGCTGCCACTGATAATGAAGATTTAATTAATCCTGTTGTTCTTATTAGGCGAATATGATAATGTACCAAGTTCCCTGTCATCACTTTTCACCCTGATTCACACACAGTCTTATTCAAAGTCAGTTGTTTGAGACAGGAATCTGTTAATTGTACCCTTAATTAGCTGTTACAGCCATCTTATAAATGCATTTGAGCAGAGATACAGCCTGGACTGTTAAATATCTGACTTATCATTCCTGTGTAGATTTGTCCAGTCTCCAGTTTCAGCAAGAGCAGTTCCAGCAGCAGATATGGTTATGTCTTGCATTCACATAAGAAAATGTATGTAACTGAGTGTTGAAGAGATGTCTCAACCTTATGCAAATAAAATTTAAAAGAATAAATTTTGCTGAGCTTTGAAAAAGCCAGTTAAAAATACCTTCTTTACAATTTTTCTAAAGATTATACCATATTTCTAAAGATAGTGGACACAGCACCATTTACAGCATGGCTGGAGCTGGAGCCCTGGTTTCATTTGCAGGATTTACACTGATCCCTTGCCTTTCACTGCTGAGCTGACTGGATTGGTCTTTCCTTCCACATGCTTGCTGTCACTGTGGTTGTGTATGTGTGTATAATGCAGTGCTGAAGGAAATGATGGGTGTAGAATAGTGCAAAGAGAAACCCTGTCAGGATCACAGCTGCATTGTTTTCCTTCCTTCATTTTACACTGCCATGGAAAGACGCTGGTTGGAGACTCAAGGTACCACTGAATTTAGAATACTATAAATTCATCCAAGGTAGAGTTATTTTGGGAGTTGCTAGTGGAATATAATAGCACTAATAATATACATTTCTGCAGCAGCATCTAATAATTTTAGAGTACTCTGCAAAGAATAATGAATTAATTATTGCAACACTGCTTTTTAAAGCCAGGGAGTCTGCCTGCCTCTTTTTGAGTTGAGGGAAATGTAAATTTTGACAATAAATAATTTACTTGAGATCAAGAGGAAGAGACAAGCAGCAGAAGTAGGAGGGGAAGCTAAGATCTAATAGCTCTCAGTCCTATGTTTTAAACATGAGGCTACCCTACTTGTGTGATGCTCAGTTGTTGCTACTGTATTTGGAAATATCTTCACTTGAGTGTTTAATTTGGAGTGGCTGACTGCCTTTAATTCAGTTTAGCCAATATGTTTGTACTCTAATCTGGATGCTCCATAAGTGGTTATTTCAGGAAACAAACACTCGTTCAGCGTCCAGATAAATGCTTTCGAACATAATGGCCAATTCCAGCTATGTGAAAATGACTTACAGACTCTGCTGCTGACAAACTCACTGAAATAGAGACCCAAACCAGCCACCAGCTTGATGTTCCTCTGCACAGTTCTCCCTAACTGTGTGGTTTGCAGGGGTTTGCATGTTAAGTGATGATGGATCTTTGTGCTGTTCTCCAGAGCTGGTGGAAAGAAGCGATCTTCTAAAATAGATTTAGATGTATTTGCCTCTGGAGGCACGAGGAAACATGAATCACAGAGGGGCTGGGTGAGAGACTCTGCTCAGTTCAAACTAAAAATAGCAAATGGGGAGGAAGGACACTGCATACATTGCACATAAATAAGTGTTTATGGAAATGGATACCCTCACAAGCTTACTGCCTTACCTCAATTTTCTCCTGATTGGTATATATGCAAGTGAGAACAGAATACTATTCTAGGCTACAGTAGCTTCAGCATCTTCCCCATTGCTTAATGTACTCTGCTTGTCAGTACAGTAACTGAAAGATAAATGTTGACATTTAAATTTAGATTTTTCTACTGTTCTTTTTGTTACCCCTCTGGCACCATGTGTTGCAATATCGTCACCATATGTCGCAGGTGCCAGGAAAAGATGAGGCAGGACAGGGTCCGAGGTCAGCGTGGAATGTCCTCTTTATTTCAAAATCTGACTCCATATGTACACTGTACATAAGTGACCAATTATTGGTCAGAGAGATGATCACCCCATCAATCAGGTTGGTGAACATCACCATCACTCTAAAGCTCCTCCTGGAGCAGAAGAATGCAAAAACATCTTCTTGTTTACATGAAAACTGTGAGAACTCTCTCTGAGTTCTATAAACATCAGAAGGCTTAGTTAAATTATCAGAAGGCAAGTTTAAAACCTGCAGAAGCAGGGCGACACCATGAAGGTTGCTATTGAAAGTATTCCTGGAAAGTATTACACTCCACAGTCCTGTGACCTTTAACACAATTATCTTTAAATTTTGCATTTCCAGGGGGATCATATTGTTCAGTTTTCTCAATTTTCTGTTGTCCTGATAGAAATTTGCTCAGTATAGTCTGTCTGTTCGCCTCACTCTTTAGTTCTCTAAACTTTCTCCTTCACTCCCTTCTGCATGCATCCTGCTAGTTTCTCCTGTCTCCCCTGTCTTTTCTCCTGTATATTCAGCACCAGTAGGCTGTCACCTCTGTCACTCCTTGCTATGGATGGCTCTGTGGCAGCTCTGCAAAAGGGAATTTCCTACCACCACCTTTCTGCTGTAGACAAGGAAAGATTGGAGCTGCAATATTGTCACCATCATTTTGTTTGACAGTGTGTGTGGCCTCAAGGTTTGTGTCCTTACAGTGCTTTAAGCAAAGCACCTTTGAGATAGTGGCTAATGTGTAGAGATGGGATGAGAGCTAGAGAGGTGGCCAGGGTGAACTACAATCTGCTGAAATTGAGCATGTAATTTTATCTTTTAACTGCTATGGTACATACTCTGCCCTGATTGAGTTACTGGCTGGTTTTATTAATACTAGCCAAAATTGTGCTGCATTTTCAGGTCTTTTGAGCTCTCCTCGTTTGTTTGGGGCAAACTTATTTTGAGTCACATGGTTGATTGCAGTGCTTTTTCTCAGCATCATCTCTCAGATGAAATTCTCGTGAAGGTCATTGGCAGATTTCTGCTATAGTTCATACCCAGATCTTGAGTATGGACTTTAAGCTGTGGGCTTCTTCAGATAATTCAATTCATTGGCCTTTTGAATGTGATTCTGCTTGTTTGTTTTAGAGGACTAGAAGTCAGTTTTCTCACTTCACTGTGTGTCTGTAGGCTCGCTCATTCAGGCATTTCCTCCTCCTGTACCCTATAACCAGAGCACACATCTGGCCAAGACAGAGCCCCATTGGGGATATACAAATGGAAGATTTTATAAGACTAGGCTGTCTGTCTCTCAGGCAGAGTGCCATGGTTGTGTTAGACTTGGATGGGCAGGATTACTCAGGAGCAGGGCTTTCCTTGCAGTTTTTAAATGTTTGGGGTTTTTTATGGGCTACAGGAGGCTGCAGGAGTCAAGTGACTCCTACAGGTGAGCAGGCTCATGTACGATCATGCAGGGGTGAAAAGTATATTTGAAATGAAAAATAAATTTGAAATATCAGAGAATTCTGCATCCTGTCTTGAGACAGTTCTGTGCCTTTGTCCAATGCTTGTTTTCAGAGGGAGTGTACATACCAAGCAGATTGAGGATTTCATAAGTGAGAAAAGCTTGACTTTTGTCTAACCAAAGGGTTTATTTGTAATTATGTCAAAAAACCCACAAATCATACAAAGTATATTTCCAGTGCTTTGTGTCCCTTTCTGTGTGTTTGCTGAGCTTGCAGTGACATTTTTCTATCAACTTCTGCTGCCCTCAGGCCACCCTTTCCCTCTCTTTCTCCCTGTATTTTACCCATGGAAGAGATTATCTCTCTTTATGATGGAGAAGGACAGTGTCAGAGAACTGGGTGAGAACTGTAGAGGGTCTGATTATTCCTTTGTTTATAGCAATATAGTGTAACTCCTTGAACTTCCCTGGGGCTGTTTCTGTGCGTGAAAAGGGAAATCCCTCTCCAGTAGAGGAAACCCTCAAGGAAAATGAATGAATATATTTTAATTCCTCGATATCCCAGGCGGTGCTAGTAACCTATATTTTTTCCCTGCATCTCTGCTAGTACAAATTATTAGACTTTCCTGACAGCTGTAAGTGCCCATTTCTGGTTTTCCCACCTCCCCTTTTCCTGTTGTAAGCTTTTATTTGTGGAAATTCAGGACAGGATTCTGTTTGGCTAGCATATGACAGGTACAGGTATATGTGAACTTTGCCAGCATGCTCCCTTCTGTTTGCTTTGAAAGTAAGTATATAACCAGGTAGGCTGATTTGACTTGCATCCTGCTGGGTACAACATGTACTGTTGTATGTGGCCCCATTGTGATGCAACATGCACGAGTACTAAAAATGTGTAAATACAGGCCCCAAGGTTCAGCCTCATCTGTGCCTAATCAGACAAAATTATGCTCTTGGTGAAACAGAAAAGCAGCACCGTGTTAGCAACAGATACCCTGTGCACTGAAGGGTCTTAGAGTGCACTGGAAGAAAACAGTGAGAGCAGCAGCAGATGAATTGCGTTGTATCAAACACAACACAGGGTGCAGGAACTCTGTTGTTTTTTTAGAAGTCTCTTCAAGCTTGCAGTAGCTGTGCAGGGAGGCAGTTTCTAAGCTGTTACTCACTCCTGCTCCCAGCACTTGCCATCCTATTCCCATGGCAACCACAGAGACGCTTCAGCATCTTTCTTCCGTGACAAGCAGGAGGCAGAGGCAGGCTTCAGCTCCTTTCCCTGCCTGCAGTGCATCAGGGTGGAGCCCAGGACACAGAAGGGAGCTAGCTCCACGTGAGGAAGGGGATGCGTGTTGTTCCTGGGGCCAGCAGTGGAGCTGGGTGGGATCCCTGTGCTGGCACAGCACGTGGTGCCAAACATGTCCCTGAACAGGATCAGCACCGTGCTGTGCCCAGAGGTTGCCGTGTGGCAGCCACAGCTCTCACGGGAGGGAGGAGCTGATGAACAAGAAGTGCTGGCAAATGGTTGCTGGTGTCATCAGGTGTTTCATGAGCTTCCCTCTGAGTTCTTGGGTCTGGTGTGGCTGTAGTCCTTGGCAGGAATTTTACCTAGTAAATTCCCTTTAGTAGAGTCTGCTTTTGGATCCCCTGTTTTCATCTGTGAGCTATGATTTGCAGTTGCTATTGCCTTTCCAAGGAAATGGTGCTCTGAACAGCTCCTAAGCTGAAAGTAAGGATAGTAGCCTGACCTCGCTTCCAGAACACAGCTTAAAACCATAGAATTTATAAGTGTTTGAAAGTGTTGCATCTATTTGGGCCCTGCTGTTGTCTTCTAACCTACATCTGCATTTGCCTGTGGCTCTAAAACGAGATGTTTGTGCTCCCACTCATCCTTCTGTTTTAGTTTTATTCAGGTACTGTAGTACATGTTTAATTTGGGCAGTCCTTGCTGTTGTGGTACTCACACTGGTCAAGTTTAATTATTCTCAGACATCTGGATGTGTGGGAGAAAATCTTGAAGATGGCCCTCTAATGAGTTGACAGAATGATGAAAGGGAGCTACAGAGGGGCAACTGGGACAGTATGGGGAAGGTAGCTATTTACTGTAATTATTATGAATGAAGAGAAGGAAGGACAAAATAAAAATGGTTATAGCCTGTAAAATTCGAAAATGTAAGCAATTATTTTGGTCTTTATTAGAATAATTCTTGTTCCTATTAAGGATTTACAGGTTCACATAAAGGAGCCTTAAAGATGCCAGGGAATAATTATATTTTTGTGTCTTAACATACAAAAATGCATTGTTTTCTCCCAGGAATTCTGGATGCAGAGACTCCCAAATAATGGTTACAATGACTAAGGCCACTCAAAATTGCACTGTAAGATACAGTGGTTGAGGAAGATCTGGAAGCCTTATTTTCATTGATGGATGAATTACTCAGATTACTGGGAAAAATGGCTAGAGGCTTTTTTATAGCATTGAAGACGTGTCATAAATTAACTAGGCAGTTTATTCAAGCCACAAGGACTGCAGACAATGGTTAAATTGCATATAAGCATTTTAACATTGCATGCTACATAATTGAGCAGCAGCATTAAAATGCAGAAGGAGAACAAGGGAAGGAGACTTTCGTTGTCTTTCAAGATAAATCCGTTTGTTATATAAAACAAACAGATAAAACCCATCACAGCTTAACTGTCTAATATTTTGGACTGTTTTTAGAAGCATTTCAAACCTTTGTGGCAAACTTGCTATTAAAATTAATGATTTCTGCTTACTTGTGCTAAGGGGTCTGTAAATATTTACTAAGCTATTTCAGCCTTTTGTAAACAAAATATGTGGGGGGGGGTTATATAAACTTAAAATGTTTAAATATTTTTACGGAAGCTTTGTATTCTTGTTTTATATATTTATACATGCTGGAAGTCAGTAGCACTTTATTTTTGCTCTTTGCTTGGGGGATTTGATTTTTATGATGGTACATGATAGTGACAGATTTTGTGGGAAAAGTAATGTGAATTTTAAGTGCTATTTTCCCTTTCTTTCTCCCATCTTCTTTAGTTACCTTGTTTTCAAGCTCTGTTGTGCTGCTATTTCCTAAATAATAGATCTCTCTTTTTTTCCTCCCCTCTTTTTCTGATATCAGTGTATAGTTGTATTAGCATTGTTTTTCCTTTGCCTTTTTGTCTCAAGTAGGTTTTTATGCATCATCCTGCTGAGAATACAGCTTCCAAAAAGAAGGAGGGAGAAAACTTAGCTTGGTGCACTGTGTCATTTCTTGGTTGTGCTTTCCTTTTTTCACTAGCAATGCGCAGCCACGCTGCAGATTTTTGTGCTCAGATGAGGACTTTTTAGGCTTTGCCTTGAGTTTTGGGGAGGGTAGGCAACAAGAATGTTCTCCTTGGAGCCTCTAGGGCTCATCCACAGATTCAGGAGCTGTGGCATCTATCTGTGGGTTTATTCCAGACAAATTTTTCCTGCCAAAAAGCCTAGTCTGTACCGCACAGTTACTGAGCGGGTAATTGGAGGAACAGAGCAATAAGGTGATACTTCAATGTGCTTTCTTCTTCCCACTCGCTTCATCTGTGCCTTGCCTAATCTTTCCCTGGATGCTCTTCATCCAGCCTGCAGAGGCAAGGCACTGAGAGAGCTAACGAGATGGTGCCATTTGTTCTAGTCATGAGGGCTGTAACGTGGGGGTTGTTTATGGGCTGACTGCATCGTGGCTCGTTTTCTCAGCAGCTCCCGCAGTGTTTCGTGTCGAGGCTGGTTCAGATCAGTCTTGCACAGAAATTTTTCTCTTAATGACTCTGTCTGAAAGGAATAATACAACTGTTTTATGTTCTGCTCTTCCTTGTAGACAGGGTATTTGATGTTTGTTAGTGCAAAAAGCAAATGCCTGCATGGATTTCTACATTGTTTTGGAAGCACAGTGTACCAGGATGCATAGATCAGCCTCAACGGTGTACCTTGTAACTCTTTCCCTATGACTCTCAGGTCGCAGTATTGCTATTTTAGTTGACTGGAATCAGAAGTTTAAATGCTGCACATTCCAGCACGTCATTGCCTCCCTCAGGAAAGAAGGATTTTGATGGCAGTGACAAGCCAGAGATGGAGGGAGAGATGAAAACTTGTGCTATTCAGTTAATGTGTCCACTTAGCATTTCTATACCCGGTGCTGTTTTACATTTTTGAAGCATCAATGTTTGAGTCAGCAGAGTAAAGATGAGTGCAAATAGAAACAAGACCAGTCTCTGTGTGGGAGGTGTCAGGAAGAAAGAAGTCGTTTGCCTCTCCTCTCACCTTGCTGGCACTTGTACAGAAAGATTTTGCTTATATAGCCTGAAGTCTTTAGTTCTCTGAGACAGGGAGTGTTTACTTGAACCTGTGGTTTTGAAAAGCTCTGTGCTATGCTTCAGCCCTGAGGCAAATAGTAAGAATGAAGTTTTTGCACTGCACCTCTGCAAGGGAGCAGCATGCACTTATGCTGCGTTTTAGGCAGTCTGGGGAAAAAATTGAACCTTTTGCAGGAAGGTGCTCTCTAAGGAGAAGTCATTTGTAGGGTAGAAAAATTGCTTTGTTTGTTCAGATTTTGAACTGGTCAGGAGAGGGCACGTGAGTGGAAGTGTAATTCTTACTGAGGGAAAACTCTACAAACTGTGAAGGTTTTACAGCATTTTTCAGGAAGTGTCCATTATTCCACTGCCAAACCACTTAGCTGAAAATACTTTGGCCCCAGGATCTCTTTAGTTCATCTACAGCTTTGTGGTCTTTTCAGTTCAAAAGAAATGTAGCTGCCAGTGTGATTGATTTGAACTTTATCATCACTGGTACTTAATCCATCAATTTTTTGGAAGTTTAGTAAGAAGACTAGGAGCCAAATGGGGTCTTGAACTTGGGTCAGATGTCTTCAAGCCTGTGAATAGTCTGAAACCTTGGTACAGAAAACTGGGATTAGAGTGATTGAATCTCGAGGAGGATATTTGTGGATTTCTGCACTAGGTTTTGTCTGGGAAAGCAAGGCCAAGTTTCATAGTAAATGGCAGAGGAAAGGTGATATTTTTGGAAAGTGGTATCGCATATTCTTTCCATTGGTTTGATAAAAAGAGATAGTGTACCAAAGGAAAGCGGGAACAATATCTCTTTATTCTCCAAAACCTTTCCCATCAATGTTTCATCCTGCATGTGTTCAACCTGAGCTCTCTGTTCTTTGTCCAGGAGCCAGTTTCTTGTCAGTGTTCAGATGTTGAGGGATTGTTGGCAAACTGAAAAGGAATTAATCCTTCCTTGCTTTCCTTGCTTTTTAAGAGAACAGTCATTCTTCTTCCGTGCCTCATCCAGTAACAGTTTATCACTCAGCCTGACTCCATGTTGACTCAGTTACTCTTGACCTCACCCGTTCCACATATTTCCTGACCACGTTGAGTTACTGCTCTCTGCCAGCACCCAAGACCTAGAAGGAGAGGGTGGAAGTTGAGGTTCTAACTTCCATTAGTGTATAGCTTAACCTGGGGGCTTCTTGATTCTGTGTTATGATATTCAAAACAGCAAGGACCTTGCTTCTAAACTGTTTTGTATTGTGTTTTCATTGCTTGAGAAGTGCTATCCTTGTTTCTAAGTAATACTATTTTCAGTTCAGAAGAAAAACAAACCACAAAACCCCAGCAGAAACTCTCAGACTTCTAAAGCTCTGAATAAGATTTTAGCCTCAGCAGTCAACATATCTTTCAGGAAATAACTAAAACCTGACTTGGGAATAATGCAGGAGACTGCCAAGTGTATCAGTTGACTTCTTTTCCTGATTGAGTGGTTGTTGGTAAAACTAATTGCATTTTCCCACCAGATGTTGTTTTAGTTGCTATGTATAATTGCATATTTGTGAAGAATATGTGTTTTCAGAGACAGACTTTCCTGGCAGTTTTGTGGGGAATCAGAAAACAACACTGCTCAAAGAATATTCCAGAGTACCTCTGCTGTGGGAGTTCAGTGGTTCAGGCTTGGGGTCCTATCCAAGTTAATTGCCACAGAAGATGTTCTATAGGTGTTCAACTGTTGGTCTTTTATTCATTTTGCATGCTGCTTCAAATGTGATTTCTTCACATTTTAAATAAACTGAGGCGTATCATACAGTGAACACTATATAGGAGGGCAACTCTTCACTTAAAAATCTAATTTCTAAAGGATGCTTTCGTGAAAAATGTCTTGAGAGTCAAGAAGGAATATAGAAAATAGAAACATGTGTGCCTGGAATACACAAGTTAGAATTAGTCCAGGTATAATTACAAGAATGTATAATAATCAGTTTCATATAATTTCATATAACATCTTTGCCTGGATAATTGCTTCTATCCTGACATGTCCAGAGTAGTTAATAGCTTGAGATCCTGTTTTTAAGGCTACTTGTATTTCTGACTCCTAAAGTGGCATGCAAGACCGTATCTCATTTACAGTCATTCAGCTACATTACACTATTTTAGAGAGAAATACAGCCAGTGCAGTTTGAATCCCCAGTTTTTAGTATTTCAATATTTATTAAATGGATTTGTCACCAAGATCTCTGATGGATTTACTTTGCCTTTTCATTTGACGGCTTTGTAATAGTTATCTAGATCCTATGGACCTTGTAAAACAAGCCTGAAAGTAGGTAACTAAGCCAGTGCTGCTTTTGAAAGTAAGGATGGCCTTGAATGAGAACTTCACTGCTACATGTATGTTTATATATGCAGTTAGCTGAACGATCCTGAGCTGTACCAGCCGTGTGTGGGGCTGGTAACTCCTCATGTCCAAAGGAAACAGAGAGTCTTCTAAGATTTTTGGACATAAAGGCAGTCAAGAAGAATCTAGTGCTTTCTCCCTGAGCTTGTATGTGAATTTTAGTGGTGTCTCTTTTTGTGTCAGTTCAAGAAATCACTTTACAGTGGCTGAATTTTTAATGGGAATAAAAGTATTCAGCAGGAGACTAGCTGTCTCCTTCACTCTGCTTTTCTTTATTTCTCTCTGTATTTTGGGGTAAAAAGAAGGAAAGGCAGAAATATGACACTGAGAAAAAACAAACTTTCACTTTTTAATGTATCTTAAGAGGAGTTTGCTGCACTGTCTCCTGCTTTGTGATGGAGAGACAGTAAACAAGAAAAGCCTAAGGAATGCAAAATGCTAATACTACATCAAAATGGACTGCAGAATTCTGTAGGTAAGCCTTGGTAAGACTGACATTTTTTTGTTAGGCTAATGAATGAAAATAATTAAAGGCAATAATTTTCCCTGTACTTCCTCTGTTACTAAGCCTACCTGCATAAATAGAAGGCTGATTCATCATTCTGTATATTTATCACCTTATAGTTCAGTTAATTTTGAATCAGCAAAATAGATTTATCTCTATTAGTATGATGGCAGTATGGTGACAACTGTGAAGGCTGTTCCTGTCGTAAATACTAATGTTTGGTGGCTGAATCAGAGCAAACAGAACTAATTCAGTTTCCTTGAACCGCTCAGCATCTTCTGACAGTACAAACAGTTGACCTTATTAGCATTTTTGCAAAGTGTAGTTTCTGAGGTGCCTAGTTCTTCCTCTGGGGGAAGATGAGGGAGGAGACTGAAGAAGAAAGCATAAAGACAGGTCTAAATTTTGAGAAAGTGAAGGTCAGCGGAGCAAAACGTAGAACGAGGCAGCTGTGCATGCAGAGCTGTGCAGGGCAAGTTAAGTGGCAGCACTGATACAGCCTGGTACCGTGGCACCGAGGTTTCAGCAGGACTGTGTGCCACACACACACACAAAGTAAAAGAAAATACTGAAAGGGCAAGGTTTGCCAGGTGGGTAGGAAGAGGAATCCTTCAAACTTTGGGAGTACAACCCTAGAGAGTGTTAAAAACCAAAAGCTGCTACCTGTCCTGTGGGAGAAGGAAGATCTGCAACTTGATAAATTGCTCAGTGGAGTTACTGACAGCTTAGCCATGTCTTAGGGAAGATGAGAGCACTTAAGATTTCATGGCAGATTACGTTAATTTTCAGAATGTTTCAGTGTGTCCAGGAATTTAGATGCAGTCTGTTCATGCACCTTGCACAGTCCTACAAGGTGAGTTCTGTCTGTATGTGAAAATTTGGGGTTTTAAGAATCAGATTGTACTAGGATAGAGTTTGCTATATTCATTTTCAATGCTGTTTTAATTAATGGAGTCTGTGAGTTGTTTTGCATTTGTGAGTTGTCAGATGTATGTTCTTTGTAAAAAGTCAGAGAGGATCTGTTAAAAATCCTGAGCCAGCAGGAGTAAAACAGACACATGTTCCTTTTTTAGTGTTCCAGCATCACGATACTGGAATATCTCACTTTAAAAGTGCTACCCTAAAGTAGCCTCCAATGGCTTTATATTTCTTCCAGCAGCTATAGCAAATCCAGCTTCTAATGCTTCAACTTCAGCTTCAGTCAAAGGCTCAGTCGTTTCCCTGATGCAGAATGACAACCCCTGTTCTGAGAATGTATTGATTAGATTTCCTGGGAGTTTTGTTTAACCAGCAACATTAGAAACCTTCAGTGTTAGTACTAAATGTCATGAAGAGAGGCATCTTGTTTTATCGATATCTTTCTCTAACAGTATTGACTGTTCAGTTTGTACAACCAAAACCTGAGATTGGAAATAAGTCTGCCTTCTACTCCTCCTATGTATTCCAATTATCATAAAGCTTGAGCATTCTTACTGTTGATGAGTTCAATTTACTTACATTAAACCACATTCAATAGCAACAAAATGTGTTATATGTGCAAAAAAACCACCGCTGTTAGAAAATGATATTTTTACAAAATAGTGAGCTTCCTGAGCTGGACCTTCAATGTGCCAGGTCTTTGGTCACTCCATTGTAACTTTGTGGGTCTCTGTGCTGCCAAACCACTTTCTGCTGGTCCCGTGTCTGGTCCAGAGCATTGCAGCATCACAACAGATCTTACAGGAACTGTGGAGTTCAGCACAAGGCATCCGTATGTAGCAAAGCCACCCAACTCAGCTCCTCTTGAGCTGAATTTTTAGCTTCTTGGCTGTTGTAGTATTCATCTCTTCATAAGAGGAATACTTCAGAGCAAAATACCCCATCTTCTGCTTACCATATGTCTTTCATGGATTGGTGTATTTCAGACTGTTAGTTGAAGTGTCTTTGATATCTTGGGCATTTAAGGGGGTTGCAGTCTTGAATGCTGAGTTTCATGGATGTTAGTTCAAAAATCTTTGGCTGAAAAACTTACTAATTTACCAAAACTAGGTTGTGAGACTCATCTCAAGTTAGCACATAGACTAGAGAGGTCAGCACATTTCAGAGAAGGGCGTTTTTCAGGTGTTCACATTTGTTGTAGCAGATAAGAATCATCCCAGGCTTGGGTTTCGTGGAGAACTAAGACACTTAAGAACTGAACCCACCTTTCAACTCTTGGTACACTTTGAAAACTGTGTGTGCTATCCCAGTGCTGTTGATCACAGTTTCCCCTTCAAAGCACACAACATGTGGGCACTACAGGAGCACTGCATTTGGGTGACTTTTAATCAGCTACAACTTCACTGTAGTGTAGGCTTTGTTATGTTTGATATTTTGTGAAGACATACTGTATTTATGTTGTGGTATTGACTCACATTCAGAACGTACAGGGTGATTTCAGGTATTTGGTTATCAGATTTTCCATATTCTGCAAATGCAGTTCTGCAAGTGGTAATACATGTAAGATCAGTTGTAATAATAGGCAGTATGAAAGGAGAGGAGATGAATCAAGAGAAGAACAGAACAAGGGGCCAAAGAACCACTTCTAAATAAGTACTTGGAGGGGGGATGTTAATTACTCTTACTATCACTTAGCTTTTGTGTTCAAGGGTTAACAAACCACTGTAACTTGTTACCTTTTTCCAGCATTCTGTCTGATCTCCTAGATCTGCAAACACACGCACACACACACTCATCAAAAAAAAGAAGTATCTAAAATGTAACTTCTTAATTTCTCTATTAGATCCTTTAGGGATATCCTGTGGCTCAACCTTTTGTCTGAAGGTCAAGAGAGTTTTATTCATCTGACATAAGTAGCTTGAGTGTGGCATTTAATAACCTGAGTAATGTTATGGATGATAACACCATTAGACATTTTTACAGCTTCAGCAGGAGTTCAGCCAGCAGAACTATCAGGCTGATAAATGCTTTCATCTTAAAGGTTGTATGGCTACAATAACCCTGAAACTTAAAGCTGCTCCTTGAAACCTACAGCCTGGCTGAAGAGATGAAGTGTGCCTTCTGATATTTCTAGGTTGCTAAAGAGCTCTCCCAAGTTCCAGTGCGAGAATTAAGATGCTGACATGCAGGTGTTCTGAACTGGAAATTGAGTACTTCATAATTTTAAATTATTTGGGGGCAGTGCTACTCAAAAGAATTAGCTTTAGATTGAGATGAGACTGAACTATTGACTGATGAGTCCAAAGATTTTATTTCTCCCCAATTATAAAATGTTTCTGTAGGGTTTTAGGAGGCAGACTCTTGTACTGCTGTTTTCAGAAACAATAGAGGTTCACCTCTTCTGTTAAAAGTTATAGAACTTTTAGGAGACTAATTCGAAACTAATCTATAATAGACTCTAGGGAGTGGTGTGAGAGGCTAGCAGTGACAACTGGTAGGATTTTGCCTTTGTAAAAGTTTGTTTTGTTGAGATCAGAAAGAGAGTGGCTGTGTTTTGCAAGTGAATAGTGAAGGTGGCTGTGCACTGATCGTTCATGTGAAAACAGTGGCAATAATGAGCAGAGTGAAAGGAGATGTGATGGTACAAGTGGAAGAAGAATAGAATAAGGGATCACAAGGGACGATAGTGTGTGATGAACAAAGGTTGAGTTCTTGCTTTTACATCTAAGAATAGTATTCTGAGGCTTGTAGCAAACTTCAGCTGCTGTTTTAACCCAGCAACTATTTAGCACAAAAATATTTGTAACATGTAATGATTACAGTTAAGGCAGCCAGAAACTGATTCTTTCAATATTTTTGATAATAGGAAACAACTTGATCTTTTTTAAAAAAAAAGATTTTAATGACTTTATGAGAGTTCTGTTAAATTGGCATTCTAGTTGACAATATTCATTATGTTGATCATAAAAAGAATTCTAGTTTGGTGGGTTTTGGTTTTTGGGGGTTTTGTTTAGGTTTTTTTGGTTTTTTTTTCTTACGAAGACTTAGGGAGACACACTTCCTTTCTAAAACTTTCAAAAGTGCAATAATGACAATTGCTTCCTAGGAGACTACTGTGGTATAAGTCTGATAAAATACACAGATTGAATGCTGCAAGTCTGACACAGCCGCTCAGTGGGAAGATAGAAGACCTCTGTCAGCAGAGGTCACTGAGGGTGATTGCAGGCTTTGAAGAGCTGTACATGGCGATCCTAGGTAGGCTATGATTCTTCAGCTTGGGAAAGAGATGACTAGGGAATTAGATAAGAGGTCTGTAAAATTGTGACCAATGTTAAGAACGTAAGTGGGGAACAATTATTCGTGTTTCTTTCAGTGTAAAGAGCTAAAGGTTGCCAAATGAAATTATCAGTTATCAGAGAAGATGGATTGAGGGGTTTTTGTTGAAAGCTAGAGGAGTGTGCAGGGAAGACACCTGCTCAGTGCATCCTGTTCTTTTACCCTTCTCCAAACACTTGACCACTCTTAAAGATAAGATACAAGGCTAGGTGAATTTCTGATCTGGGCATATAATAGTTAGAACCCTAAATTTACAAGTACTGGAAATAAGTGGTAGACAGAAGAGCAAGTGTAAGATTTGACCTTCCTTTTAGCTTCATTTTTAATGCTGGCTAGTTTTCAAGTTGATGGGTGCTTTTAAACTTGCTTTAAAGTGTATTTGCCTCATACAGAATTATGTGATAGCAGCAACAGCCTTGACTAATTCATTTATTGCTTTAGGATTTATTAGTCCTTATTTCCTGAATTTTTTCCTAAAATTGATCAAATATACAGGATCTTAACTTTCTTAAATCCTCAAGAAGAATTTATTTAAAAAGAAACTGCAGGTTCCAGTCAGTCTGACTTCAGTCTGTGTGATTGCCAATGGAGTTGTTTAAGGGCAAGAAAAAGCTCGGATTATCCATTTTGTGTTTGAAATGGTGGGTGGGCTTCTCATCTCTTCCTGGATGTGCAGCACATTGCCTTCCCCTTGCTCTGTGATAATCTACTTCCAGCTGACTGATCATACTGCTTTTGCCTTTTTTTTTTTTTTTTTTGAAGGCATTCTCCCACCTTCTCTAGCTCATCAGCTGAATAACCTGTCTTTCTCTATTCAGCTTTCTGTTTCTCATAAGCCATTTGAAATCTCTGCTAGGACCTCACTTTTGTCAGCTGTGTCTTTTGGTATTGTTATGACTGATGCACATCTCGGTTTCTGCCACCACGATTAGGAGTTTTTGTATCCAAGAAAACTAAAGAATCTGTGGTAGCCTTTCTGCCAGCTCATTCTAATTGCAGTAATGATCAAATTTCAAAGTTCAAATAAAGTGTAATGTCTCATATTAAAGTGAATGAAATGCATCCACCGTGAAACCTTACTTGCTCACAGATTTTACAAACTTACTGTAGGCTCTGTTGCTTTAACTTCATTCTTTATGTTCATCTTTGGTTGCAGTATCCTGTTCTGGCACCCTTTCACATCCATGACTGTTTTGCTGTCAATGAATTTCCAGTGTAGCCAGTTAATTACCAGATGCATTTGGAGGAGGACCCTGTGGCTGACATTTGGTGGCACTGAGGGCTGTTGTGTTATTTTCAGGTGCTGTTTGGCACTGCTGATGGACAGGTTATCGTCATGGACTGCCATGGCCGAATGCTGGCCCACGTGCTCCTTCATGAGTCAGATGGCATCCTCAACATGTCCTGGAACTACCCCAGCTTCCTGGTGGAGGACAGCAGCGAGAGCGACACCGACTCTGACGACTATTCCCCACCACAAGGTAGGGTTGTGTGCACATCCATCCTCCTGTCTCAGCTTTGCACATGCTCATGAAGACATCTCCAATGCCAGGGTGTTGTCACGCCCTACAGAACCAGCAGGGTTTTGTTTCAAGCTCTTTCAAGCTCAAGTTTGTGTTTCAGCACAGTTTCAAGCTCTCGTGGAGCAGAGAGCTGGTATGGGAGAGTGGGTCTGTTCCCAGCTCTGCCACCAGCCTTGCTGCAGCTCATACCTCATCTGTGCTGCTCTGCCTCTGTTTGCACAAATGACATAACCACACAAAGCTCAGTAGGTTTTCAGTGAGGGTGAGTGAAAAACAGTGGACAGGGACATGTCAGGTTGCACTGATAAGCAGATGTGAGGTATTGCAGTGGTTCGTGTGTATGGAGGTAGTCAGAGTGCAGCCACAGAAATTAATGCACTACTGTATAGATTCACCTGAAAAGACAGCAGTACTAGACGTTCTAT
>VZSR01003807.1:12092883-12194550 GCA_013398615.1 Brachypodius melanocephalos | reverse complement strand
AAAAATGTCATTATATTGTTCATCATGCTGGTTTTCAACTAGGGTTCTGAGAAAGCCTTCTAAGGCACTGGTTTTCAATTTTTTTGTCACTTTGGGGAATTGAGAATGGAGAAATACTGAAAAACACCACTATGTAACATAACAGTGTATGCATAAATCTCTGT
The DNA here is from genome assembly GCA_013398615.1 of Brachypodius melanocephalos. Classification (NCBI taxonomy): domain Eukaryota; kingdom Metazoa; phylum Chordata; class Aves; order Passeriformes; family Pycnonotidae; genus Brachypodius; species Brachypodius melanocephalos. The sequence continues at coordinate 12,194,386 of VZSR01003807.1, read as the reverse complement.
GGATATGCTGCAGTAAAAATTGACAGAGTAAAAGCACTGAGGTTTCACAGAAACAAGAGAAGCTTAACTAGCTGAACCTGCTTTGTTTGTGCTCACAGATGTTGCAGAAATAAGCAGGTAGAGAGGCTTGGAACAACTCCTGATGGTAGGCTGAAGTTCAGTGTGTTTCAGCCTGGATGTGATTATTTTTGGTTGTTTACCTTTTTCTCACTCAGAGCCTTGTTTTGCAGATGGACCAGCTGCGTATCCAGTCCCGGTGCAGAACACCAAGCCACTACTTACTGTCAGCTTCACGTCAGGAGACATCAGTTTAATGAACAATTACGATGACTTGTCTCCTACTATCATCCGCTCAGGGTTGAAAGGTACAAAAAAGAAGCCTTTTCTCCCTCTCCTATGCCTTGTTTTTCTTGTATTTTTGATGATGTGTGCATAGGTTACATTTTTGTGGCTCTCGCTCCTTAACCCAGGAGCCCTCGATGCTGTTATTGCCGTTTCCAGCAGTGACACCTGCTGGAGGAAGGGCAGCTCTTGGCTGATGGAATTTCTGTGTTTGAAAAAACGTTTCACGATATTTTTGAGATCGTGCTTTTGTGGCAGTTTTGGAGGGCAATTAATCTGTTTTGCGGTTTTCCAGAAGAATGCATTAATATGATTATGGTTCTTTGTGTGAATGTCTCTGCTATGTAAGACTTTCTTTGCATGTCTAATTCACAAGGTCTTCCATGCTTTTGGTAACCTGATATAAATTGCAATGCTGCTTTGGTTCTCACAATTATTGAAAACTTGCTAGAATTATTAATTGTCAAGAGGCAAGTTATTCTGAGAGAGGAAAAATTCCAGTGATTAATTACTATACATTTTGCTAAGTGATGTGCATGAATGTTTGTACAGTCAGTATTCCATGTAAAATCTTTAACTCACACTGAAGTTTTTACTGTTCTTACCTATTAAAAATGTCCTTTACTTTGCCAGCACTCTCCATGCAATTTACTGTGCTTTGCCTGCAGAGACATTTTAATTCAATACAGCACATAGGCGCATACTTAAATATAGGTTCCACTGAAGCTTTTTCATCTCCACAGGTAAATTAGTTTTAAATTAGATGAAAAGAGAATTAAGCTGTTGGAGCACACTCTTAGCTATTCTGAAATAGTGGGATGCTTTTAGGGAAAAGTTGCCCTAACACCAGCCCCACAGATTCTGAGTGATCTGTTATGTACAGTAGTCTTAGGAGGTAAAAACATCACCTTTGAGGTTTCTTTTCCATTCCTTTCTCCATCTCTGCAAACACAAGAAATGTGTGAGTGGCAAAACGCAGCATTGTGACACAGCCCTACAATCCAGAAAACTTCATCAGCTGAAAGGATACCAAAAGTGTGGAAAACTGGAGCCAGTCTAAAGAATCTTGTGATAATCACCAGTGGGTCTGCTCAGAATTTCTACAATATTAGAGTAATTAGATCACTGAACAGCCGTGAGTTGCCATCTAGTCTAGCTTTCAACTGGGAACAGTAGGGGAAACAAACCCCATCTTATTCTCTGTTTAGAGTTGCAGAGCTCTGTCATGCTGAGGATGTTTGTCCAGTTTCTCTTTCCCCATTGACTTTCAGTAACGCAAAAAAGATCCCTTAAGTATGTCACCCTCCTGTAGCAAAATATTAATGTGCTACATAGGGTAGGAATATTTTTATTAGTTGTAAACTGGACTACATTTTTTCATCAGTAGACAAAAAACATGCAGCATCTTACTGGGCTGGGAATGTGTGCAAGACAGAGAAAGATGATTGGGATATCACTGTCTGTTGTTTTAAGCACTGTACAGTGGAAAGTATTTTATGTCTGGTTTTATGTAGTTGTTCACACTTCCTGAATCTTCATTTATTTTTTGCAAGTGATTGAATTTTACTGGATTTTATCGCAGGCAAGAATGTGCAAACAATCAAGTATGGTCTTCAATGTTGTCTACAAGTCCTCATTCATGTGCTTGTGTTTAAACTTTCTGTGGTCTCTGCAGCAGATATCCTTACCTTTATAGGCTGCTGTAGGCTGTTCAATGTATTTTTAAAGTAGGCAACTATGAAATTATTTCAAGCAGTAACAATATATTTTTAATATATATAGAATATATATATTCTACTAGTTTTGCAGAGCCGTCATTTTATTATGAATATTTCTGTTAAATTGACAGACCTTGATAATTTGATTACCCAAATAAAAATTCTTTTCATCCAGCTTGAACAGTCCTGGTAGTTTTGTCAGTCCTAGTCAGACCTAGGAGGCCCTGAATTTGTGCTTTTTAGCTCTGTGATTTTCAGTGCACTGCTACCTGCAGAACTGCTGAGCTACATCTACTAATTGTACTAGCTAGCCACAACTATTGCCTGCAGAACTGTTGCACATTTACAGTGCTCTGTGTTCAGGGTTTGCTGATATACATGTCTGTGGTGGCTGGGAAGTAGTTTTGAGGGGTGACTGATCCACTGATTCACTTGTAGATCATTACCCTAGATGAAACCTCCATTTGATTTTTAATCTCTGTGCTGGTGCTGAGAACCCATTTATCACTTACTTTGTGTAAAGGCCCAATGGTCATTGAAGGTCCTGTTGGCAGTGCAAGCTTATTTGTAGAGCCACACGGTCCTGGGGGGATGCTGCAGCCCACATCCACCCCTTTGCTGCCTTTACAGCAGTCTAATTGTATGACTTTGAGAGAGAGAAAACTGCTGGAAAAAGTAATCACTTATCTTCCTCTTGTTGTGGGGATCAACTGAAAGTTTTATCTAAAGACATATCCAAAGGAGACAGATGTTTCATTATGGTAGTTCCATAGTTATTCAGTTACCAAAAGTGGAGCTGATGAGCTTGCCTTGTTTATTTTGAACCTGCCTATCTTCTTCCTCTCCAAGAAACATGAATTAAATCCCATTGTAGGTTACTCAGAGGGCTGAAAACTAAGAGGAAACAAGAGGCATACAGTGCCTAGCTGTAGAAGAATTACCTTGAGGAACATGCTTCTCTCTGATACGTACAGAAGCATAATTCCCATGAGAAATATCAGAAAGTTGAAATAATACAAAACCATTTTAAATTGCACATAAAAGTCCCTGCAAATGACAAGTTGACAACTTGAAACAATTTTGAGATCCTTCCTGCCAACTCTCATTTCCCTCCTGCTTCTTCATTTGAAGACAGTTTCTCGCCCACAAGTGTCTTCAAAAGGTTCTTGGCAGATTGAGCATCCCAGAGCACAAAAGTTTTGTCTTTACCTTCACTTTGTCTCAGCACAAAATAGCTGCCTTTCACCTCTGGTTTAAGAGTAAAAAGATTTAAAGGGTATTCCTTGAACATGCAAATCTGCCTTTGAAACACGAGCAGAAATGCAAAATACTGTTTTAGAGTTACTCTTGAAGTGTGACAAAGAACTAGAGGATATAAGGGTTTGAAATAAGCATCCTCAAATTAAGCTGTGGGCGTCCCTCATCATGAGATGCCTGTAAAAGAAGTAACTAATATGTATATTCATATCCGTGCATATGAGAGTCTGAGCGGTCCCTGTGTGATTCCAGTAAAGCCCTGCTGAGCAGCTGAGTAGATTTGCACAAGTCATAATCACAGAATCATTAGAGTTGGAAGGGACCTCTGGGCATCAGCCAGTCCAACCCCCCCTGCCAAGGCAGGGTCCTCTAGAACAGGTTATACAGGGACTTGCCCAGGTGGGTTTTGATGTCTCCAGAAAGGGAGACTCCTCATCCTCCCTGGGCAGCCTCTTCCAGTGCTCTGCTGCCCTCACTGTAAAGAAATTCTTCCTCATGTTGAGGTGGAACTTCTTGTGCTTTAATTTATGGCCATTTCTCCTCGTCCTGTCACTGGGCACCACTGAAAAGAGTCTGGCACCATCTTCTCGGCACAAACCTTTGGGATAACAATAAGGTCCACTTTCAGGCTGCTCTAGACCAAACACGCCCAGCTCCCTCAGCCTCTCCTTGTAAGAAAGATTCTCCAGAGCCTTCATCATCTTTGCATGATGGTGGCAAAAGAAAACATGATATGGAGGCCCTATATTTATGGACAAAAGTCCGAGTACTTTTAGTTTCACGTTATACTGTTGTAACTCTAGTTTGGGTTATGCTAAAAGTTATATTGACAGCCAGTGAGAACATCAGGCACTGACAGATACTTGGCTTTTTTGCACTATAGGCCTTTCCAGACAAACACTCTTTGCTGCTCTCTTGGTGTGATTATTCATCTCCATATTAACTTGATTCCACTTATTCCCAAAGCTGTATTGTAGGATCTTCCATATCAGTTTCAACATCTCTGGTAAATTCTTTTCTTAAGTGTTTAAGAGCAACTACTGATTACATTCTAGAGTCACCATAGAGAGAAAATAATGTTTAACACATTTTTTTTTCAATGTACAAAATAAAGAGTCATTCTCAGAAGTGCACCTGTGATATATTTCCTACTATTTCAGTGAAAGGATACAGATTTCTAAGTACATAAGTAACTTTTGAGAGCATGTTTTATCTGTTCAAGTCACTTTGCAGCATCTGGAAAAGCTGTTTCTGTAGTTTCTAGTCAGTGGTTACTGCAAACCATCTTTGTGGTTTCAGATGTGGTGGTACAGTGGTGCACACAAGGAGACCTGCTCGCAGTAGCAGGCATGGAGAAGCAGAACCAGCTGCTTGACCTCAGCAATGGTTCCCTGCTGAAAAGCGCGCTGGTCAAGTTCTACAACGTGCGTGGGGAACATATCTACACTCTGGAGACACCTGTGCAGGTAGGAGGCATTTTTAAAGTCTGTTCTCTGTGCTTTGCTGAAATGCTTTTCCCCCATGAGCTCATTGCTGTAGAGCTGCAATGTGGAAAAGGTTGAAAAATGTCCCAAATCCATCCTAAAACACAATATAGGTAAAAATGTGCCATGAACAATGGTTGTTTGCATTAAGATAGCCATGCAAGACTGCACCTGATTCTAATGTCCACTGTGTTAGGTATTGTGGAAATATGAAAGGAGAAATTCTTGTTTCCCAAACTCACTAGGCCATGAACAGACAGATAGAAAATTGCATTGTTTTATGGATAAGTGACTGAGGACAAAAAAACCCCCAAACTGAATAACTTGCTTAATGTTGTAGCAGAGCCAAGAGCTGGATAAAAATATTCCAAGTCCAGTATCATAACTACAAGATTATTCCATCTTTGTTATTGTAATTTTCTAATGTACAGTCGTTTGGTGTGATGCAGTAACCTCAGTCATGTAACTTGCCAAGAAAATGCGAGCACACGGTCTGTGAGCTGCTCAGGAGCACAACATGCTTCACAGGTCTTTGCTGGTACTTCAGAGCCCAGCTGAATGTAATTCTGTGTCATTTTCTGCACAATAGGGATGACTCCATTCTAATTTCTGCTGCTAGTAATGGAACTTTATAATAGCTTTGAAATCTGAAAGTGAAGGAAAATGCTTTAGATGTATTAATTATATGTAATGATGATACCATGTATTATCATTTTTTTTTCCAGTACCCTGATCTGGAATGGATGCAGAAGGGTGACATAGTAAACCATCTGCTAAGCCTTTGTGTTTGCTTATATTTAGCATTAACCTGTGCTTATTAACCTTAGCACTCTAATTTAGATAGAATTCTTTAGTTGTGTAAAGTGTAAAATAATGGTTTCTAAAGCCAACCTAAATATGTACAGTGATATCTAATGCTAATTTAAGTACCTAAAGGACTTACCCATAAACACAGCTTTATTTTCTTAAACGTAGCCTTTGCAGCAAAGTAGCACAGCCATCTCCTCTCTGGATCAGTTCTAAAGAAAACATGTTTATATCAGTGTTGCTTTTTTCCAGCCCAGGTGAAAAGCAAACCTTGTTCTGATCCTTCAGTACCAGAACTCAGTATGTGCACGTTAGCTGTTGAACCCTCTGGTGCCAGGCTGTGAAATCACTCTGTGGTTTGAGCATCAGAATCCATCAGGTCAGGCTGCCCCAAAGTACCCCTGCGTGTGGGCTTTTCCATCACTGCTTTATTCCTGCTAATCTCAAATTCTCCTTCATTTAAATACTTCCATCTCCTCTAGTTCTCCATGTATAGCTTCATCTTCTTTTCATGTTTTCAGCTCTTCTCCTTTCTCCTCAATCAGCTGGGAGAAAGCACATATTGTGGCTGATGTGGGGGCTAATTATTCTGCCAGTATGCGAGTGCTTACAGGGCAGCTGAGAGGTCAGACAGAACAGGTGAATGCCAAGTTTGTACTGCAGTATTTCTAATAGTGGAAGTAGTAACATAAGCATTTCTGCTCTTCCCAGCTGCTATTTTTGTTGGGAATAGCAATATTTTAGTGGAAAGGAGATTACTTCCCCCATTGTCAACTGGAGACTAAAAGCCAACAACTTCAGGAGTTGTAAGCCAAGTTTCAAGTGAAGGATGAGGACAGTCAGGGAGAGGCAACCACCATTTAATAACAGAATCAAGGAGTCTCATTTCCTTTGGAAATCAGGATAAAAATAACATTCAAACTTATGTATTTATGTTTATTTAAAAAACGTGTGCATAAACCTACCTAAAATTAGAGCCACCCCGCTTCTCTTATTAGTCAGTGTTTCATTTCTTTATTTGGTGCATCTACATTCATATTTACTCAGCTGCAGGAGGAAGTGAGGAGTCTTTCAGATGAACACCTGCATCTGCTCATGTGGACTTTATTCTCCTATGTATTTGAATGCTGGTCTAGCAGTATTACCAGCTAAATGACAGGTATGCTAGAAGAACATTGTTAAGTATTTAGTTTACTTACAAAACCAGATAGAAACCACTGTTGCAAAAAAATTGCTGGTAACTTCTGTTATGCTCTCCCTCTGCTCCAAAGATGTACGTGCAAAGATGAGTCAGTGGTTCTAGTAATTTGTCTCATGACAAACTCATCAGAGTAAATTAATTTGTTTTCTGTACCATGGCAGCCAGCCTTATAATGGGATTTTACGAGATTCATCACTGGTTACTGAACTAAAAACAATTTAAGAAAATAGAAGAATTTCCTCATCTTGAATTCTTCTGCTAAGACTTTCTTATGAAGAAGCATGACTTATACGACTGGGAAAGCACATTGATTATAAATGCATGTAGTTCTGAATACAAAACCCAGAGAAAAAATAAAACAAAAAGTATAAAAAATAATGGATTACAGGTACAAAACTGATTTTCTGTGTGGTCCTCTGTCCCAATTCTTTGACACAGCAGATGTCTGAAAATTTTATCAGTAAAATATGCTGAACTGTTTTTGTTTCTGCTGTTTGTCTGTCCTGTCTTCAGCAGAATATTCAGGAAACAGATTTTATTGTTTATAACAAAACTCAGTCTAAGACTTACAGAATTTATATGCATCTTGGCTGGAATGTTACTGAACATAAAGTCACTGCAAACCCTAGTGGTAGAATAGATTTGGGAACTGCAGGTAACTCATCTCAATGATGACTGTTGTCATGGATCCCTTCAAGGTGTTTTATATGCTGCCTTCTCCTCCAGCTTTAGTGTGGTTTTGGCATCCTGTGTCTCATTGGATTAAAACTCTCTTAAGCTTTTAACTTCAGTGTAGGAATTTATAGTTCATAAACCTAGTTTGCTGACTACAAAACTCTAGATAGGGAAACCACACTTGTTTAGAAGTATTGAAATAAAAAGCGATAGCTTTGCTTGAAAAACAGCATTCATAAACAGAGTGGTAGAGTTGGCATAACGCAGCAGTCGCTCCTGTTCTTGACTCCGGGGCTTCGGCCTTGCATCCTGGAAGGATGTGTTTGCAGAATAGAGTGGAAAGAGCTGGAAAAGCATCGGTGAGGGCTGGTCTTAAGGGCTCATGATCAGCTGATGACTGATGTTCAAAAACGTACTATCAATTTCTGTAAAATTTACCTCTTACTACGCCTCTCTTTGTATACACCACGAACACCAATGTGAAGTACCAAAAATATGCCCCAATTTTTTCGTGGTCCTGCTTTTTCAACATTTAAAAATGAGATTGCAACAGCAGGCTGCCCTGCTGGTCATAACATTTTTATTGGAAGAATGTTAATTTCTTACATTGTTTAGTAAGTCCTCGCAACCTTTCCCTGTCATCAAGCAGGGATGAGAATAATCCACTCCTTCAAGACTGTTTTGTAGTCCTCCTAAAATTGTTTACCACATGCTGCAATCCAGTTCTGTCACTTTAGAAGTTCTCATCAAATGGGCAGACAGGTCTTTATTATATTAACTAACTGTGTCTGCTTCCGGTTGGAAACAGATGCTTTCTAACTGCCAACTTCAACAAACTTAGGAATTTTTGTTTCTAATGGTTCAATCTTGTGGCATATATTTGGTCCCTTCTTCAATTTTTATGATTTTTTAATATGTCCCAGAGAGGAACAGGGGAACAAGAGCACAGATTTAGAAGCTATGATGTAGATCTCTTCCATACACCTTTAACTCTACAGTAAATTTACATTACTTGAAGGTTTTATATCACCGTGTAGCTGGTGTGAGTACAGATTACATCTTGAGTGCAGCGAAGAAGGATGAGTGAACTAAGCTTCATATGTGGTACAGACAACAAGATTAAATGTAAAAACCCTATGTTTATCAGTGTAATATTTTTAAACCTAATTCAAAGTAGTGTACCAAATACTAAGTCTTTATGGTAGGAGTTTCCAGAAGTTTTTGAGAAGACAACCAACTTGCTATAGACCTGCTGCTGTCAGCATTTCACAGACTGCTTCTCTGCTAGAAATATCCCAGCATCTAAATGAATAGATTTAAGATTATATGGTCCTGCAGAAACCTGTAGTAGTAAAGGAAGTTCTGTAAAGGAAGAGAGAAGGAAGGTGCAATTTTAGGTTTAATTCGGATCAAACAAAAGAAGAGGCTGCTTTTTATGTTACTCAGCTGAGCAGACCTTGCTTACTTTTCTTCATTTATTTTACACAGTGTGTTCAGGTTTGTTGCATCTGAATTAATATTGCCTTTCATTTATATTGCCTGAAATCGATTTTATTTAGTTGTTACGAGATGACAACAAAGCTTCAAGTAGAGTTTATTAGCTTACAGGAAAAAAAACAGCAGTTTAGAACTAACTGGTGAAACATGCTTTAGGATATCAATAAAGACCTTGGTGTTCTTTATATAGGCCATAGGATCATCTCTGCTGCAAAAATGGATTTTGATCAGCACTGGGAATTGAAGACACTTTCCTAACCAACTCTTTCTGTTAAAATGGACTCTTGTTGTATTGACTTCTTTAAAAAATACTGTAGAAATAGAGAGAATATAAGAAACAGCTGCAAATCAAATAAAATCATATCAGGCCACAGCAATGGCAGATTTTCATCATTTGTCACCATCAGTTCTTAGCAGTTAATATTTTTCCCACTGTAAATATGAGAGCAGAAGAATGAAGGAGTATTGGGTTGCTTTCCCATGAATGCTGTGGAAGTACAGAGGTGTGCACACAGCTCACAGGAGCCAGGTGGGCACTGCAGCCATGGCACCTTTCAGCTTGTCTCTGAGAGGGAAGAGTGTGCATCTCCACATCAGCAGCCTGCAGTGAGAGCAAGCAAGCAATGTACTTACACATGCCATTCACTGCATACTATTTTGCAGTTGAGTTCTTCCTCCTGAGAAAAGTCCTGCTAGTTCCTGGGCTTTCTGCCCTGGAATACTATTTTTATTTCATTACCAGCGGGAGTCCCAGTGCCAACAAACAAGGGATTAGTTCAAGCAGCAGGCAGACCCCATGGCTCAGGATTTCTGAGCTCAAGGCAGGCAGCAAGAATCAGCTAGAACAGTGTTTTCATTGACTGAACTGCATACAAGTGATGGAATGTATATAAATTATATTTTCTCCTGTAAGAGAGGCAGTAGAGTGACTTATAAGAAGCAACCACAGAGCTTTGAGTGGGAATATCCATTCCTGCATGCTTTTCTAAGGGGAATCAACAGCTGGGGATACAGATTTGAGTAGCTGTAGCTCACTTTCAAGCCCACTTGGAAAGAAATGGTAGAAAAGCTCCTTGTTGGTCACTTGTCGAGATGTGTTTTCAGTCAGTATTTCTCCTGATAAAGCATTTTTTTTCTTGTGTTTTAGCCAATGGCTTCTAATATGTAGTTGTCATAGAGCTACATGTTGGTAATTAAACCCTGGAATGAATTCAGATATTTACAGCTTATGCTGAGATTTTTCAAAACCTGATGCTATTTTTATATGCAAAGTGAGATTAGAAATTCTCACGTTATATTTGTAGCTGTGTTTCTTTGTTCCTAGCAGATAAAAAACCCCAATTATGCAAACATGGAAAATAAAATTCTTCTGTCCTAGAGTCTGCTTGTTCATTTTGTAACAGATGGATACAACAACTTTTGGATACAACAACAATTTGGATACAACAACTTTTGTCCTTCTTTGTTTTGCTAAAACAATTCAAATAAGTGGATGCTTTATGAGGAACAATACTTTTGTGTTGGATGTTGGAGGTCAATTGTTTTTTCTCAGTAGAGTTTGAAAAGAAAGCTGTGGCCAGCTCATAACTGACTTGCTGCAGTAATTGATTCATATCCCTTGTCCAGGAAGGGAAAGACTAGGAAGCATAGTTATTGAAAAATATTATTGGAACGGTACTTTAAAGGTCAGGTCAGATCTGGCATTTGGGTGATCTTTTATTTCTCCAAGCCTGTAATGACAGGCTAATTTTCCCTGAAGCTCATCTGAAGTCTTAGCCCTTCACTGTAAATTAAATGTTGCTGAATACTGGTCTGGAGGAGCACCAAGGGTCTGACCATTTCACAGAAAGGAAGGCAAGGTATGTCTGGTGGTGTGGCGCAAGTGCTCTTTGTTGAGGTTGAAAATATTAAAGCATAATGAGATGTGTGGGGAGACTAGTTGTACAAATGGAAGAGTAGAAACGTCATGATTTACAAACAGTACAGCACTTGTAGGTATTGTGTGTGTGTTTGTTTCAACACGCACCCACTCACATATTGTTTGCATATGCATTCATAAACCGAATATAAGAGCATCATACATTGAGCAGTTTAGAAGGTGGCTGAATTATGGTTGGAAAATTGTGGTGAAGTTTTCAGCTTCTGACATTCTACTCTTCAGAGCTCTACAGTGCTATGTTGCCAGAGGTCCCACCCCATGTTTCAAAGCTTCTGAAAAGCCTTTCTCTTGAGACCATGTTTTAGATTGCAAAGGTTCTTGCGCTGCTTCTGTCTGCTCCTCTGATGTTCTCTGCATCCAGCAGTAACCTGAGGAAAGAGGTGTTTTTATTTGACTCTATTTGGATGAAGAATGTCCTACCTGGGTGTAATATGTTGGTTTATAATAGCTGCAGTATGAGACATCAGGTCTGGATGTGCTGTATTGGATTACAATAGCTGGAATATTAGACTTCTCTTCTGCTGTTAAAGCCTATCCAATAAATAAACATTTGTGTGCCAAGTCACATACTTGCTTGTTCCCTCACTGTGTTTATACGTAAGCTGATGCAAGGTGAACAGCAGGATGCACTTTGGATCCCACAGTAATGATCAGGTGAATAGCGCTGCCCGTGCTGGGATTCAGCCCTTGGGAAAAATCAGGGTCACTTCTACTTTGCTCTTCTCAGGCTGTCTCAGGCTGCAGTAGATGTGGCAGGTGCCTACCTTGTGCCAGTGCCTTTTCAATGGCATTTATTTGGTAAGCAGCTTGAACTGTCTCATTGCTGCCAGACAGTGCAGGGGCTGAGCCACACTCACAAATCATGAAAATACCATTCAGTAGGGGATACTTCATGTGACCTCTCCTCAAATGTAAAGCTGTGTCCCACAGATTACAATTATGACAAGCCATGAAGAATTATTGATGGTACACAAAGGATTTCTCAATTCTTCTGAAGTTCTCCACTACAAAATGCATTTAGCAATTACTGTGAAAATCACAAGGTTCACGTGTTGCTGCTTTCTATTTGCGTATCAGTCAGCCTGAAGATTTGTGCCTTCGTGGAGGTGTGTGTTTGGTATTGCCTAGATGTAATTAAAATGACACTCCTTCATTCCTCCTACTTTAAAACCAGCATTTTTTCCTTGAAATTTAAATCTAGGATAAAGTGACATAGTAGGGAAGATCTCTTCTGTGAAAAGGTTTTTCATCCAATGCTTTATCTTGATGATAAACATTGATATGGAGCTGTGCCAGCTGCATTTTACTTTGTATCAGTCACATAAAAACGTCTTTTCCCAGTTACTTGCTTTTAAGCATCTTGAATTTGTAAATGGAAGGGTGGCTTTTTCCCCAGACCAGATCAGTAACCTCTGGGCTGATCTAACCCTGCTATCTGGGTACCATACTGCTAATAGAGGAGTCTTGACCCTGTCTTCTTGTTTGATCCATCTTGTGAAAAGATATTCCAAAGATAACCTGACTTTTCAATAAATACAGTTCATCATTTAGATGACAAACACGCTTGCTTAAACTTCTCAGTGTCACAGATAGTAAAAACAAGGAAGACCTTCACAGAAAGGAGTAAATCTTCTGTAGTTCACTGATGACAGCCTGCTGTATAGTATTCTTCATGGAGTTAGAGTTTCATCTTTACTCGGTGTCGTTTATTTGCAGAGGTAGCAGGTGGGATTGAAATAGCACACGGTGTGTGTATATAAGTAAATACAGGTGCTTTGTAACACAGCAAGAGATGACAGATGGATGCAAGTAACACTTAAGGGCAAAAGTAATGATAGGGCTAGAGAAGGTCACAAAAGACTGGTACTTTACAAAAAAAGGTGGGATTTAGAAGGAAAGTTTAGGGAGCTCCTTGCAAGCAGGAAATAAATATCCTAAGCAGCAGTGTTTGTTTATCATTATTCTGTTCCACATTGTGACATTTAGTACTAGTTGGCCCTCACTCTTCCTGTTTTTACTGTTGTGATTTGGACATTTCTGAGTGTAGACAAGTAGAAGACAAAAGAGAATGCTCTGTTGCCTTCCTGGTGCTCTTTCACAGTTCAGTTCCTCCGGGAATAGTTCAAAAGAGACACTGCAGCACAAGACTTGGCGCAAGACAAGAAAGATGATTGAGTTTTCTCCACTTGTTTTTTAAGTGTCTCTGGGCATATAATTTAACTTTTCAGTTGTAAAATATGAGCTGTTACCACTGGATGAGGACTGATTAGATGACGTGAATAAATAATTTGGATAGGGCATCAAAAGACTTCTTCTCAACACCCTGTATCTTTAAAGTCACTTATCCTGTCTAGGTACTGAATTTGGTAGATGATTCCTTGTATGAAGAGCTTTAAGCATCCTAAGTAAAAAGCACTGAATAAAAATCAACTGCTGTTTTTAATTATTTGAGATGTTCACATTCTTCTTTTGTGGGCAGTGGTGGGCACTTTGAAGTTTCTGGAAGACTTAGGGTAATGTGATTGGTGCTGAATTCACGTGATCACTTGTTGTGCAGCCCTCCTGGAAAAAAAGATCTTTGGCACAAAGTCTTTTGAAGTCGTATCTTTTTGCTCTTCACGCAGCGTCCCATCATCTCGATCTGTTGGGGTCACAGGGATTCCCGCCTGCTGATGGCTTCTGGGCCCGCGCTCTACGTTGTCAGGGTGGAGCACAGGGTCTCCAGTCTGCAGCTGCTGTGCCAGCAGACCATCGCCAGCTGCCTGCGGGATGACAAGGACATCAGCAAGTTGACCCTGCCCCCACGGCTCTGCTCGTACCTCACCACTGCCTTTATACCAACAATCAAGGTAAAAAGAAAGAAAAAGAGGGAAGTGTTACTAGATCTACCCCCTCCATAGTGCTCCTAAGTGGCAATGGTTAAGTTGTAGGATTTTATAATTTTAAAAGCTTTTGTATCCTCTTCAAGACCCCACTGATGCATTTGGTGCCTATTAAAAATCTGAAAAGAAAGCTCACACATGCTGATCTGTGTTATTCCATGGAGATGGCCTTTCCAAGCACATTACAAAGATAAAATGTGCTGGTGACTCACAAAGACTTCTGAAGAAGCTCCTGCTGGTGATAATACTCTGTCATGGTTACGGGGGGGATTCATAGGAGTAAAACTGTTGCCTCTGTACATGTCACATGAGTGCTTATATTGCCAGGAAGGTTAGGTTTAAGACACTTTTCTGCTAACAGTGAGTTCTGCTAATCTTACTGCTCCAACAGTGCTATGGAATAATGAACCAGGTATTACTCCTTTTCCTGTACCATGAGCAGAATCATCTGCACAACCTGTTTGTTTCATGGTTTTGCCCTCAGTAACATCTTGGGATTTCCAAGCTGTTTATCAAGCCTGTAAACCAGAGCATTAGCTGGTAAATGCTTGACATTCAAACATACATTTTTGTGACGTTTTTGTGTGTGTGTTACAGCAGTCTTTTGAGCCAGAGGTCCTTGTAAAAACAATGCAGAGCTAGAACAACTAATTTGAAATCAGTGGGGCTGCCCCAGCTTAAATCAGAACAAATTATGCCAACAAAATAATTCAGCATAGTTCCATTTGGGTGCTGCTAATCAGGGCAACTGTAAATCATTTCATTTGCCAAAGAACAATAAATGCCTTGCTGTAACCATAACTCCTGGATCTCTGAAGATCAGGAGTTATCTTAATGGAGTACAGCATTTATCAGACTGGAAGTCTCCAGTTTTTTCTAGTTTTTTCCATCCTTCTCCCCAGGATGCTCTCCATGTTGTTCCAGAGCCATCCCTCTCTAGAGCATCAGTGACAGTTCCCTGGCTGTCAGGGAAGGCAGGGAAGGGGACTGGATGGGCTGGATGAAGGCAGCAGTTGGCTGGGAGCACTGGTGGGGGTCAGAGGGCAGTACAGGGACACATCAGTGCCGACAGCCCTCAGGTCACCTCCTAGAGGAGATGCCAGGATGCAGAGCGGTTGTGACACTGCATAGCCGAGAGGTAGAAGCGGGGTTTCCAGCAGCCACATGCCAGTCCTGTTCCATGGGTGTTTCTGGAGCCTCCAGCAGTTATACTTTACCCTGGCTCATCCCCAGTCACCCCCTCAACCTATGTTGTCAGCCCTGCCTTCAGTGCTAGGCAAGGCACCCTCTTCCCTGTGTACATTCCTCTTCCCCCTCCAGCTTGTGGACCACATTATAGGTCACTCCTCAGCCTATACCCATTTGCTAGGTTAAAGAAGCCTATTTTTTTTCCTATTTTTTTTCTTATACTTTCATTTTGAAAGAAACTCATTTGACTTATACACGAGTAGTATTTGTGTCATACAGGCTGTGTTGTCCTAGACAAAAAGAGTCCTGCTGCTTTAGGACTGAGTGTTTCATGGATTAATACAGTGTGCTGGCAAGCAGGGCGAAGTAACCCAAGTTTTGTGCTTGTATTTCTCTACATGGCACACAGATAGCCCCTTAGCTAGGATGGGATATGTGCTTGGAAGGGATATAAAAAGTACAAGCTTCTTTCAGAGTTGACAGCATTGTAGCATAGTGGCATAGCATGTACCAATACTAACCAGGAATAGGATCTGAGTGAACAGGTTCACTTGGAGGGCCTGCAGGAGACAAGATACTCTGATACTTGACTTGACCACTTTATTCAAGTTCAAAAAGAAGTTTCTGGTAAGAGTTGGAACTTGAAGACCGGTTGGTTGTCTCATTCAGTGCTCTGATCACAAGTTCAACCTTCCTTTTTGATGTAACTAGTTTTAGTTTTTGTTTTCTGTGTAGAACTAACTAAATAACACACAGCCACTCTGTCTTGCATGTGTGTCCTGCATAACTCATGAAGTAACCTATACTAGTCTTCACCTGCCAAATTAGAGTTGGGTTCAAGTTCAGTTCGGTGTGTTGGGATTAAGTCACCACAGAAAAAAACCCCAACCAATATTAGAAAACTTTCTCTTTCCTTCCTCTGTTTAATTAAGCCTCCCATCCCAGACCCAAACAATATGAGAGATTTTGTCAGCTACCCAACAGCTGGTAATGAACGGCTTCACTGCACCATGAAGCGGACAGAAGATGACCCAGAGGTCGGTGGTCCATGTTACACTCTGTACTTGGAATACCTTGGGGGACTGGTGCCCATCCTGAAAGGACGTCGTATCAGCAAGTTGAGGCCAGAGTTTGTCATCATGGATCCTAAAACAGATGGAAAAGCAGGTAGAATTCAGTTGTTGTTCTGTATAAAAACAATTTAGCAATACTTTGGACATTAAATCCTCAAGAGTTTTAAAAAATACATATATGCGACATGGATGATATTTTTTCTGAAGTGAAAAAAAATCTTTAGCGTGACCCAGAAGCTTCTGAAATTATACCCTGCTGCCTTTTTTACAGAAGAGAACTTCTTGTATTCTGAGTAATGGAAAATAGATTGCTAATTAGCAGAAAATATTCTTTAGTCGCTATTTCAAAGTCAATTGAATGGTGTTCATCCCTCTGAATCAAGTTCACTTAAGTTCAAACCATTGGAAATTTGGAGTTTGAAGGCAGAGTGGAGAACATTTAATTTTCCTCTGCAAAGTTTTATTTCAACTGCTGCCTGTGGATCGGGTTTATGCTTCTGATGACTGAGAGTTATAATTTACACCAGTTTTCTGAAGCATCACTTAAATTTTCTGGGGCCTGTCTTGATAGATGAAATCTATGGAAACAGCTTGATTTCCACTGTGATTGACAGCTGCAACTGCTCTGACTCCAGCGATATTGAACTCAGCGATGACTGGGCAGCAAAGAAATCTCCAAAAATCAGTCGAGCTAGCAAATCACCTAAACTCCCCAGGTAATAATGTCTTGGATATTTCTTCTTTTTCCACAAGTGGCCTCTCTTGCTCCCTTCCTCCCCTGCCTCTCCTTCCCTCTCTTGACACCTTGTAAAATGAAAAGTAAACTTCTTTGGGCACATAGGAATTATCTGTAAGATTGGGGTCCTCTACAGGGTGAAGTTCTGGGGTGATCTCAGACATTGACATAGAGCTGGACTTTGGGGAAGATTTCTGGGACAAAATGTAATGGGAAGCAATAGAGCACAACTTCTCTCCAGGCAGTCTCAAAAAAAATATTTTATAAACTCTCCCACCTTTTCTTTTTTTCTCTCTCATGCCACCATGGAATATATTTCATCCTTCAAACAGACTGTTCATTATTTTTGTTTGTTACATTTCTGTCAGTGAGCTCTTTAGGTGCTTGAGCTGGGGATTTTGACTCCCCCTTGTACAGTGGGAGGTAGAAATAACTTTTGGCTTAGGGTAGGAACACTGGCAACATTTGTGGAGCCTTGGTTTGCTGTATACTAATGTGAAAATCTGTCAGCTGAGATGTCATGTTATCATTTCTTGAGACTTTGCTCAAAGTCTGCATAGCTGAGATCATTCATCTCTACACCTTTTAGGGATTAGTGGAAGATATATTGTATCTGGCAGAACTGCTATAAGCTTTGTTAGATTAATTAGAAAGCATCCAGCATGATTTACTGCAAGTGTGTCAGGTCTTCTGTGTCTTCAAATTTGACCTGTAATTCTCCATCCTTAGGCTTTACAGTCTTTGTTAGTCACTTCTAGGACATCCTACCAGTTGTATTCTTGTTACATCTTTCCATTCAAGGTCATGAGTTTTGTGCATTTTAGCTTGCCCATTGTTGTTTCTAAATATTGCTTTACCTGCAGAATCAATATAGAAGCTCGCAAATCTCCAAAGATGTCACGAGCTGCACAGGAGATCTCAAGATCACCAAGGTTACCAATAAGGAAACCCTCTATTGGTTCACCAAGCCTGACACGAAGAGAGTTTCCTTTAGAAGATATTACTCAGGTATTGTGCACATTGTTACCATACCTGATTCAAATGCATTTCTTTCACGAGGCAGCATGTTGTGATAGAGATCCAATGATCAGCAATAAGTTTTCATTAAATTACAATAAGTAGATACAATGAGAGAATTGCATCTTCCAGTTCACTACTAATGTTCAAAAGTGCCAGTGGAGTAGGGTGTATTGTTTGGTAAGTACCAGGAGCACTTTTGTCAGTGTGAATCCATGTGACAGGTTTTATTCTAGGTGATGTTGTTAGCTTTTTGAGAGTGTATGTGAAAACACTTCATCAGTTTCTCAGACCCATCTTAATGCCACCATAATTCTCTGCTTTGCGAGAGATTGCAGAGATAAAGAAATGTTTGCTTCAGAGGACCCCATGATCTGTTTCATAATTAACATGAAACAGTCTTAATTGGAAGGAAAGAAAGGAATTACCACTTTGTGCTCTTTGTGGTGTTCATGTCCTCTGGGTAAATGAAACTTAGCAGGCTGTAAAACTGTCTGGGTTGTATATTTCATTAGTAACAGCCTGTGTTATTTTAATTTTCTTTTGTCTGGTTTGGTTTTTTCTGCTCTCTTGTTTTGCTTTTTCCTTTTTATGAAAAATTCCAGAGCAGTTACACGGGGATAGGACCAAAGGCTCTTTGAATAGAGCAGGAGACCTGAGGCTTAGATCATGCTCCTGATACTGGCAGTGTACCTCCTGGCCTTTGAGAAAAATCTAGTGGTCTTTCAGATCCGTAATATGTGTACCATGGCAACAGTAGTTTGGGAAGTTGCTTTAGGAGCTCCAGGGGAATATATGTTTGTTGTTATGGGTAATTAATTTCTGTCTTGTTTATTGTTCTATAAAGTGATTCATGAGTGTGGAACCAATGGGCAGGGTGTATCACTCTGAAACACAGAATAGCCGTGGTCCTGCTATGGGCAGGAGCAGCAAGTGCCAGAAAACAGACCTGTTCTCACTAAGCAGGCATTCTCCACTAAGTGTTGTTCAGATTTTCAGTAGCTTTAACCACCCTGTGGCTGTTGCATACATCATTTCTGATGGTGTTAAGATATCAGAATGACTCTTCTTAATGACTGGGTAAAACTGTTGCTACATAGGCACTTTAGGCTGTTTCAATACAATAAAAACAACAGAAACTGAAATTGCATTATCACTTGCAATAGCTTGATTGCTCTGCAGTTTTTTGTTAGAGCTTGATACAGATTTTATCAGGTAAAAATGATCTTGTTTTTGTTTTGCAGCACAACTACCTTGCTCAGGTCACATCTAATATCTGGGGAACCAAATTTAAAATTGTGGGTTTGGCTGCTTTCCTACCAACTAACCTTGGTGCAGGTAAAAGTAAACTGTTGATTTTTTTTTGCCTGTCAAATTCTTTCTAAGAAACCAGAAACTTATGCCATGAGATTTTTTGTAAGTGACCAAAAAGCTTCTTTAACAAAGCACTTATTTTCTGTGAACAGTGGGAATTAGATGTTTTTAAATTCACTGAAGGATATTAAAATCTATAAATACAATAATGAGATGATCAACAAAATGCCATAAGTCCCACTTATAATAAAACAGTAATTAACATTTGAGACCAGACCTCTATTTTGACAGTTTATTTGAACAAAATCCACACAGATTAAAAAAGGGTTTTGCAAGAGGACTGTAGAAATAATAGGTTTTAAGTTACTGCAATAGATGTATTTTTAAAAGTGAGGTTTTTATAGTTATTTAGATACAAATTACACAAAAAAGCTATTCCAGCTTCATGCTCAAGATTCTTCAAGTCAGTGCAGAGCCTTATCACATGGTTCTCCTGCTGGAGCATCGATAATCTGGTAGCCATCACTAAAAGCTGCACTTGTCTATCAGCCTTTTTTTGGGTAGGCCAGTTCTACCCAGTAGTCCTGTTGGAAGGAAGAAGGCTGAGTTAAAAACAGGGTACCACCTCGCAGAACTGAGCTCTGAACTGAAGCATTAACACAAGTCTAGCAGTTTAATGAGCTCTTTAGAAAACTTATTTTGTCCCATGTCGCATTATATAGTTGGGCCAGGAGTACATGAAGGTGCCCTGGATGCAGAATTAGATGGATAGCTTTTGATGGATAGCTTTAGTCCATAGCTATATGGACTGCTGTCAGCAGTTGAATGACCACAGGTCATTCTAATTCTCCCACTGCCTTTAGCAGATAGGGAAAGATATAAATGTAGAGTAAATGTATTGTGATACTTCTTTGAAATGTTCTCCCAGTCTCCAATGGTCCCAGGGATTTCCTGAGCCCAGTGGGATTTCTTTGTATGTAGTAGCCATCAGCAGATTTCCTTCCTGAGAGCTTTCCAGTTTTCCCCTATAAGCTGGTAGCATCCTGTGGTGAAGTTTCAAAAGCAGAATCGAAAAAAGTATTTTCCTTCCATAAAAATGGATGTGAATACAAGATGAAGTAATTAATTATTTAATTACAGAGATGCTGCTTCCATTTAAAGAGAAATAGCTGAAAGCAACAATCTCTTTTATCCCATTTATGCAAAGTGTTACATAATGATTTGACAAATAATGGCTCGCCCATGCACATGTATACAGTAAATAACAACATTCATAGCCCTTCTGTCTGCTTTGAATTGCTTCTTCCTTAGCTTTACGTGCTATTTGTGTAACAGACTTTTTGTTGCTTGTTATATTTTTTCTCTAGTAATATATAAAACCAGTTTGCTGCATCTGCAGCCCAGGCAGATGACAATATATCTCCCAGAAGTGCGGAAGATTTCAATGGACTACATTAACATGCCTGTCTTTAATCCAAATGTTTTCAGTGAAGATGAAGATGATTTACCAGGTAAGGAGGAGCTGGAGGGCTACTGTGTTATGGGTTAAATATGATGGAGGTCAGGTTGGTTATGTCATGGTCCCTTTTGGTAAACAGACACATCAAAATATTTTAGTCTGATGGGGTCCTGTAGAACTGAGTTAGAACAAGGCTAATATGTACTATGGGCATTGTTTTCTGTAATGTGTGGAAAATATAACTCATAAAGAGCTCCTTAGTTTCAAGTTCATTGGGAAATTAGTCATCTGCTAATTCATCTTACTTTGCTAGGAATTCTCCACAGACAGAAGCCTTGCATTCTGCATCTTGATAGGACAGAATTGTAATGTGTTGGAAACCCAAACAGGTCGTTCTTGAGACCTGATGGCATCAAAGCGCACCTGGCTGATAGGAGCTTGGGTTGGAGGGCAGGTTCCCATAAAACTCAGCCAGCCTTTGAGAAGAGATAAAGGCTCACGTGGATTTTTATCACTACTGAGAGGTTAAAGTAATAAAGTGGTTGGTAAACAAAGCACGATCAGTAAGATTTTTTCACTTCACTGAGATGTGAGGTAGCAAAAGAGTTAAGCAGTGCAGAGAAGGTTTTGGGTGCAGGTGATGTGATGTGGGAGGTGAAAGGACTGGAAGTACTCAAGACCTCTTCCAATCAAAACAAAATCATCATGCCAATAAAAATAACAAACAACAGAAAATAAGATAAATTAATACATTTTCAGAATTTTCATATCACTGGTGAATTCTGTTGCCAGGTCACAGGTTTTTGGAACTATGGAAGTGTTACTTTAAAGTCCCCTTTAAGTACTTTAAAGTAACCTTTAAAGAGGAAGGAGTGTGAGCACTGCAAAGCCATTAAAGACTTGTGCTAAAGTCTACTGAAGCAAATGGAAATGTTCTCATTATTTCAGATCAGGGTTTCAACTGCTGACAGCAGCAAAGCTTTTGTCTGACCCAAGCATCAGAGTAGTCCTCTGGACATCTAAAGAAATACCTGTATGTTTCAAATTAAGCCCATTTTTTCACAATCTGGGGGACTTGGCTTGCTTAATTTCTGTCTGCATGATACTCATCTGTAGTATCTGAAGAAAATAATAGAGACATTGGTGACCATATATATATTATTAATAGGAAGCACTCAACATTTGCTATTATGAAACATGGTCAAGCTGTCAGAAAGTAATACAAAAACTAAATAGAAAAGAAAAAAGTTAATACAAAATTTTCACATTTCTTCCTGAAAATTGGGTTGAATTTGCACTAAGAGATGAAATGGTGCTCATAATTGCAGGTACACCACATAAACAGAGAGAAAATTATTAGAGACTCTTGTAACAGCTCTTGGAGAAGGCTAGTAAAAGAATCATACTACCCCGTCCTCCATAACAGCCTTCCTATTGTCCACTTTATTTTTTCTAGTTTCTTCTGAAAATTTATTTCTGATTTAGTAAATGGTGGCTACTTAAATCTTAAAAAATGTTTTTGGGGATATCCTTTCTAAAGCCTGCATATAAAGGAAGAAAGTACCATATACTAAAGGAAAAAGTATTGCAGGGTAAATAATGATTACCTGATAGATTAAAAAAACATAGTAGAAAGCTGCTCTTGGGCAGTGCAGTGTTCACAGTGAGGTACACTTGGGACAGGTTTTTTTTATGTAGTCAGTAAAGATTTGGCAAGACAAATGCACAGTGAATTGATTTAGCTTAGAAAGTATGCAAACTAATCAATTAACAACCATTGGAGAAATGAAGAAAACATTGGATTTAAACACTCAGGAGTATTAAGCAACACCACAACAAATGATATTTTGTTGGATAAGGCAAAACGACAGCAACATTTGGGGTTGCTCAAGCCAAGCTATCAATCCAACCTCAGGCTCTGGCAGCTAAATTGTTAAGCCTGCAGGCATCAGGGTGGAAGCATGGCCTGCCAGCCAAGCATGGAACCACAGAACTGCCTCAGGGTCAGTTAAGTTTGGCTGTTGGTCTTCCTCTAAAGGAATGAACTGGACTACCGTAAGTATTTGCCAGTGTAGCCACAGTGCTATCTGTACACCTCCCATGTTCATGACTGATGCTGATAAAAGCCTGGTGTTACCAAAAATGTAATTACAGGGCATAGGTAGATGACTAGAATTTTAATTAGAGATTAATTAGGAACTGGGCGGCATTGGGAGGAGTCCTGACTAATGGATCTCTTACATGATCTGGTCTTGCAAATCAGAGGCCTCCACAGATTTTGGCACACTTAAATATGGATATAAAACTGGATAAAAACTGGATGTGACACTAGATCCTTGGTCTCTTTTCCTTCCACAAACCTACTGATACAATTCACTTATCAATTTCTGTGGGGTTTGTTACAGGAAGTTCAATAAAAAATAACTTGCAATATTCTTGGAAGTTCTAATATAGTATTTACTGTTTTCCCTCTTTATTCTGTTTTGTTCCTTCTTGACTTCTGCACCTCTACTTGGATCCAGTGTCCTCATTTTCCAACTTTTAAGTGGTAGTTCCTATTGGAATCAACCACTTTTTGCAAAAGAAACTGCAAACATTTGAGCACTCGTCACACTTCTGCTCAAAATTAAGAGAATTTCTTCTTGCCACATTTTCCCTTTTTCAGTGCCACCACATGTGGGAAATTTTCCCTAATATACATATGCTTCTTCATACATTTTTGATTGCAGCCTGTCCAAACATTAACGCTGCAATCCCTCTGACTACAGTACCCATTTCTTGAATCTTTTTGGCTTACCATTTATTTCCTCACATTTTCTCCTTACAAATCTTCTGAGAACTTTTATAAGTTTTGTCTGCATTTCATTTCATCATATTCCTCTCCGTTTCAGCTTCCTTCCTTTTGCATTGCTGGTTGGTTTGTCAGCCACTGTACTCAGCTTTTCCCAACTATTGTCTGTGTTCTCCGGCTCTCCCAAGCTCATTGAGTCTAGGAAGCTTATACTAGGTGTTATACTATGCCTTTACTGCAGGTCTTCAACTTTCTTAGCCTCTGCTTCTTTTGTTTATTTGCTTGTTTGTTTTGTTCAATTGTTTGTTGATGTATTTACTATCAAAAGTCTCTCCCTGAAAACTAGTGAGTTCTGATTTAGCAAAACTTACTGATTTGAGCAGATTAAAGCAGATAAAACCTGAGTGAATGCCAGCTGATACCGTGACAGTCCATGGGGATCGTAGCGTAGGCTCAAAGTGCGCTCAGAACTCGTCCTCTGAAGTGTCAGTCCCAGGAAGTGGCTTTAAAGTTGATCACCAATTGTTAAAAGTAGCTCTAGTGCGATAGGAGTCACGGGAGACTTAAGAGACACGTAAAGCTGGCTTACGTGTTCCCACTGAGGTCTGATCCACCGCTTTTGGGAGCAGGTAGCAGCCCCTCCGGGCGCAGCAGAGCCCGTACAGGTACCAGATACTTTGAGAGGCCCCTCCATGAGTGGGGCAGCCCCCGGGCCAGGCCTGGCGGTGGCAGGGGCGGGATGCTGGGGCGGGGAGCGGGGCCCGGGGCGGCGGTGACGCTCTGTGTTGTCCCTTGCAGTGCCCGGCGCCCCCGGCGCGCCCGCCAGCAGCCCGCCCTGCACCGTCAACATCCCCATCGCGCCCATCCACAGCTCGGCGCAGGCCATGTCGCCCACGCAGAGCATCGGCCTGGTCCAGTCGCTGCTCGCCAACCAGAACGTGCAGCTGGACGTGCTGGCAAACCCGCCGGCCGAGGCGGGGGGCGAGGGGCCGGGGCCCTTCCCGGGGGCTCCGGGCCGTTTTCCCGGCCCCGGGGCGGCGGCGCTGGCCGTGGGGGAGCTGGGCCGCCCCGCCCCGCCGCCGCTCGTCCCACCGCCCCCCGCGCCCGCCGCCATCCCCCTGGCCGACCTGCGGGACCACGGCGACCGCGAGCATGAGCCCCCGCCCAAGGCCAAGGCCCCGCGGCCCGGGCCACCGCTGGTGGAAGGGGACGCCGTCATCTTCGGGGCCGCTCAGGAGCTGCAGCTGAACAAGATGAACCCGCCGCCTCCCTACCCCGGCACCATCCCCGCCGTGCCCGCCCCCGCCCTGCCGCCCCCGCCCGGCCCCCCGCAGCCGCCCCTCGATCTCTGCCTCAAGAAGGGGGAGTTCTCCCTCTACCCGGCGGGGCACTACCAGACGCCCCTGGGGTACGAGCGGATAACCACGTTCGACAGCAGCGGGAATGTGGAGGAGGTGTGCCGGCCTCGCACCAGGATGCTCTGTGCCCAGAGCACCTACACCCTGCCGGGCCCCGGCAGCTCCGCCACCTTGCGCATCACAGCTGCCGAGAAGAAGATGCAGCAGCCCTGTGCCAGCGCCACCTTGAACCGGCTCACGGTCCCCCGTTACTCCATCCCGACCGGGGACCCGCCGCCCTACCCTGACATTGCCAGCCAGCTGTCCCAGGGCAGAAGCATGGCGCAGAGGCTGGACAACAGTATCATTCATGCTACTCTGCGGAGGAACAGCAGAGAGGCAGCCCTGAAAATGGCTCAGCTGATGGATGGTCAGAGAGCCACCTTGCAACTTCCCCCTAAGGCCAAGAGCAACATTGTGTCAGCACAGTACCAGCAGAGAGTGCCCACAGCTTTGTACACCTGCAGCCAATGCAGCAGCGGCAGCGCCGGCAGCAGCAGCAGCGCAAACGCTGGTGGTGCGGGCAACATCGCTGGTGCCAATGCTGGTAGCAGCACTTCCAGTATTGGGGGCATGAGACCAGATCTGAGCACAGGGAGTGGCTCCCAACACAGCTCTGTCATTGCTCACTCTGTCAGTACTTCACCTCTGGCCTCCCAGTCCTCCTACAGCTTGCTGAGCCCACCTGACAATTCCCGTGACCGAGCGGATTATATCAACTCCGCTTTCACGGAGGATGAGGCCCTTTCTCAGCACTGCCCCGTGGAGAAATCAGTACGGCACGTACCTGTGTCCTTGACAGAGGCTACCCTTAGTGTAAAACGGCCACCGCCCTACCAGTGGGATCCTATGGTGAGCGAAGAGATATGGGTTCCTCAGGAAAGGACATCTCAGAGCTCAGTGCCCAACCCTCTAAAACCTCCTCCGCTCATCATTGGTCAAGCTCAACATCTGGATATGTCTCGAGTGCCATTTGTTTCCCCCAAGTCTCCAACCAGTCCCACCACTGCCACTTTTCAGACGAGTTATGGGGTTGGAGTACCTTACCCAGGAAGTTACAGTGCCCCACCCCTTCAGGGAATGCAGGCCCCCTGCTCCCCCAAAGAAGCTCTGGCCCCGACACAGTTTGCACAGCAGGAGCCCACAGTTGTGCTTCAGCCAGGTTATCCATCCAACCTCCCCTATTGCCCTTTGCCACCCATGTACCCGGGAAGTAGCACTTGCTCTAGTTTACAGCTGCCACCAATCGCCTTGCACCCATGGAGCTCCTACAGCGCCTGCCCACCCGTACAGAACCCCCAGGGCACCTTGCCCCCCAAGCCGCTCCTCGTGGTGGAGAAGCCAGTGATGTCTCCCCCGCCAGCAGAGCTGCAGGGCCACGTGGGCACAGAGGTAATGGTGGAGACGGCAGACACTTTCCAGGAGGTGCTCTCCTTGACAGAAAGCCCTGTTCCTCAAAGGACAGACAAATTTGGCAAGAAGAGCCGCAAACGTCTGGACAGTCGAGCCGAGGAAGGAAATGTGCAGGCTATCACTGAGGGCAAGGTCAAAAAGGAGCCAAGGACACTGACTGACTTCAATTCACTGATAGCCAGCCCTCGGCTGGGGAGGGAGAAGAAGAAGGTCAAGAGCCAAAAAGATCAGCTGAAGTCCAAGAAACTAAACAAGACAAATGAGTTTCAGGACAGTTCAGAGAGTGAGCCAGAGCTTTTTATCAGCGGAGATGAACTGATGAACCAGAGCCAGGGCAGTAAAAAGGGTTGGAAAACTAAAAGGAGTTTGAGGACAGCCAGCGAGCTGGACGAATTCAAGTGCCGGAAGGCCAGTGAGAAGGAGGATGGGCGACTGGGAAGCCAAGGCTTTGTGTATGTGATGGCCAACAAGCAACCACTGTGGAACGAGGCAACGCAAGTCTACCAGCTGGACTTCGGAGGGCGGGTGACCCAGGAGTCGGCAAAAAACTTCCAGATTGAGCTGGAAGGACGACAGGTAGGAAGGGGTGGCACCCACCTGCTGGAATGGGGGCCAGCATGTGGGAAAGCTATGCCATGAATAAGCTGTCTCTCATGCTGCAGAGTGCCTCCTGCTTGTGTCAGCTGTTCCATGAAAAAAAGCTTTGCCATGTGGTTGATAAAAAACACCTGTCAAAGGTGTGAGTTCAGCATGTAGGGTGAAGTTCAGCTGCAAAATAAATACACAAAATATGTTCGATCTTACTGCAGTTAGGCATGGGAACAAGGGCCTCCTTTAGTCTGGCTGGCTCTCACTGCTGAAGGTTTTCTAATAAACACAATAGCTCTCTCTCCGCAGCGGTAGCTGCACTTGCCATCAGTGATGGTTGTGGATGGCAGCTAATTGAGTGAACACTGCTCCCTTCTTGCCCTGCTCACAAAGGTTAGCCAGGGAGCAGGTAGCTAAGGCAGTTAGCTTCCCTTCATGCCAAAATTTCCACTTGTGAGCTACCAGGCCCCTGGGGTTGGCTCTTAATGCTAAGGGAGACACTGACAGAACAAAGTGCTCCTGGGCCACTTTTGAACCACCTGTGGGTAGAAGGGTCAGTGGCTAGTTCAAAAAATCAAAACTTTTCATTTTGCCCTCAGTGGTGTGTTACTACTACTACTACACCAAACTCAGGCTTGTAAGTGGTGCTAATTAGCAGAATGCTGGACTGGGACTTAGGAGACTCGTATTTATTTCCTTGTCCAGCTGTAAGTCACTTTTGGTTTACTAAAGATATCAAGGCTCGCAGCTTCCTCTGATTTAAGTTGGGAGTTAGATGTCTTAAGTATCTGACATGCATGGCCAGTGGTAGTCTTTTGGTTTTGCTTGTATGAAACAGCTCAAAGGCAGCAGTCAGCCATTTGTAAACCTTTCTTCTTCAGTTAAGTGGCTGTGGATATGTCCCTGTGGGCAGCTGTGCAAAACCACCCAGCCAAGGGTTTTTTCTTGCTGAGAGTAACAAAACCTGCTGTGACTTGCACAGTCAGTCCCCATTCTAGCTCAAGGATCTTCGCTGTGGAGCAAATAAAACCTGGATTTCTGATGAAGCGAATGAAAAAACAGTAATAACAGCCAAACTTCAGATATTCCCTGTGGAAGAGCAATGAACAACCTGACTAGTTTTGCTTTTTTTGCATTTCAAACAGCTCTCACTGCCCCTTTGCTAATTCATTCTCACTTGTAATTATGTGCTAGTGAAGATATTTATGCAGAGGGAAACAGAACTGCAAAGAATGAACACCTTATCAGCTATGAAGTGCTAGAATGAGGAAATTGGTTGTTCCCCTTCCCTGAAAACGCCTTTCTTTGAAAACAAAATCTGTTTCCCTGATGAGTTGATGGTAGTATATTTCCAAGGGAGAGACTGATATTTTCCTGGAGGAAGTGTGGTGCTGGTGTACCCACATCTGCTGAAGTAATTGGTGACAAGCTACTTAAACCAATGCTGTGTGCACTCTAGCATGGTTTATCAGTTTACTCTGTGGAGTCAAATATTGCTGTAAAATACTCTATACAGACGAAAAGTACAGTGCTCTTACTATCCTTTGGCCATCATACCCCATTCTGTCTGTAGCTCCAGTCATATTAACTGAGAAGGGGAGGTCTTCATACAGAGGAGCATAAAAATTTCGCTCTTATTCTCTTCTCTGTTTTCTTTTCTGTGGTTCATTTTTTTGACCTTGTTCTCTTTTCCCTTCCTTTTCCTCTTCCCCTGCTTCCCAGGTGATGCAGTTCGGAAGAATTGATGGCAATGCTTACATTTTGGACTTTCAGTATCCATTTTCTGCAGTGCAAGCCTTTGCTGTTGCTCTGGCTAATGTGACTCAACGCCTCAAATGAAAAAGCAGAGACTGGAGAGAGGAAAATGCTAACCTTCTCATAAAGTCCAAACCGGAAAGTGTCAGGGCAGCCTGCTTTAGGTGTGCAGAGATGCCTGGGAGTTAAGAAGGCAGTAAAACTGGAAAAGTCTCTTGGTGCCCACCAGAAGGGCATTAACTCTAATCAGTCATGGGGTGGAGGGTGGGGGGGCTGTTTTCTGTTTGTTTGTTTGTTTGTTTGTTAGCTTGTTTGTTTTCCGGTTTCTTTTTCTTTTCAAGCGTTGTGCTGGGTCTCAGAAAGAGCGAAGGGTTGAGAACCATTCGGTGTTATGTGGAGAAGTGTGGCTTTTGGCTTGTTGTGGTGGTTCTGCTGTGTGTGCTACAGTAGCTGATGTAAGCTCATGGGGGGATTAAAACAGACTGCTCTTTTTGATGGACTGCCTTATCTCATGCTATTCTTTTTAAAACAGGGAACATTACTTTTTTCTCATCCAGTTTGTACTTCTACTACTAAAACATCAGTGACAGCAGCAAAAAAGTAAAAAAAAGAAAAGAAGCTATAATACTTGAAGACGTGTTTCTTGTCTAATATCTGCTAATAACTGAGCTCCACAGGTTCCAAGGAGGCTTATGTAGGTAAACTAATTTATAAACAGTGACATAATACTCAGAAGAGAAAAAGTTGTTGCCAGTGGATGTTTGTCATGGTTTAGGAATGGTATTCTCCAATTTAGTATTTCCACCAAAACACTCCAAGCCATGCACCACTCGCTCACTGCCCCCTCCCCTTTTCCCTTCCCTGCAGTGGGATGGAGAGGAGAATTGGAGACACAAAAGGTAAAGATCACAGGCAGAGAGAAGAACAATTTACTGCAAACTGCAGTGAAATAAGAAAGCAAACAGTAACAGAACAAACAGTAACAGCAGCAATGTTCATAACAGAGTGCATGAGAGGTGAAAGATTCACACGCGTGTGCTCACCACGGGGGAGCCTCTGACCATGCTGCCACACAATGTGACCTGCATGGGACCCCTTCCCACAGCCCCAGAAAATGATGGGAGGTGGGATAGAGTAACCTCTGGGTTCTAGCCATGTGCTCTCCTGGCTACTGCAAAAATGTGCTGGCTAGAACCAGGGTTTGAAAACCCACTGTATCAAAGAAGTTGATACCTGCTTGTTTCGTATGCTGTTAAGGGGGAGAAGCATCTTTCAATGGGTGACAGAAGACAGGGGAGCAAAAAGGTACAAGCATTGCTTCTTTTGTTACTGGCATAAATATCTTTCAGTAGGTGACAGAAAACTGGAGGGGAAATAATCATGAGTGTTGCTTTTTTGTTCACATTATTCAGCAGTATTCTGTGATTTGGCCTGTGGCTGGGAGAGGTACAGTGTGATCAGATGTACCTCTGAGGCTGTGCCTGTGCTTGCTCCTCATTTCAGTGTGTTTACACCATGTAAACAAAGCTTTTCCAGCAAATGAGAAGACCCAGTGTATTCAGTCGTCTTAGCAATCAGTATCAATCAAGTTCTACAACATTGCTTGAATTAGGAAGGAGACAGAAGTGCAGCAAGTCATTACAAGAAGGAATTTCATCAGAGAAGCAAATTCATTACAGGAAACAACATCATGGCTGGCTGGAGAAGAAATGAGTTAAAAGAGAAAGGAAAAATGGGTCAGAATTATGTCTTTCGTTACCCACCTTGCTACTTGCTCCAGCTAAGAGCAGGAAGCCAGTGTCTACATGGGGTGTGACAGAGGAAAGCTTAATAACAGTAGCATGACTGTGCAGTTCTCTCTGGTGCACATGCAGACCTGTTGGGCATTTCAGAAGGTTGCTTGGACAGAAGAGTTTCTCTGTTGTCCATGTGTTGTGCGTACGTTTACTTGCTTTTTCTCTTTCCTCCTTGTCAGCATTTCGCTACAGAATATGTTTTGATATGGAAGTAGTTTGACCAGTAATACAAAACCCCCCAAACTATTCATATAATTATTTGGACATTAGATTAGAAAACATCACAGATTTTTTTCAAAAATTGATCTTTAGAAGTTAAAGGCCCACTGGGAAAGATTTGCTGATTGAGATGTCAACAGCTGCTTTGTCTTTCGTCCACGGTTTAGCTTCTTTACTTGAAAACCTCAGTATAACTTAAGATGAATATGTGTGATTTTTTCACTTTGTTTGTCTTGAGTCCTAGCAGTAGGGCAGACGCATGTTGCATTTGATTTATTCTAGAGGAACATTTCACATAAGACCCTGCTGTAGTAGAAATTACCAATATGCAGTGAGCTTCTAACTTGTGCTCTGCTGAGGCTTCCAGAGCTGTACAGCACAGAGGAGCAGTGCCAGTAGGGGAGTTTCAGAGAGTTGCCAAGGGAGGTGATGAGTTAGATCAGATAATGCCCCACAGGGTAGGTCCAGGATAAACCACCTGTGAGATGCGGTGTCATTGGATGGAGGAAGGAGAAGTAGGAAGGAAGGAGCAGGGCAGTGGATGGTACCATGCCTGTATTATCCCAAAGCTTAACAGCTACTGCATGTGTGTGGGAGTGGTCAGGCTCAACATTACCCTTGGCATCTATCAGATTGTTGTTTTCCTTAATTAATTCGTTTTGTTTCCATTAATTGTCTGGGCCCATTTATGTTCTTTGTCATGTGCTTGATTTATTCAGCAGTTTGAGTACCTGTATGTATAATGTGTGTGGAGCAGAGGAACTGAAATAGATTTGATTCTGGTCCCTTGAAAATCAATGGAAATGTTTCACTTGTTGGTTTTTATTGAGGAAACACTGTTAAGCCTGTTGTCTATATTGAGTTATATACTGTAAAAACAGTAGGTTGAATTCTTAGTGCACTGATTCCAGTACACCAGGAGGGAAGTTGGCTGATGAGAGGCCTCACCTGCCCTAAGGTCTGTGCTAACCAGCTGCACCCTAATTAGTGTTTGACAGGCACACAGTGAACGCTGTAAGACAAGAAACATACCAGGGCTGGCTTGTTTGCTTGCTGAGGGAAGGGCCACTTAGCCATGTGTCAGAATTACTCAGCTGGAAGAACCTCACCAGCTGAAATTACTAGGATGTGGAAACAATGTGAAAGTTCTTTCCTGAAGAAAGTATAATCTGAACAAGGACTTCTGCTTGCAGTTTCTTTAACCTTCCAGAGAACAGTATTCCTCTTCACTTTGTTCATTGTCAAATTTTTCCAGTTATTAGTAGTTTTATTCTAATGGAGAACCAAGAATTGAAACCAATAAAACAAGTAACAGAATTAGTAATTTGGTTTCATTGGACCAGGTCATAATTGCATCCTTCTTCATGATGGCATTCACAAAGAGCCCTGGCATAGAAAGAGCTCTGGTTCCTGCCCCAGCAAAGAACAAGGAATAATTACCAAAAAATCGGGAAAATAATTCTATTTCCAACATACTTTCCATTTTCTTGTCAGAAAATTCTATAAGATAAGATAGTCTTTTATCTTTTTGAAAATAATTTAGCTGAGTCTCTTTAATTAAGGATTTTAATATGTAGAGAATCTCCAGTATTAGAGAGAGAAAATATTCTCAAATATATAGAATTTTAATGAAGGAAATGGTAAATACATAGAAATCTGAGTGTGCAACTGGATCCTAAATTAAAAAAAGAACAAGTGAAAGTAATTTTATTTTCAATTGAGATACAATATAGGAAACAAATATAAGAATGTCCCCTATTAATCACTTAAATCCTGAAGATTGCCATTGCATTCAGCCAAAAGATAGATGTTACATTTTCTCTTTTGTTAGTAAAACCCAGCTTTTCTGTCGGCAACTTAAGTTATTCTAGGAAGAATGTAGCAAACTGTTCAGAAATATCTATTTCTTTTACACATGCAGCAATTTCCACTAGTAAAGGATTTTTTTTCCAAAGCTTATTTTTTTTCAGTTGTGCAATAATTTTAACAGTCTAGAGACTTTGGTTTGTTTCTGTTGGGTTGGGTTTTCATTTTATTTTAGTTTGGGTTTGATTTTTCTTTAGGGAGTTTTGGGTGTTTTTTTAAAGATAATTTAATGCAGATTTCCTGTTAATGTCCAAAAAAACCAAATTATTTTTCTTGCATAATGTAATGAGTAATTTAGGGATTATTTTATTACTGTGTATCAGTGAGTTATACACACTTATTTATATTTAAAGAGCATCTTTGTAAACAATTGTTTGCTAGCAGGCATATTTTGCTGCAAGAAATTAAAAATGCTTATAGGAAGACCTGGTTTTGCTGGATAATATGCAAAAACTTCATAATGCAGGCAATTTTTTTTTTGGCAGCTAAATACAATGAGTTTGCTATGGAGAACTGTGCAGACTACAATGAATCTAAGTGAGTTCTTTGGGACCTGCAGAAATCTGTCCTCTGTTTTCCTTCTTTATTTGTAACTATACATTGTTTGGGAATGGCTTTAAAAATAGAAGGCATGGCTTTGTTTTTCTTGAGGTACAAGATAAGGTGGGTTGTGTGATAAGAGAGGGTAAGACGGCACGGGCTGTTTGTAAGGAGGGCACTGTAGTTTAGTGGGGCCTGGTGATGGCATAGATCGGTGCCAGGTGGAGGTACAGGAGACTAGCTTGGAATAAGCTGAGGCACAAGGAACAGTGTAGCAGTAGAAGCATTTTCCTCTGGAGCCTTTTCCTCTGCTCAGCCTAACAGCGCTCCTTCTTCAGCTGGGCTCAGCTGGTTCCAGCACCGCCACAGTGCTGCTGGCAGGTGCTGCACGGAGCTCATGGAGCTGTGCCCTGACGCTGCCTGCAGCAGCTTTGCCTCTTCAGGATGCTCCATAGGAGACCTGTTGGAGCAGGCATTCCTCCATTCATCCCTCTGGGTCTGCTCCAAGAGCAGCAGGAAGCTGCCATGGAGTTTGGCTGCAGCGGCTTTGGGCGGAGAGAGCCCCAATACCAGCCAGCAGCCACAGTGTCCATCTGAAGTCAGAATCTGTTCTGCTGGAGTTGCAAAGGGATGAAACCACAAACCTGATAATTTTGAAAAATAATGGTAATATCCTCGAAATAGATCTCAAACAGAATCAAAAAACTGATATTTAAAGTCTGGCCTAAATGGAGTGGTAAATTTTAGCTTTAAACAGTAAGAATACATGTTTCTGCAACATCCTAAGAAACTATGAGAAGGTGGGGGGTAACAGAGGAAAAAAAAAGGTATTATCACATTAGTAATTTTGTACTCGGTTCCAGAGACCGCAGTAACATGTGCCGTGGGCTGCCTGAATATCAGTAAATCTGCGCACAGGTTCATCACAGTTATAAAAGTTTCCTGTGATGCAGCCACAAGTAAAACAGGTTTTTTATGAAGATGCATGAAGGTCTACAGGTGTCAGACAAGGATATCTTAACTTTGCTGAAGCCTTCAGCCTAAACTTTCCATAGATCCAGGCTTTCCTTGATGTGTCTTTTTAGTGTCCTTTCAGAAATTACAAACAGATTTTGGAGCTTGCCTGATTGTTGCCTCAGACAATTTCTGTGCATTTGCTTTTTGCAGCCTGATGTGTGTGATCCTATGTTACCTTGGTGCCCTCTTACCTCTCAGAAACATTTTACATCCTCATATAAAAAGAGCAGCAAGTGCAAAAACTGATAATGAAAGGGGAGAGAAGACACAATAACTTTTCATTAACTTTTAAGAATGTGTTTCCCAGAGCAACAGTTTAGAAATTGCATGTCTGCAGGGCCCAAATTACTCCAGACCAGTAAATCAGACTTAGAGATTGGTAAGAGATGGGACCCTTGTGTGGCATGCTGACAGAGAGCCAACTTCCAGCCTCACTATGTGGTTACACCAAGATACATAAGAGACCAGAATCCAACCCAAAATGTATTTCCCCATTACTGTGTGATTATAAGGCAAAGATGATTTGTGTGACCCATACATCCACTGAAGGAAGTTACAGAGCATTAGCCAACAGCCGTGTTGACAGCTTAGTAAAACCTGCCTTTTGAAGAATGCTAGAAGTAAAATCCTGGCCATGGAGTAGTCAGATTTTTAACTTGTATTCCCATTTCTAGGATTCCATCACAGGACAGGAGGGCAAGCTGTTTATATTATTTAGAGATTGGCATAATGGTTTTCCCGGTGTAGGAGAGCAAGGCAGCTATACTGCTTACAAAAATGGGAAAATCCTAGTAGACAAATAGTTTTTTGTCTTCATGTCTCTTCCCCTTCAAGGCACAAACCCTTATGAGTAAATACCAATTTAGAGTCTTGCTGCCCTCAGGAGCAGTCTGCAGGGAGGCACCACAGGTCCTCTTTACAGGATTGGAATTTACATGCACCATTCTCAAAGGAATAAAATTAATTACTACTTGTGAACAATGGTCTATGTGAATTATTTTGTCTTTGTATTTATTTAATTTTCTTCTTAAAAAGTCCCACAGAGATGTTTTAAGATGAAAAGACTGCTTTCCCTGTTGCCTGATATCACTGAAGATGTATCAGGAATTTCTTTGGGTTGTTTGATTGTTGCTGCATCTAGAAAATTTTAAGGCAAAAGCAATCAATGAAACAAAAGAATGAAATAAGACTCAGTGAAGCAATTCTTGCTAAGAAAACGAAAAGCTTCACCCTTTAACTTGAAATTTTGCAAATGAATTGGTAACGAGAAATTGGTGTTTTAAGGCAAATTGATTGTTTGGGAGCTATGCAAGTGCACTGGTTTGCTGACACAGGGCTGACTGCAGGGTCAAGAAAACATGATTTTGTGAGACAAAATTAAGTAAATGAAAATACCAAATACTTATCTATTCAGAGTGTTAAATGAAAAATTTAGATGGTGTGATGTCAAAGCCTGCCAGTCTGTTCTTAATCTTCTGGTTTACAATTTTAAAATATGAACTGATTCAGCAATTCTAAATCCTGACAAAGGTTGTCTATTTTTGGAATTTTCTCTGACTGGCCAAGTAGATGGCTTAAGAAACAGATAAAGATTAAAGTAATAATAAAGGAGAAACATTTTGGAACAGTGTGTAGACACCTGATTTTCAAGTATTTCACAGGAATAATGCTTGGCCAGTAATTCTCACCTATGTTGTTTGAAGCTATTTGTTTAGAACTTTTCTAACTTTTCCTTTGTTTCTTTGGTTTGCTTGATATTTGTTTTGCCTTTGGTTGCTTTTCATTTCCGTTTCACTGTTTCAGCATTCCCTGCTTCCTTTTCTGTTTGTGTTTTGTGTGTTTGGGGAAGGATATGTCTGTTCAAGAGCTCGTTGTTTATTGTAGATAAAATATATGGTGTTGTGGAATAGCATGGGGATGCATTCGATTGAAAAGGCACTGTAGTGTTTCCTGAAAAAGAAGGGGAGTTGCATTTGTTTATGAATGCATTATTTTGGTACTATAACTTTGAAAGTGATTTGGGATTTTTTTCCTTTTTTTTCCCTTTTTTTTTTTGGTTTGGTTTTTTAATTTTTTTAAAAATTTACTGAGCATAGAGTCATGCAGGTGCATGCATTCTTTCGTGAGCAAGCCCAGCATGCTTTTCTTAAGGCTTTTGAAAATTTGGTACACCATTGGTGAACTTTACTTACCTAGACTAATTTTTAATTATATTTTTATAATTTTTTTTCTCCTGAATATACCATGGTATACTCGGTTTCAATTGTACTTTAAAACTACCCTGATCTGCCTCTCCTTTTATGTATCTTGTGTAATAGATTTTGCAGGAGGTGCCTAGAAAGTAATGTTGGTTTCCCTATAAAAGTGTGGTTTGTCCAGATTCTTTACTGTCTACATGATTGAGAGATGGACTGATTGCCCTATTTTTCCTTGATGATTTGGAGTTGTAAGAGTTGTCCAGCTGTTGCTTAATAAAATTTTGCAGACTAGAAAGTTGCTGATTTGTTTCTGTTGCATTCTGCATCTTGTCAAGCACCTTAAATACTTTTAAAGCAGATGACAAATCTGTGCTGGAACAACCTGAACAATAACCAGCCAGATGCTGTTACATTTTCTCTTTTTGGGAACTGTACCCACAAGTCCCACTGAATGTGGCACATGTATCAGCCCCATCATACCTTGTGTCAGTCATGTGGAAGGATGGATGGCAGAGATTTTGTGGTGGTAGTGTTCCTATTTGCCTGGATATCAGCTGGTTCTTGTGCTATTTCTACCCTGCTTGCTTTCCTTTTTAAGGAAATTACTTTGGGGGTTTGTGGTGCTTCTCGTTTTGTCATTGGTAAACTGAAAACCTTAACATCCCCACAGAGGGATTTCCTCTGTCCTGTCATCTTGAACAAAAAAAAAGCTATGGTGGCCAATGTTTATTCTCTGGTTTCTTAAAAGCATTTTGGAAACAAAGGAAACAACAAAAAAGGTGGTAAAGTAGCTTAACTTGCCTGATAAACATCCCAGCTGTGGCACAAATCAGAAAATCCTGGCATGGATCCTCAAAATGGATCCAGCTTACTACTGGAGTTTTGCAGGGGTCTTTGCTGGGTCCTCATATTCAAGGGTGGCCTAGAAAAAATTTGGACATTGAGCTGCACAGTTTATTGATGATGTGAATTTTTCAAAATAGTAAAGGCAATGGCCAGTCTTCAAGAATCTCAGAAAGTCTTCATGAAACTTGACAATGAAATGGCAGGTGAAACACAGTGTAGGTAAATGTGAAGTGATACATGGAGTAAAGAAAACAATCCTAACTTCACATTTGCCATAGGGATCTCTGCAGTGATCTCTGTTACTCAGGGGAGACCTTTTGACAAAATGATAGCTTGTGCTCTGAAAACATCAGGTTGGTGCTCAGCAGCAGTCAAAAGAGGAAACTAAAATATTGGTAATGATTGGGAAAGGAGCTGACAGCAGAGCAAAAGATACAGGATCACTTGTATAAAATTGCAGTTCACTGCACTTCATGTACTGTGCAGTGCTGGTCCCCTTGTCACAGAAAAGGGAGAGATCTACAGAAGAGTAACAGAAGTGCAGCACAGAAGGCATAAATCAACATCTACATGAGGAATTAGTGTGAAGTCTAGAAACCTTCACCCTGGAAAAGAAGCAGCTTAAAGGAATTGCTAGAGAGCCACCAGAACAGGAGCAGTGTTGAAAGGTGGATAGTGATTACCTGCTGTCTCTTCCTGCAGAAAAACTAGGAACTATAAAATGAAAATAAAGTGAAATACTAGAGGGGCAGAAAATCAAACAAAAGGAGGAGGTTCTTCAAGGAGGTGACTAGCCAAAACTACTTTGCTACAGGATGATGTGATACAAAGAGTTCACAAGAATTCAAAGACAGGGAAAGTATATGAATGAGAGATCCACTGGGACATGAAGCAAACTACCTCAGGAGCTTAAAGTTCTGTGAGCTAAAAATAGTCAGAAGCTGGGAGATTATTAGGGGAAATACCATGTGAATTTGCTCTGTTGTCATTCTTCCCAAGGAATCTGCAAATGGCAATTTTAGGAGACAAAATTGCTGGAATTTCACTGTGAACGGTTGTCACTGTACATCAGCCTTTCTGAACCAAGCCTAAACCTGGAGTGTCAGGCTCTGAGAAGAGGAGAAAGGGAAGACTCCCAACCTCATGCCTGAATGCTTTGTGCTGCAGCTGTGAAATGTCCTCTTCTAGCTCAGGGAAGGAGTGCTGAGGGCTCTACCAGTGTTCATTAAATCTCCCTTAACTCAGCTCAGGGATATCTGATGGGTTTTCAGATCAAATTGAACTTCTACTAAAATGCAGAAATTATGAAATAATTTCTTGAGTTTGGAGACAGAGAAATGGAACAGCAGTACAGCTTCTGGTCATGGCACTCTGCTTTGGCCTTTTGCTTTTTTTGATTTGGCTGTAGTGTCAGTGTTTACCTGAATTCGTATCTGACCAGGTGAGCTGAGCTGATTATCACAGTTTCCTTTTAGATCACAGTTCCAGATGTTTTCAGGTTTTTCCTTCTTTGTGAAGGATATTGACTTAAAATATATCATCTGCTGCTTCCGTGCCCTTATTGTGTTAATTTGGGGTGTTCTGGAAGCTACAGCACTGGTAATTGATTCAGTCACGGTAACAATCTGTATCTGATTGGCTCAAGGGAACTGAGCAAGTGCAGTTTGGTTTGTTGTTCCAGCAGGTCGATTTTGGAATGCCCCTTTCTGCCGGGTGCAACTAGCCAAATTAACACAGGTTGTCCCTTGCAGTTTGTAAGTAAACGTCAAGCTTGTTGCATCACCTTCTCCACATGTTGGGACAGAAATGTGAATAAAAGAATGCTGGAGCTGTAACTGGCTCTGGAGAGGGAGGAGGTATGAAAGGAAGCCAACAGATCCGGGGACGTGTTTTGTTGTGGGGACATAGCTACTGAAACATGCCTGCCTGGAAGTAGCAGGTGTTGCAAATGAAAAAATTATCAGTAACAGGGAATGCAGCAAACAAATAAAAATGTAGACCTTTAGGAAAATACCCTAGGAAGGTTCCTGTGATTGGTTTTTTGCCTTGTAGAGGGACTAATAGCATTTACTTATTTATATGTGATTGTGGTTGTTGTCGATAATAGTAAAATCTTGTTTTTATGATTTGAATGAACACAAGGGCGATTTATGCCTCCTGCTGCCTGTTGTAGAGGTCAGGATGTGCAGGCACTGAGGGAGCAATATTTAATCTGGGGCTTTTAAAAGATAAGCTGGTAATACTACAACTGCACATATAATTAAGTTCATATATACTATTTAATAACTACTGGCTAGATCATGAACTTTTTCACCAAGACAGGTTATTGCTGTTGATGTCCTCTCAGCAATTACATATTCCATTTTATATTGGCATTCTTACCAAAATAACTACCAATAAGAAGATGGCACTTACTGCTAATTTTTTCAAAAGCAGCCCAGCTTTCATTATGCAATTTTAATAGGCTAGGAAGCTAAGTAATTACCTAGTTGTGAGAGAGTTGCACAAGATCAGAAAAAAAAAAAAAAAAAACAAAAAACAAAAAAAACCCCACAACCTGGAGCACTTCATACCAATCACAATTCATCTCAGACCTTTCATCTTTCTCCTATCCATTATAGATGTCTATTGCATATTCTTATTTTCTGTTCTGTTTAAAACTGACAAATTTCAAGTCTATATAAGATGA
Source organism: Brachypodius melanocephalos (assembly GCA_013398615.1). NCBI lineage: Eukaryota > Metazoa > Chordata > Aves > Passeriformes > Pycnonotidae > Brachypodius > Brachypodius melanocephalos. The sequence continues at coordinate 12,154,682 of VZSR01003807.1, read as the reverse complement.
AAGGGAAGTCTATTCATCTGGGGGAGTGTTTTACTTTGTTACATCTCCTGATACTTTTATCCTTTCCAGCTGTTCCACATTTTCTGCCATGTATCACTTCCCCATGGACAAGGAGGAAAGTTAGATTTGAACTCCAGGAAGTAACATTTCTTTGTTCTTCGTTCTCATTGCTCTCTGTGGTGACAGTCCTCTCTCTTAAAACAAGAGCTTAGTTATTCCCTTTGTTGCGCAGTTTTTGTGATATTAATTCCTTCCTTTTTCTTTCAAAGCCATTTAACTATTTTTAACTTTTTTTGTAATCTGAAAGAATGTTTATTTTAGAGAAGAGTCTGTATAAGGCAGTTATAGACAAAGGAAGATGCTAAAGATGTTTTAAATGTCATGGAGTTTTCTAATTGCTTCATGGAGAGGCAGCCAAATGCAGTCTCATCTGCAGAAGTCATGTAAAACTGTGATTTGACTTTTAAGTGACTTCTCTGTCTCATTTATGATTTTTCTAATGAGAAAAGCATCCTTGTTTTTACCAGATCTATGAACATACCTTAGGATTTTTGTCCTTGAGCTGATGTGGCAGCTAGTGTCATCAGAGGTGGCAAACAGCACATGTTGTCACTTGTAGTTTGTAAAACTTTAAGCTTGTTGCCTCGTTTTAACAGGCTTTATTTATATGGCTTAGAGGGTCTCTAAAGCCAAGATTCCAGGTTTGTTCATAAACCTACTGCTAGTATTGCTATTTATATGATACTAATAATTTTATCCAAAGTTTAAACAATACACAGGTTTTAGTAGATTTGTGTCAAAAGAACACAAGTGTGAAAAGAGAGAAGACATCTTTCTAAAACCCACAGAACATCTATAATTCACACTGTAAGTTCTGCTATAAACTTCAATAGTTCCTGATGCCGATAGTGTCCTCTCTGGCCATAAAAGGGCATCATCTGAGAGAGCATCATCTGGAGAACTGCCAGAATCCACAATTATATTCCACTTTTGGAAATTATGGAAAACTCAAGCAAGAGTAAAATGACACAGACTGAGACACCAGCGTGAGAAGCACTGCAGTTTGTGCAAGCTGACAAAAAAGTTCTCCAAAGAGCAAGGCAGTAAACCTGAGAAAGGAGAGGTTTCTGGGCAATCAGTGAAGATGTCATGAGACCAGTAGCATATGAGGAAGAATGTCAAGTAAGGATAAAAAAACCCTCCTGAGTGGAGGCATGAGCATAAATCCCTTGTATTCAGATATATCAATGCAAAATCCACAATGATGGTCATCCACGACATCATCACTAGAAAGATAGTGACCATCAAAGCACTTTTTTTGTGGATTTTTTTTCTGTGTGAATATTAAATGTGAAAAGAATCAAAATACAGTGATAGATGGTCAGAATGATGGCCTCATGTCTAAATATTCTGAAAGAGGAAATGTTACATACTAAGAGCAATTTCCATCCCATAAGAAAATATCTTTATTTATTCAAAGAAAATAAAAATTAACAACCTCATAGAAAGATTGCTGGCATCTCTGAAGTTATAAGCAAGCCAATGAAGAAAAGATCCTAGATGTGCATCTGGATAGGTCTGAAAGATTAAAACATGGAATTCATTAAGATAAATCAATATTTATGATGTGCCAAAAGCTGTTGCATTAATCTACTATGTGTGGATGGATTCCTGAACGCAAGACACAAAGTTGAAAGCAATTTTGTCAAAAGAACAGATGAGTAAAATTATTTTGACAACTGATGATGTCAAGACATCAGTCTTAAAATTGGATCTCTACGTTCTTTTGGAAGAATCTTAGTGTGGCATGCAACTGAGAAGAAATCAGCTGGAGAAGTTCAAAGAGCAAAGTGAAATTTGCTCTCAAGATTTTTAGGTTAGGCGATAATTATATGACGAGTTAGTAATCATACAGTGCAACTGAGAGCCATGATTTAACTGATTAAGATAACTCATGAAGAGTTGGAAATATGACTTCAAAATAATCAGGTGGGTGTTAAAACTTTGCTAGAAAAGTTTGAGGGTGCAGTGGTGCAGATGAGGCAGATGCTGTTAATCCATTTACTGCTCAGCCATTTTCCTCTCTGATGTTGTTGATAAAAAAATCTGTAAAGTTAGGGGAAGAGAATGTAATGATACCAGGAGAAATTGTTTTAGACATGATTCAGCTGCATAGAAACATAACTAGGAATCCAAGTAGAAAAATAAGATGTTATCGAAGACCAACACAAGAATGGAGTTGGAAAGTACTTGGGAAAGGACACTGGAGGAATTTCCTAGGAAAAATACAAATTGCTGTACAACACAGGGAACTTAAGGATACCCTGTGTATTCTGTAGGCACTGGCAACACTGGATTTTTACAAGTGTGATTCCTGCTGATGTCATTGTCTCTGTAACTACAGAATTAATTTAATCCAAAGAATGAAGTGATAGCTAAGTGTTGGCATCATCAGGCCATTAGCACTAATGAAATGAAGCTGCAAAATTCATGGAATGTTTGATATTTCCAAAACATGGTAGAAGAAAGAGAAAGGTTCAGATTGATGAAACAGATGGTACAAAGCATGTGTTCATTTCAAGAACAGAACTGTGTAGCAATGGAAAAGGGCTTTTTTAATCCCATCAGCAGCCCAATCCTTATTAAATTTGTGGCAAAATTTACCACTGAAGACGTATTTGTGCTTGAACTTAGCCTGGGATACAGCATTTTTGTATCTTAGTCAGAACACCTATGATTGAAGCATGAGCCTGGACAAGATTCACAGGCCTCTATGAAGCCAAATGCTCCCCTGAGGCTGATGGTTTTGGATCTGAAACAAGCTTATGTGTCTTGTTTGGGATGTTAACACTGCTGGGAGTGAGGAAAAGCTGGGAGGCAGAAAACTCAAGCAGGTGCAGTACCAAGAATTGGAGAATTCATCAGATGTCTGAAACATAGTGAGGTGAAATCCTACAGTGGGCAATACTTGGTGTCACTTGGTTCCTTGTGCTCGCCTTTCTTCCAGAAGGGGTGAGGTAGGTCCCGGCTGGCTGTCGGCATGCGCTGTGGATGGAATTACACTGGAATCTGGAGGCAGTTCCTGCAGTGCAAACCTCTCACTCAGTCCTGTAAGGTGTGGCCAAGCAACTGGCACCCAGAAGAATGTGGACAGGGAGTGGATGTTTGGATCCTCCCCACCATGGCTGCCCATCATATTTACTGTCAGGTGTGTAGTCTGTGCTCATTGTACATGTCAGAATCAGTTATGCTGCTGCTTGAACAAAGACCTATAAACTGCAGCCCTCTGCAGGTGCAAGCTGCAACTCTTTGCCTAACAGATTAAAATAAATATTGAATAATGTAATTTCATTGAGATTTGTAAAAAACGCAGGGTTGGGGTTTTTTAAAATAGAATCTTACAAGTGTTTTATAGTTTATAAACATTTTAAGGTAAAATACTGTGTTGTCTGTTTAAGATGCTTTTAAACAGTAAATGTATATAGTTCTTATTTTATAAATTATCACTTTTTTACTGATAAATATGTGAAGCTTAAAGGTCACAGTGCAAAAAATACGTTGCCAACAGACAGGGCACCATTTTAAAAGCTTAATCATTACTTTGAAGCTACCAAAGGCTGTAGCATCTGAAAAAAAAAAAAAAATTCTGGCAACACAGATGTCTTCAAAAGCATTATTAAAGTTAGCTTCTTCAAATGACATCGGCATCTGAATTTTCTGACCTTGGTTCATTGACTCTGTGAGCTGAGTGCTACACCCAGGAGCTTTACAGGCAGGAAGCTCACCAAGTTAGCTGGATACTCCCCCCAGGTGCTTCCTCGCAATGACTTTTCTACACACAGAAGTGACACACAGAAGCCCTGTAACTACAGTTATTGCTGCTTGACTCAGAGTGATTGAATAAGCCAGCTTTTCAGCATTCTGATAGCTTCCCTTATATTGCCTTGTTCTTCATTTTCCTGGATGTATTCACCAAGCCAATTAAAAAGAAAAAAAAATCAAAATATAACCAACTTCAACACAACACTTTGACTTTCCAGCTGTGTTACACAGAGCATACCAGAGAGCCTCAAAGGAATTTGATCTACTGGTGATGGTAAGGGTGGAGGGGGTGGCAAGGGTGGGCAGGGGCTTTTCATGACACCACAAGAATGAAGAGAAAACATCCACAAAAAAACCAGCAGCTCCTGAGGTGCAGCTGTGGTAGGAATAGGAAGGCAAGACAGTTCACCCTAATTCATTGGGTCTGCCTGAATTCACTGAGAGGGGGACTTTCCTGTGGAGCAGGTGATGAACAAAGATACAGACTGCAGCAGTAGAGACTGAACATAACCTTTGGAAATCCAGAGATCAGAGAACTGCAGGCTGCAGCAGTGTCTTATAGTATGTCACAAAAATAAAGTGACACAGATCCTTGCTGCAACAGAAGTCACATGGGACTGCAAAGCAGTGGGTTTAACAAACTAGCAGGAGGAATACTCATTGTAATTCCCTGAGGGACCAGACAGTACACCCACAGGCAGCCAGAAGAGACAGCTTGGATCATCAAAGGATTTTGAGTCTTGAGAGCGGTGCTGAGATGTGAGAAAGCAAACTGTTGTGCTGGATTGCTCATGGTACAAATGCAACGAGGAGTACCCAGGACATGGATTTGGTATAAACTGGGATCCAGAGAACTGTAATTTTAATACTTCTCAGCTCTCTCTTGTGGACAGCAGTAACTGTATGTAATCCTACTATAGCTTGAAACATACTGTACAGCCCCCTTATTAAATGCTTCTAATGAAATTCCTTTCTCACATAAGCAAAGTACTGAGACATTAGGCATTGTATCAAGAGATTCAAAGTTCTGGAGCCAATTCCGCAGTTTTAGTCTAAAGAAAATCATCTCTCTCCAAAGTACATGAGGTACAAAGTACATGAGCTAACTTTGAGAAAAAATGTGGGAGTCTACCAGCTCTACTTTGTCACCCTGAGCGGTGCAAGATGGTATCACATACTACTCACTGTGGGAGAACATATTGCTAGACTTGAGCACAGTTAACACCTTCCTTCCTCTTGCACTCAAATTCATGGGTAAATCAAGCACAAAATTAAGTCTCCTGCCAAACTCATTCCTCAGTATGGTTAACGACTTGCAGTAGTAACCAGAACTGATCTGGGTCAGTTCATCCTGTTTCAATCTTTTTTGAACAGTTGACACTGGACTAGTTTGTCATCAAACTAGTCCAGTGCAGATAGTGCAGGCTGAAGAGAATTCCAGCCAACTGGTGGGCAGTTCTAATGTATTTTATACAGTCTGATATATTCTAGGAGCCTGACAAAATGCTTAGCTAACGATATTTGGAAAAACAGGCAGCAGGAAGAAGACCAGCCATGCAGGCAAAATAATAAAAACAATTATACTACAGTCAGTTGAAAACTGGAACATAAGGATATAAACCACGAGAAAGTAGTTTTAAGTTATATGTTATTCTGGAGGGAAAAGAGTTCTTATCCCACTGTGTCCTTTGACACTATTATTTGAAGTTATTACCTCAATTTGTAGATAAAATTTAATTCACAGGGCATTTGATAAAATAGTGCCTGGAATTTCAATAACGAAATTGTCAACAGTTCATGTGAATGAGGTGGGCTTTAAATGGATTGTGAATGAAACTAGAGATCTTAGAAAGTAGGCTGCAATGTGGAATCCTTGCTGAGTGGAGTTTTTCTGGTGGGATTTACTAGATCTGACAGTAAAGAGGGCTCAAAAGCAGATACAGCACTGTGGTTGATCAAATCCGTACATGGCATAAAATTGCCAGAAAGGCAAATAGCACTAAGGACAAGGCAGTGAAACATTACTGACAAAATGCATTTTTAATGCAGGCAAATGCAAAGCTGTGCATTATGGGGCAAGGAATGTGGCCATGTCTTCAAAATTGGTAATTTAGCTCTAAGTGCTGCAGAACTGATTTGAAGGCACAGGTAAAGCAGGCATCTCAGTAAGGGATGTTAACAATCCTGAGATCCTCCTGCAAAAAGAGCTAGTACAATCCTCAGATTGGTAAGTAGGGCAGTGGGAGGAGGGAATTGATTTCACCTGATAAAATACTGGGTCTGCTACTGCTGGCCAGGCTTCTAAGCTGTCTTACAAGAAGGGAGAGTGTTGAAAAACTATAAAGTTCAAAAACTGAAGAAAATGCCTCACAGCAAGAGATTTGTCAGCTTAGCTTATTTCAGAGAAAAGTGTAATTAAATAATTCTCACTATCTTAGAAAACTTAACTGAATTAAAATACTGGTATCAAAAGGCACTTTAATTTAGCAGGAAAAGGCACAACAAGCAGTAATGTCTGGGGGCTGGAGCCGAGTACAAAAAGAAGCAAGACACACTTAATGATGAAAATGATTAGCATTGGAACAAGCTCAAAGAAGTCGTGGATTCTCCATTCTGTAAAGTGTTCCAAACAAGGCTGCTTCAGTTAGATGAATTTGGATAGATACAGAGGCAAATGTGTGAAACATGCAATGACCAAAGGCAAACTGTCTCCAGAGGAATAGGCAAGGTCTTGGTTCTCCCATCAGCCAGATGATGACTTTTCTGGAGGACACTCCTGCTCTGCATGCCCAGTTTTCTTTCTTTCCTACAAGGGGAGAAGTGAGGGCCTGAGGATAAGGAGTACCTGTCTTTTGTGGGCTTGTGATTTAGCCACACATGGTCCCAGGCCTGGGACCTAAGAAATATGCCCAAGTTCTGCAAATTAGCTGTAGTCTTAAATGGCTGAGTAGGAGACCCATTTGTTGATTTGCACAAGAAAAAAAATAACGCATTCCAGTGGGCTGCAAACACATGCTGAAAACCCTGTATATTTAAAGTTTTTCTATTGCTTTGTTTATTAAAAAAAAAAAAAAAAGAGTAAAAAAAAGGTTGTATGCTATTTATAACTGGGTATTCATCTTTGTAGTTCAGAGCAGAAATGACTGACTGGAGAAAGGAGACTCCCAAGCACAGAATGAGGCCCTCCCCTGGTGATGCTGCATGTTTCTAGTTACATCTAGCAGTACCTAGAGGGTCTCACCATTCACTGATGTGTGACTGTGTATGTAGACAATAATGAGCTTCTAAAAAGAGAGAAGTTTTCCAAAGTATCTGTCACTTTTTCGCTATTTCCACGTTAGTTTTAATTGCTTCCCTCGAGATGTACAGACAACAGCTCAGAAACGGAAGAATGATGAACGATGTAAATGTATCATGCAGCCTCCTCTGTGGAAAATGAGCTGCTGTGTGTGGAGCAGGTACCCAAGGGTGGCAGTGGGAGCTGCGGGGCTGGGTTCTGTAGGGGGTGTTCAGACAGCTTCAGACTGGACCCAGCACAGGACACAGCTGAGCACAGCACGGCCACAGCTGCTGGCACCTCTGTGGAAAGATATTTAAGATAGGGCACAGGCAGCAGGAGGGGACAAAAAGAGTGAGGAGCAGCAGAGGAACACCAAGGTTGGAGGAAGACGAGGTGCTCCAGTGTGGGGCAGCCCCCCTCACCCCAAGTCTGTTTGTTGTTATCCAAATCAGTGCCCAAATGTCTATCTCAATCGACAACAAATTGAGTTAATTTCCCTGAGTAAAATCTAGTTTTCTCCCAACAGTAATTGAGAATTGATCTCCCTCTCTTTATCTCTACTTGTGAGCTTGTTTATTCTGGTCCTTTTTATTTTCTCCTCTATCCAGCTGGTTTCAGGGAAGGGAGTAGGAGTGAGCAAGCAATTGGGTGGGAGTTTACTGCTCATCCAGGGTCAACCCACCACATTTTTAGTCTGAGATTATAAAATTTGCATGATTATTAGTCAATCCTCATTATTCTTGAGAGATAAGACTGTATCTCACAAGAGACATGAATTTCAAAGGAAGAGTAATAGGCTTCTCAAAATCAAAACAAGGGTGTTCTGCCTAAAATAGGCATAGTAAAATTATGGGATATGTCATTACATGTATTTTCTCAAAGACTATGAAACTTTTGAGAAAAATACATACATGTAGTTTGAATATTGTGTTTAAAATTTTCTCTGAAATATGCCTGTAGCAATATGCTGTGTGAAAACTGGAAAGTAAACATGGTGATCTATGTAATCGACTAAGGTAACTAAAACATAAATTGCTGCAGTTAAAAATATTCAGTTGGTCTAAAGTCTTCACTAGTTATTATCTAGATAACACAAGTTGTTAAGTTTTTATTTCCCTTAGTAGTATTCCTTTTAATACCAGTGGAATATTTAAGTTAATAAATGCCACTGGTAATTATTATTTCAAGTGTAGTTGACATTTGAAAGCCAATAATCACAGTGAAACATCATATAAAATGTTAATTTATATATAAGACAGGCAATCTAGTTATGCTCCCATTTCAATCTTCCCATTCCTCTCAACGTGACAGTCAAGAGAAAAGTAACCCAACCATACTAAGAGAGGCACAGAACATGAACAGGTGTGATCAGCATTTCTCTTTGTCTTCCTTGAAATCACCTCACAAGAGATTCTTCTTCAATTTTGATCAAAAGAGATTTTAAATCTTATTTTATTTTCTTGTCCTCATATCTCTTCAAAGCAGGATAGACGCAGGGAAGATTCATCTCCAAAGATACAGGGAGAGAGTGATGAGTCTTTCTTGCTGCTGCTGTGAGGGTCAGGACTGCCAGCTGCAGCCGACTGTGTGGAGCTTTGTTCCTTCCAGCGATGACAAGAGCAGCTGTGGCTCCAAAGCCGCTGTCAGCTCAGAGATGATTTGTTATGGGTGATCTGTCCCAGCTGTGCTTCTGTGCCACCTCTTCAAATAGATGAGCAGCTTTGGGTACAGTGAACGCCACCCTCCTGCCGAGCAACGTCACCTTTCTGTCCCCAGCAGCTGCTATGATCCTCTATGGGCACAGCAAGGGCTATATGACAACAGTTGAGTCACATCGCTGGTTAGCTGTGACAAAGCAGTTTTCTGCAGGAGAAGGCAGTCAAGCCGTGATGGCCTGGGGCAGGGCAAGGGTTATTCTCTTCCAGAGTTAAGGCAGCAGTGAATGACAGGGCAGGTGGACCAAACTCAGGAGTGTTCTGTGGGGCTCAGCACGGTTTCTACTCTGAAGTTTGGGGATACTCAGTGACAACTCCTGTATGTGGTGAGACTCAGGGGCATAAATGAAGCTGTGTAACAGCAGCACAGGCTCTCTTATCTTGGCAGTCAGTGCAGATGTGTGCTTGTTTCTGTGTCATCTGATGTACCATCCTTAATTCCACTTGGAAGGAAAAAAGCAGTTGCTCTTTTCAGCCAGCAGCTGCCACTACTGCCTTTCTCTGTCTCAAAACAGTTTTGAGGGAGAAAGTGTTTGTTAAACAGGTGGACTTCTGCTTGTTTGAGGGATTCGTTCCTTTACTGGAATAAAAAGAAGGGGGGAAAGGGGGACTTGAATTGCCAGCATTTATTCCCTTAACTTCTCAGCACCAGCTGCTATTGCATCTGAAAGAGTCCAGAGTAATAACCTTGGTGCTTTGACATGGATTACTAAGCTTTGTATTTAACCACTACCACAATATAATACATGTGGATGATGCTGCAAAAGGCTCACTATACACGGGGGGAGAACCAGGAAGAAAAATGAGAACGGGGACTTCTGATAAGCTTCACCCTCAAAAATAAATCCTTTTCAGATTTTGTGATATGATGCTGTGCAGATGTTGAGTTTGATCACATCTCAGACTCTTGGGGCTTTCTCTCCCTCGTGTTGTCCAGAAGCACTCAGGGGATGAATTGAGTTCCAGCTGCTTAAATTCTAACTGAGACTTGTAAGACTCTCAATAGTACTTCAGATTGGTTTGTTCTTAGATGTGGTTTGATGCTACCTTTCTTTTATCATGTGCTGTGAAAATTAGCAAAATCAGGCTGACACAAAAGGTGCTGTACTTGCATAGATGAGCTGGGGTGCCCTGAAGTGAGCAGGGTAAGTCATGCCCCAGTGCAGGTTATCTGCTGGGTAATCTTGCACCTTATTTGCAAAGCTATCTATGAAACCTCATCTCTCCTTGCTTTTACTTAAGTTGTGTTTCCTGCAGAACCAAACACATTTCCGTGCCAGCCCAGTCAGTCTGTGCTGTGACTGCACTGGACAGGAAAGACGGACACCCAGTAATGGGAGAAGCATGATTTGTTAGGTCTTCAGGGCTGGGGTAAGTGAGCAGCAAGCTGAAATGTTCCATTCATCAGATATCAGATCTTCACAAAAGAAAACAGATTGGCAATTTTAATAGAAGTGTCTGTTCAATATTAAAAATGTGTTTAATGCTTTTCTCATTTACGTAAATAAGGAAACCTGAAATCTGAAATTTCTTTGATGAAAAGGTTTGGATGCAAGCCTTTTTTTTTTTTTTTTTTTTTTTTTAACCTAAAAAATGTTACCTAGGAATCGCATACAACCCTGAGTTCTGCTTGTTTTGTCAATGAATGTGTTGAAGTGTTTTGGAGACTCAAAATGGATTCTTGACCTCCTTAAAGTCTTTTGAGTGTTTAATGTGGACCACAATGGGAATATACAGTTTCTTGTGTCTTCCCACAAGCTTTGCTATTCACAAGCCTAATTTTAATCCTGTAATATCTGGTTGGTTGAAAAATGGGTGTTTTTATTAGCAGAGGTTGGTGGGTTAATATGTGGTCAATTCCAACACCTTCTCTATGAATAACCTGCCAGCCTTCCATTGAAGGTATGGAACCCTCCCATGGCATTCGAGGTGTAGGGAGACAAACACGATTGGAAGCCAGCCTGGATGATGTTCAGCACAACAAAGAACATTGTATCTCTGGAATAGTGCTGCTCTCGGCCCTCAAAAAACTAACAAATGAACCAGCAAATCAGCAAAAACCCCCTTTGTCTCCAGCTTAAATGTGCACGGGGCTTTTATCCTGCTGCTATGTCTTCTCAAGCTTAGGAATATTCATAGGTAGGAAGAACCTTTCTCTCCCTTTCTCCCCCACCTGCTGGGGAAGACGAATTGTCTGTCCCTCTCCCACTGCACCACCACGGGTAACCTCTTGCCAGCACACATTTGTGAGAGTTAAATTTCAGTAAAATGCGTGTTCCAGTCTTAGTACGTGATAAAACACACACTAAAGGCAAGGCTGGGAAATAACCCAGTCCAGCTTCCTGAATGTCAACAGGGAACATACTCACATAAGAGGAGCAGTACAGAAGACTTCTGTATTTATACCTTCTGGACACAATGATTGCATACCAAGAGTAATGGGATTTTTTTCTTTTAATACAGATATCCTCACTGCCAATAGTGGAAATTGGGGCTTCAACTGACTGAAGAATTTAAACGAGTTTAAATGTGAATTTATTTATGAAGGAAAGTTTAATATGAATGAAGCTAACACAGCACTCTGTAAGCTGACTACAGTTCAGTTCAGAGTTTCTAGATTTAGACAATATAAACACCATCAATCTTAGTTTATGACCATTTGAACAGGGTCATGACCATGAAAAGTGGGTTTAGCATAGGGTTTCTTTTATATACCTCCTACAATGGGGAAAAGAAACAATAAAAATTAAAGCTTTTATTTTACATAGAGATGGTATGCTTTTGAGAAGAAAACAATTTTTTTAAAAAAAAGGGAAAAAAAAAAAGAAAATAAAAGAAAAAGAAAAAAAAAAAAAAGGGTGTTTTTAGCAGAGGTAAAGCCAGCTCTTTTCTTACTTCCCGGCACCGGCCGCCTCTCTCCGTGGTGCTGAAGCGGCTCCCGCCGCCCTGGAGGGCGCGGGCCGTGCGCGGAGGGCCCGCCCTGCATCCTCCGCCCCTGCATCCCCTTGCTGCTGCATCCCTCATTCCTGCATCCTTCGTCCCTGCACCTCCCACCTCTGCATCCGTGGCCCCTGCGTTCGGCCCCTTTCATCCCCCTTCGCTGCCTCCCTCTTCCCTGCATCCCCCGCTCCTGCATCCGCTCCCCCCGTCATCCGCCGCTGCGGCTCCTGCGCCGCCCCCGCCCCGAGGCCGCGCAGCGCCGGGCGGGCTCCGGCGGGGCTCCATGGCGGAGCGCGGGGCCTGAGGCGGCGGCGTGGGCGGCATGGAGGCGGATTTCGCCGCCTTCGGGAGCCCGCTGTGCGGCGAGGTCAAGCGCTTCTGCCGGAGGGTGCGGGAGACCTACCGGGAGATCCAGGAGGACCTCACGCCCTACAAGGATGATCGCTACTACCGGTACTGCCGGGCGCGGCTCCGGCCGGCATCGGGGCCATCCCGGGGGGCGAGCGGGGGGTGGGTGCCGGGAATCGCACCAGGAGCCCCCGGCTGAGCGCCTGGGAGCGGCCGCCCGGCCCCGGGGCTGCTCCAGGCGAGCGCCCGGGTCCCGCAGCCCGGCGGCGGAGGGGCCGCTGCTCCGCCCTGGGGATGTGCCCTGGCAGCGCCTCCCGATCACACAGCCCCACGCCTCTCCTCCTGCCCGCACCTGTTAATACCTTGACACAGGCAATTTCCATCCGCGTCCCTCTGTGCTACGAGTTTTCCACTGTCGTAGCAAGCCAAGGGGATGTGTTCTAGGGGCAGCCGCTAAACAATCCTGGAAGAGGATAAGAGTAGATTAGGAAAATGAGAATGGTTGTGAAAGGTTGAGGTCAGAAGGGACAGATACTGCGTGGGCTACACCCACGTTTCTACTAAGCCTTGCCCTGTCTCCTGTTTCCGTGACTGACCAGTGATGGCTGGAGAGCGTGGATGGTTTGAAATGACACAAGGCTAGGAAGGGCTCTAAGGGTGTTGGACGCCTGAGTTATAAATGAAAAGAATTTTTGAACTGGAGGAAGGTTCTGAAAAAGTAGAATGAACATCAGGAGAAACAGGTGCCAGGAACTATGCAGAGAATGGATGCTGTTCAGCCACACAAATACAAATTGGGGAACAGTTATATGACATTTTTGTCCAAAAAGGGTATAGAAATTGTAAGCTTTTATAAAATAACCTCTTTCAACAATGACATTGTCTTATACACATGAAGAAAGTAAATGCATAGCAGAAGCATAACATGTAAGAGTTACACCATCTACTTTAGTCAACACTTAGTGCAAGCTATGTCCAATTCTGAACACCACACTTCAAGGGCCTGCCAGTGGAAGAGAGGATAAGACAGGGGTCTGGATAATCAAAAGTCTTGAAAACATAGCTTTGAGGAAAATTTGAGATTACTCACTCAAAAGAACAAACATAGAAGTTGGAGGAATAGGAATTTCTGTAAAGAGAAACATCACGTTCATCTTAGACAAAACATTACGGAGTAATATTAACTAAAGCAATAAAAGTTCTTGTTAGACATCAAGGAAAAAAATCTGAATGTAAGGATGGCAAAACACTACAAGAAAGGATCATCCAGAGAAACTCTAGCATCTCCCTTGTTGGAGTTTTTAAAAAACTTTTGACAAACACATGCAAGGAAAGTCTTTGATCTGGCAGATGCTGTTCTAAGGCAGAAGGAAAGATGAGGTACCTTGTAAGGTCTCTTCCAGCTCTATTTAACTGTGCATCTGGGCAGTCTGCTTCTGCACAGTACTCCAGCTGCTCTCCTAAGTCATTTGACTTCAGTATGTTTTTCACAGTGAAGGGGCAGGTGGTCCATTAGATTGAATTTGTCTCATTATTCACAACATCAAACAAAGACTACAGAGTCACAGAGCTTGGGAACACTGCCTGGCATCTTGGCAGAGTCTAATAAAACCGTGGTCTTTCCTGGCAAAACAGTAGCTCCTTGCACTTGAGTGTGGTGTGAGAAGCCATGGGAAGTGATAAGGAGTGATGGAAATGTACCTGTGTGCATTTGGCAGTGGGATGAGGAATACTGGGACTAGAATGGAGAAAGAAGGGAGACATAAACCTGTTGAATTAACAAATAAGAGGTCCTGGGAGAAGCATATGTTCAGCTTTATTTCCATAAGAATCTGGAGCTCTCCAAGATAAACTGCTATTAATTCATTTTTATGACCTTAAGAGTGTATGCATTTTTGCACTGAAAAGAAAAGATGCTACTTCAGTGAATCAAATGAGCTTGTAGAGACAGTGATAGATTGCCCTTTCTTAAGTGACAATACCCTCAAGATGTATCAGCTGCTGGTCATCTAGAATGAAATGGAGTAATACTGGACTCTTAGCATGGAAATAATATTTCCTGACTTACAAGTCATGCTAGTACTTCTCTGCATTCCCAAGATCTTAACCTAAGTGACCTGGTGTCTGTTACTGCCACTGCATACCTGCTGTTCTGGCGAGGGTTTCCTTTCAGCACTATGGATGGATGTAGCAATGGCACCTTGCTTTTTAGATTCCTGGTGTGGAGGAGGGTTTCTTGATGCTACCATGCATTCTTCTTGCAGGCAACTCTCATTTATGGGAAGGAGAATTATATTCTTGATCCTCTTGTCCCTCTTTGTTTTACTCAGGACATTTGTTCAGGTTATAAATAAGCACACCAGGGGATGTAATGTAGAGACTTACTGCTCCGACATCAGAAAGAATTTGGGAAATTTGACCAAGGAAATGCCATGTGGCTTGTCTTTACTTCAAACCAAGAAGTTTCTCTAAAATAATCAGGTTACTAAAAGCAAATAACATCTTAGACAAAAAAAAAAAAAAATTTAAAAAGATGGAAAAACTATATAAAAGCACGTATTTTCCCTTTCACCCTTCTCTGAGTGCCAACCAGAAAAAACAAAACTGGAAAGCTTTGGAGCAGAGCTGATACAGAAATGGAAAAACACCAAGCAGCCATTCCCCTTTGTGACCCTTGACTCAGGAGCTTGCTGTAAGCTGTGCTGTATGTGCTTATTTTTAGTGGTAGGGCACTCAATACAAGGGGATGACCCAGCTCAGAGATGGCTGACAGAACTGTTATCCCAATTAACTGTCCTCTTGTGTCATGGATGGCTGAGTAATTTCTGATTCAGCTCTGAGACCATCCCAGTTTAGTGACAGTTTTTGGTGATGTTTTCCTTTAAGACACAGTGATCTTGAACATATGGTCCAACAGCTTTCTGTGAGCAGCCTGTTCTCTAGACATGGGACACAACTAAGGCTGGCAGACTCCTTGGCCATCCCAACTTATGTCATCCTCACTCTGCAGAGTCCCAGGGCACTCATTCACATTATAGAGATGGAGGGGTGTCCATGTTAGTGAATTTGTTCTTCCCAATAGCCCAGAACAGTCTGTACCTTGTGCTTCCTGGTGTATTTCCATGAGCAAGAGCTACATCACTCAAGTGACCTGGGAGAGACTGAGAGATCAGGGCTAGCCATGGCCCAGCACACTGATGAACCCCATCTGTCTAGGTTAGGGGTTCCCTCAGACAGACATGGCCCTGCATGGTGTGCTTGCCAAACAGACTGTGTATTTACAGACTATGAGACTATGTATATTTACAAACTATCACTACAGGTGTAATATCCAATAACCTCATTGGTAACCCAAACACAAGGTCAGGCTGGACTCAGTGCACTGAAGAGTAGTCTGTGGTACACCACGTGGTGCTTGGTGCAGTAGATAAGCTCAGAGAAGGCAGAGGAGAAAAAGTGTTATCCCATGGGTCATGTGGGTTGCCATAAAGCACATCAGATTTATTGCATCAACTTCTGGACCGCACTAATTTGTACCCTGAAAAATTGCTCCAAACAAGCCCCTTGAATGAATAGTTTGTTCATTTGCCTGGTGTCTCCCCCTCCCACCCCAATATCTTCCTTCCTCCTTTAGCACACCTCCCGGCCAGGATGGCAGGGCAGGGAGAGCTGGTGGAGAGCTGGCAGATGACAACTCCCCTGCTTCTGTAAGCCATTTTGAGCAGACTATTGGTATGAAAAGAGCTTAGTACCAATGTTACTAAAACACATTTTTATCTCTTTGACATGCTAGCAGTGAGATACCAAAGCTCACCAGAAGACACCAGGCTTCCCAATCAGCTGAGAGATATTTTTCAGTGGGAATTTCATAACTCTATCACCTAGCTGATGTTGAAGAGTTCAGCTTGCTGGAAACATTTTGACAGGAATTGAAGTGCCTATCTGATAGACACGAGAGAGCAGGAGGGTGGCCAAATTGTGGTCTGATATCAGAGTTGCATAACTGCAACGTGGCATTCCTGAAAAATCAATTTCTAGGTTAATGAACACGTCCCACTGGCCAATCAGCTTATACAGGGAAGCACAGTGTTGATGCTGAATTTAGTAATAATACCCAGGGACTGAGATAAATGACCTACAATCTGCCCTGCTTTAAACAAGGGATAAAATTTAAATTCCTATTATGTAATAATATAAAATTTTGTACATCAAAAAGAAAAGACTATATATAGGACATCACGAAAAGTATTTTTTAACTTGCGGCTTTAATTAATGCTCGATGTTACATAGAAAATCTTCAAACCATGTGGGAAAATTTCATTGACTGTGGTTCTGCTCCTTTGGCAAAAAGACCAGAGAATACCACGTCATTTTACTCGGCAATAAAGAGAAGATTTTCATTTTTCCTTAGAGAACTAGCACTTGTGTGCTTCAGAGAAGAAACCTGAAGTTGCCAGAGAAGGCTGTTGTGATAAAATATACATTTCCTCACACCTGAAAATCTTCTACCAGGGCTCAAAGTACAAGTTTGTGAGAAGCAGTGGGGTCAACAAGACCTTGTTGGACATCTGCAAGTCAAGTTCCTGGAAGGTTCATGCTGCCTTCAGCCTTGACCCAGTCAGGATCTTCAGCGGCTGCTTTGAGCCACAGCTGGTACTCTTCTCTTGTTCTTTGTGGGTCCTGGCAATTGGAAGGACCTGAACTACATAGCTAGGGCCAGAAGGCTTCAAACAGAGAGAGGAGGATGAGACTAAAACTGTAGCCTCATGATTGCTTTAAGCTGCCATGAGCTGACTCTGTGGCTGGAAGAAGCCATCCTAGCTCTCATTTCCCTGGTCACACATTTCTGCTCTCTTCCTCATCTGCCCACAATTAATCCTTTATCTGCACAGTGACTGAGCAACTGAATCTGAAGTGACCTTTAACTCAGATGGCTTCCATTATTGGATTCACCAGTCAGCTGCACTAATATGAGTGCTAGCAAAATTCAGAGAGCTCCAGCTAGAGAAAGGCTGGATTTCACCTGTTGTCACTGAAGCTGTAGGTGTGAGCCATGAAAGTGTAAACTGGCCATGAAAATATAGCTTTAGTGCTCAGGTGGTCAGTATAAGTAGAATCCCAGCTGAGTGAGCATTCAGCCTCTTATTCATAGCTCAGTCTGCCTTCTCTTGCAAGCCTCATTCATCACACACTGTCCAGCTCCTACAACAGATGAGACAGACAGCAGCTTCTTGTTCTATTTCATCCCAGAGCAGGTTAGACAAGGCATTGAGTGGCAATCTCTTGGAAGAAGCAGAGTGAGACTGATTGACTCTGTGGAGAGAGGAGTTTCACAGTGTCTTCCCTCCAAGTGTTTAGTTTGTAAACTCAGTGCCAAAATTTTTACAAAAAATAGCATGCAATGTACATGTTTACAGTGTATTCACAGCCCTTTGAAAGTTGGTAGATAGCAAAGAGAAATGTGGCCCCATGGCTAACTGAAGTGAGCTGGATTTCAACCTCTGCCACCCACACTGTTCTCCAAGTGACTTTTGGCAAGGCTCAGTCCCTCTGTGCTTCAAATTTCCTACCAACTCAACAGGAAGAATATATTTTTGGTTTGAGAATAATAAATTCATGTTAGTGAGACACCTGAGTGCCAGAGAGAGTGGAGCAGCCCTTGGAACAGCTCAGTTGTGTGCACATAAATGGAAGTGTAACTGCAGAGAGTCATAACTCTACAACCACACTTCCCAGAACACTAGGAATCGTCACAGATGCTGTAAGCACCATTCCATCATTTTCTGGCCAGAGAGAACCTGTTGGAGAAGCCTGAAGTGTGCTGAAAGCAACACAATGCATGTCACAGTCATCCATGACCTAATGACCAATTGTGGCTTGGCAGTGATAACTCGTTCTGAGCAGATACACTTTGCTAAGTTGTCCTGATTACTCAAAGCTTTATTTTCTTCCCCCGCCCAGTTAATTCTTGTCTACAGTTTAAACTCTTGCTGGTTTTAAATGCGTGGACACCTTTTCTTCATCAGTTGGTACTGTGTATTTCTCAAGGCAGCTATTTTTATGAGATTACTAAGTGATCATCAGTGCTGTAAATCACAGATGGGATAAATAGCAGTATCAATGACTAAACTAATTCCCAGCATGTTTTTAGGTTCAGTGGTGTTACACAAGAATCATACTGGGTCCCACAGGTCACAAGCAATGACATAAGTGCCCCCAGAGTAATGGAGTGAAATGAATACTATTATTAATCCTAAGTACTTTTAAAAAGAAAATGCAGTAAGACCATTGTGTCATCTAAGTAAGCTTTTAATGAAATTATTTAACTGTTGAAGAGATATTTTTAAAATTATTTGTTGACTGATCTATCTAAACATTTCTGGGGTTGTCCCAAAGTGGCTGTGCCTTATGTATATGACATTACTCTAAATTTAATTCAAGACTACACATCAGGTATTCCCACATGTTTTAGTAACTGCAGTGCTGACTTTCTATGAGCAGGTGTTAGAGCTATCAAAAATGAGTACAAAACATAGTTTGGCTAACCCCTATACCTTCCTATTCTTTACCATCACTACCCAGGTTGACAATCTTTGTTGCCAAGTCTTAGGGCATTTAACAGAAATTCAGAACAGAAATCCAGCTTTGTCTTAACATTGTGCAAGAACAAAACACGGTTAAGTATGGACTAGAGATTTTTATTATGTAGTGTGTTTAAAGTAGTCGCTTACTCCTAGGATTTAATTTCTGTTGCTCATGAGCTGACTGAATTCTCTGCAAACACGATACATTACATCCCCTGAATACCACAAAGCTTTGTGCAGGTAACTGCAGTGACAACATTTTAATTCCACTCAAAGAGCTGGTAAACAGAATCATTTACAACCGAGGCGGCACTAAACACGTGTGTCTTGAGCATGGATACATCACATTGGGCCTCTTGCCTAAAATGGACGGGTTTAGACTGGATTCAGAACCACTTCTCTGTCCTAAGTATTTTCGGTTTATACAGTTAAATTTCCCTCTGCTACCTGTGGCTGCTACTACTAGAGCACAAGCTGATAAAACACATTGGAAATGTGGAAAATACTACTGTTATCCCACGACAATTACACATGTGGCCTCATAACCAACAGTATGAGGTTCAACTAGATCAAGCGCTGGGTCCTACACTTTGGCCACAACTCCAGGCAGTGCCACAGGCTGGAGAACAGTAGCTGGGAAGTAGCCTGGCAGAAAAGGAGCTGGGGGTGCTGATCAACAGCAGCTGAACATGAGCCAGCTATGCCCAGGTGGCCAAGAAGGCCGATGGCATCCTGGCCTGGATCAGCAACAGTGTGGCCAGGAGGAGCAGGGCAGGGATTGTCCCCCTGTACTCAGGACTGGTGAGGCTGCATCTCGCATGCTGTGATAGTTCTGGGCCCCTCACTACAGGAGGGACATCGAGGGGCTGGAGAGAGTCCAGAGAAGAGCAACAGAGCTGGTGAACGGTCTGGAGCACAAGGTTCGAGGAGGGAGCTGGGGATGTTTGGCCTGGAAAAAAGGAGGCCCAGGGGAGATCTCATCGCTCTCTACCACCACCAGAAGGGAGGCTGTAGCCTCCAAGGTGGGGGTTGGCCTCTTCTCCCAGGGAACCAGCAACAGGACAATAGGAAATGGCTTCAAGCTGCCCGAGGAGGTTCAGGTTGGATATCAGGAGGAATTTCTTCACAGAAAGGGCGATTAGACAATGGAATGGGCTATCCAGGGAGGTAGTGAAGTCACCACATTTAAAGGTGTTTCAAGAAAGACTGACGTGGCACTCCTTGCCATGGTGTAGCTGGCACAGTGGTGTTAGGTCATAGGTTGGACTCATTGATCTTGGGGGTCTTTTCTAACCTAACTGGTTCCCTGATTCTGTGTTACTGTGACTTTGAACCCGCAGCACCAGGCAAGCCAGCACCAGCCGTGCAAGCCGGCTCACCAGAGAGAAGCTGGCGCCGTACCGCACTCCCTCCCGAGGCGTCCGTCCCGCCGCGGCGGAACGCGGGCGCGTGTCCCCTCGGGCACGCCGTAGCTCCCCACCCCTCAGCTGCCCCGCGGCAGGGGCGCGGCGGGGGCCGTGACGTATGTGGGGCCGCGTGGCGGCCGCGCGGTGACGCACGCGGAAGACGTCGCGCGGCGCCGGCTGTGCCACGGCGGCGCGCGGAGGAGGTGCCGGCACGGCGCGCGCGGCGCCGCCATGGAGCCGTGAGTGGGGGCGGGGAGCAGCGGGGGGCGCGCGAGCCTGAGCGGCGCCGGTTCGCTCGGGGCTGCGTCCGGGTCCGGCAGAACGAAGTGTGTTCGCTGAGGGAGGAGCTGAGTGCTGTCATTGACAGAATCACAGCATGGGCAAGCTTGGAAGGGACCACAGCCATTGGCCATCTGGTCCAGCCCGCCTGCCCGGCAGGGTCCGTCCTAGAGCACGTGGCCCGGGATTGTGTCCGGACGGGTCTTGAGTACCTCCAGGGAGGGAGGCTCCTCAGTCTCTTTGGGCAGTCTGAATATAGTTCCGTTTGTACACGTTGTCCTCGGTAAGGAAGTCAGCTCGCCGAGGGTTAAATGAATGTTTCTGGGGTTGTGGTTCGCCGCTCAGAAGTCCGAGGGTGGCTGCCCTTTTCTTTAGAGGAATGCTGTGACTTTGCTTTTTATATGGCGAATAAAACCTGCCCCCACCCTCGGTATCTCCACTCTCAGATTGTTTGTTAAAGGAAAATTAAAAACTTGTTTCCCCGGGTATTTTTTGGCATGGACAGAGCCATAGCCGTGATTAATTATTCAGACTTAAATGAATACAACAAACAACAACTAAAAAACCAAGAAAGCCAAACCCACTCTGTGCACACATACAAAGGTAAAGCAGAGCCACGTTTATCTGTCAGTTGTCATGTAGCAGTTCTGTATAGTAACGACAATGTTAATTTTATGCCTCTTTTTATATAGTCATATGCTGCCTCATTAGCTATTAACCCTTGTGGAATACATTTGCAAGAAGGAAATCAAGGTCTTCTGAGGAACACCAAAGCAAGCAATGTCCTTAAACCATGAGCAAGTGCAGGGTGTATGGATAGTACTGTGAACGTAGGTAGCATATATAATTATTCAAGTCAAAGCCTATTTGATGGTTCTATTTGGGGGTGAGCCTAAAATAGAGAAGAGCAGTTGGAGGCAGAGATGTTGAGGCTAGGATTTCAGAAAAGCTGCTGTACATAAAAGCATAAAAGCGAGTTATTTCAGATTTTGACATGAACTCTATGCCTACCTACTGCTTAATCTCAGTTTCGCCACAGCTTTCCCTTCTTTAAAGTCAATCTTAAGTGAAAACTATTATGTAACAGGCTTTGTTTTTCATTATGGTCTTCATTAAAGACTGTTGTGCAGTCATGAGAAGTGATTTGAAGATGAGGGATATGCAGAGAAACATTTTGCTGAACCTTTTGATACAAAACTTTACTCCAAAAGCAAGATGTAACCCACCTTATACATCTCATGTATGAATGGCTACTGAAAGATTGCAGTTGTTACGAGTGTCTGTTTCCAAAGTTAACTCTGTCACAGGCTGCACTAGAGCAGTTTAGTTTTACTGATTGCTGTTTGAGATGTCTAAGTACAATATTTCTCTATTTATAGATCAATGCTTTCTTCTCCTTTGCAGTCAGTTTCAGACATAAGTTAATTATAAACCACTCTGAGTTAGGATAAAGCTGAGGTAGTAAAAGCTGCCTGAAAGACCTGCAGACAGTTGGATGGCTAGCCTTGAGCTTTTGACTGCTGTGGTTGGGCTGATTAAAGCATCTTCCACTTTGCCTGGTAAAGCAAAGCACAGTTCTTTACTTGTTTGAACAGGTGCATCCAGAGTGAGGGATCTTCTTTCATTTTTTCATAAGTGTGTTTCCAAAGTTTCAGTCTTTATTGGGCCTTTCAAATGTAAGATAGAGGCTGTCAGTGGGGCATCACCAACCTGCACTTACTTACATTCATAAACTTTATATAATCTCTTTCCGAAAAGCAGGTGTTAAGCAATGAACTTATGGAAGGTGATTTTAACTGCTTTGTATGGCAGCTGGTGATAGGTGCAACGAGACACTTAAATCTACACAAGGAAGTTCTGTGACTGTGGTGAGGGGCAGTGAAGCATGCATCACTTGATAGGGTGTAAATTGTTGTTTGCCCCCATAAGAAATGCAGTTAAGACTTGGCTGAGTTCTTACCTTTGCTATAAATAAAAGTGTCCACGTTGCCTTACTGACCTCTAAAGCAGCACATTCAGTCAGTGGCTTAAGTGAGAGCTGAGGAGTACAGGTGTGAATGAAAGGAAAACACGGGGTGTGTCCCTGCTCTCTGTGTCTCCACTCTTGGCTGGATACAGCATCCCTGTTGGTAGATAGGTGTACACCTACCCATTCCAACTACTAGGTGTTGCACCATCTGGAGAGCAGCTGGAATAAAGAATGAGCCAGTGTCTGGAACGTGTTTCTTCAAAAGCTCACAAGCACAGCTACTCTGGCTTATGAGTAAACCAAGATGCTAATTGCCAGAGGTTGTAACACTCTTGGCTGGGTGAGGAACCAGTGGCTTTCCCATAAAGAGTGTGGAGAAGGAGCTCCTTTTCATGTTCACATCGTGCATTTTGAAATGTCTGCTAAAACTTTGAAATTAGGAAACTTATCAAAAGAACCAAGAACATGCACAGCAAGTCAGGAGTATCCTGCATGAGCCTGTAGGTGTTGAGTGGATGCCCAGATGTGAGCTGTTCAAAACAGCACAAATATGTTATGCCCTACTGGAAACATGATACTCTTCCCGTTGTCAGCTGTGCTCAACCCATGGATTTTCCTGTGTTGAGAGATCCTCAGTGTGTGCTCTGCCATGAATCATTTGGTATCCACTTGAACTCTTACAGTTAATTTAGGCATGTCCACATTTTATGTATGTACTGTTTTTATATGTATCTCAAGATAATATCCCATACTTGGTGTACTTAGGTAGACAGGGTCATCTGTGGAACTGAAGGAGCCCCTGGAGCTGATTGAAAAATGTATCTTAGGTAGTTGTTTTAGTATTAGTACAGATTTAATAGCTTTAACATGGTTTAAGTGCACGAAGCCTGAGGTTTTAATACATTGATATTAAAAAAATTACTGCAGTTACATCTCTGAAAAAGTTGTGCAGACAAGTTCTGGTTTGAAATGCCTCTAATAATTGGCATTTTTAAAAGTCAGCTTAAAATCTTATTTGTCTGTGAGGGTTCTGTGTGATGATCCCATACTGCTTATATAGTAATTACTTGGTCATTTCATGTATGGTTTGCTTTTGTGGGTTTGTTTTTTTTTTTTTTTTTTTTTTGTCTGTTCAGTCAGCTCTTCTGACCTCTAGACTGATGCAGTTTCTGCTGTGTGTAAAGGTGTGTGGCAAGTGTTTTGCAGGTGCTGTGCCTGGAGTCCTGCGCAGCCAGTTTGTGCAGACTTATAATATTTGCAGCTATTTGCTTGCAACTCTCATTACTTTTGCAGAGTTTTCCTCCCTTCCCCACCTCCTTTGTGTGTTAATAAATTAAGATTTGAATCTCTCAAACTTTACAGTAAAAAAAGTAAAGCAAATCAGTTTTGGTAGTGCTTCATTTGGAGAAAATGCAGTGATTCTCAAAGAAAATACAGGTTGTTATTATTAAATCCTTGTACTGGTTTAAAGTGAATTTTATGCCATGCTTTTAAGGGCTGCCATGCATGCAGCAAATGGTACCTGGTCCCAAAGTTCAGGCTCTACCTATGGCAAGGATTTCACCACCTTTTCTGCAATTCTTTGTTAATGTGGTGAACCAGTAAGAGCACCATTCAGCTGGCGAAAAGAAGAAAGGAGTTTTATTCCACACTAAAAAGGAGCTCTATCATTAAAATCTTATGGTTTCATTTGTTTCCATGATGGTGCTCATACAAATTTACTGTAAAACACTGCCACCACCCCATCAGCCCCGCAGTCCTACAGCTTTCCCATATAAACTGTACAGATTCCTATGATCATACCTCCTGCCGTAGCAGTAGAAAGTCAGGTATGTGGTGGTTCAGTTCTGATGTAACTCAAGAGGAAATGTTGGCTGTATTTTGAAACATGGTGGATTTGTCCACCTTATGTAGGTTTAGTTACTTGAACATATTTCCCTTAGGCTAACAGAACTGGAAGTTACCTGTTTTCCACGGAATGTAACTGGTATTTTCAGTGCACACCCACACCCCTGCCTTCCCGTTTTGTCTTTAATCTCATGATAACCACCAATGTGTAGTGCAAGAGATGTCATTGCTTGTATTTGTATGTAGGTGTCCAGTTGTAAACTTGAGTTCAGGTTTGTTCTTCCCAAGCTGTGGTGGAGCTCAGGCAAGAATTCAAAGCCTGAACATGCACATCTAGCAGATCTGGAGTTCTGCCCTCCTTCTTGTTAGGGATGATCCTGCAGGGTTGAAGAATATTTGTAGGGTGTAGACAACTCATCAATATCCTATGCAGGTAACTGAGTTGTTAGTGATGTCTGTCGCTTTAGATTAAGCTCTTATTGCAGGAGACATAGGGTCTTGGATGTTTAAATTATTAATGTATGAAGTAACAACAACAACAACCTTTGCTCCCTTTAAGAAATATTTTCTATTGTTCAAGTTTTAGGACAATAGAAAACCCTAGCATAAAAAATGGACAAAATTCTTACATTTTGGAGCACAGATGTGTGTGTACATACATATATTTAATAATTCCTGTTGTCTTTGCTCTATGAGGCAGCATTAATATCTTTTTTCTTAGTGTTACATGTAACCTCAGAATTTGGTTTAATTTTCTTTATTGAAGAATGAATGGGGTTTGTTTTCTGCCCCTTTAGACATATGACTGACACTAATTATGTGGTTTCTTTTGCTTCCTGTAGGCTGGCCCCGATGCGATTGTATACACTGTCCAAAAGGCATTTTGTTCTCGTCTTTGTAGTATTCTTTATTTGTTTTGGTCTGACAGTCTTCATAGGAATAGCAGGTAAGGATGTTCTCTTTTTAGAAGACTCTAGTTCTCATATGCTTTGTCTAAACCTTTTGGTATTTACAGATGTATTTAAATGCTAATGAGCTTACTGCTTCTGAGTTGTCTGAGGAAGCATTAGTCTTGACAGGGACAGGGAAGTGTTTCTTCCATCTCACTTTTTCATAGGAGTACTACCTACAGAGACTTGGTATTTGCAACTGCTTTGCAGGGGAGTGTCGGTAAAATGAATCAAAAGCAACTTCATTGCAACACGATTTTTCAGCAGACTACTACATTAATTGTTTTTCTTTGTATTTCTAGCTGTAAAATGGTAGTGGTGGTGCTAATACTTGATTTTTACAGTTATCAGTAAGGAAACTGGTAACTGTTTATAAAGCCTTCTAAATGTTTGAGTTATAAATGCCACATAAATACAAAATCTTTCAGTGTAAAAATATGAACTTCACTTGTCAAACATATATGAGCTTAGGTCTCTGGTTTTGGAGATCTTTGTGAGAGCCCTGACATGACCTGGGAGGCTAAGCACGTAGTGCCTGGGTACTCATCCTGGAGATCAGAGAGATTTGTGGTAGTCTGGTCAACAAAGATGCAGTGTCACTAGGGAGTAGAAAAGCATAGGACCCTTCTTTATTTCATGACAGAGAGCTTTTCCAGGGCTAAAACATACTTGAAAAATAAGTCAATGTGCTCTCCTAGCAGTGTTAAATATACTAATACTCTGCTGTCAGGAGAGCTTTATTAATGCAGAAGTTAAATGTCAGGGAGAAGGGGAAGGAGGGACTGGTACTCATTAAGCAACCCACCCCCTATGTAAGAATTACTTTAGGTTGTTACCATCTTACTCTTCTCTGCTGCTGACTTCCACATCACTCAGCATGTGCAGTGTGTTCTCCTGTGCCCCTCTCTGACACTTTCTGACCTGTCTGCTGGGTTGTCTCTACCTCTGCCCTGTCCTTCACCTCCTTTAGAGGGAGAATGGTTGCCCAGGCCTGGGAATCATCCAATCCTGCCTGCCTTGGAAAGGCAGGGTTAATTGGAGGCAGCTGTTTGGGCTTTTTATGCCCATCTGTGCCTTGTAGGCAGTACATTTTTCATAATAGTCTTCAATAATAAAATTTGTCTGTGAAATAAAACCTTCTTTCCTGCTGTTTGATTTATTATAGCAGCTGAAGGTCTAAATAGTCTTTTCGTTCATAAAGGTTAACCACTGATATTCCTGTGACTTGCTGGAGGATGCTGAAGGGCATTATTTGGCCACTAAATACATTTGCAAAAGTGCATTTTATGAAAAAGGAAGAAAATGGAATTATTTAATTTAGTATAATTTAGCTATTTGGCTTTAAAATTAATCCATATTTGTAGTTTTTTATTTATACTGCCAGGCTGCAAGAAATGAAAGAAAGTTGTTTTATGTAAGACTAGGCAAAAAGCAATGCTCCTGGAAGAGAAAACCGAGTGTTTTGTTCTTAATCAGTAGCAGAACCTGAGCAGAAGCAGTGTTGGTGTAATGTGTCTGCGTGCAGAGTAATCTGGTGATATGGTTAGGTTACCTTTGGCCCAGGAGACTTGGCTGCTGTAGAAAACACTTGATCATCTGTACATGCTGTGGTCCTAGGCCTTGCCTGTGATCCCCTTCAGGAACTGGCATGGCTGTGGGATTCTTGTCCTTGTAAGATTGGTTTGCTGGATAGTTTGGCTGACACTGTTCGTCATTATAACTTAAGTATTTTTAAAAGGATGCTGTTTGCCTTGGGAGGAGACCCACTGAACTATTACTGTGGTATTCCTCACTGCTTTTGTTGACAGCTGCTTGCTTCCTGTGAATAGAAGGAGGGGCCCTACCAAAAGAAAGCTCCCTCATTAAAGGGTACAGGCTGAGGAGAGCTCACCAAACCCACTAAGCAAATGAAAGTGTGAGAGATACAACCATATTTCCTGTGCTACTTAAATATGCCAATGCCTACACTCAACATCTATACCTGCAGTTTGGGCAGCCTGGGAGAACTCTTGAATTTCATCTGAGAAATCAGGACAGTTTGATCAAAGACGAATGCTGCTCTTACAGTTCCTGTAAACCAAAACAGACAGACTTGTTTGGCCTTTCTTCCTAGTTGCACTCGTTTCCTTTCTCTTTTCATTATGGGTCTATGTTATCTTTGGGGTGGGTCAAGTTCAAATAAAATCCAAGGTGCAGAACTTATTTTCTATATCTGTGCAGTTCATCACCTCAGGGTGGTTCTTTCCTTCATCTGTTACTGTGTTAAGTGAGCAAGACTAAAATAAACAATAACTATTTAAATTAGTCTCCATTCGTTAGTAATGCAGCCACAGCATCATTTTATTTCAAAAGCTTTTATGTATCACTTGCTAGAGAAGAAGCAGTTATAGCACCAGAATTTCATTATTTGTTTGGTTGCTGTTTTTAGAAACTTTGACTGTGATTTCTCTGTCCCAATATTGGTTCGTATCTTCTAATTAAAAAAATAAAAACCCTTAAAACAGGCTAATTCTATTTTTTTCATCAAGACTTAATTACTGATATGTGATGACTTACCAACTGTGAACACTTACTGAAACTCAAATTTGTTTTTTAAAACAAAAAATACCTTTCAAAAATCTGATTTATATGTACTTGAAAACTGAAAATTTCAATGATGCAGAACTGACTTTATATTGGGTGGCTGTTAGTGATGTTGCACTGCAATTCTAATATGATACTCTGGCTGTGATGGCTGAAATTCTTAATTTTTCCTATAAGTCTGTAAGATGGTTAATATTGTTATTAGAGGGGTGGTAGGAGCCCAAGCAGTGCTGCATGTTTAGAACTGTCATGGGTGCTAACCTGTCTTGGACAGAGTGATCCCATGTGACTCATTTGTAAATGTCCTTCTTTTCCATTGTTTCTCTGTAGTAACTTTGAAGTGTTTGGTCTTTGTGAGAAACTGCTTTTCTTGCATCATTTTCATAATACTAAGTTTGTGATTGAAAGAGCATATTTTGAGGGTTAAAAATTCCCTTAAATTGCCAGACCAAATACGTACAGGGAGAGACCATTTGGACAGAGGGATCTTCCTGGCCCAAATACAGGTGTATATGTTTCTGTCATGTCCCTACCTGCTCTACACCTTCTCTGTGTGTGTTCACAACCTGCTGTATGGACACAGATCTTTTCCTACTCTTCCCTGTCACTTTCCTGGTTTAGTCCTTTTGTGTTTTGTGTACGTAAAAACACGTGTCCCTTCCTCTTATCCTCAGTACCTGGTGCTCTTGCATAGCTAACGGGAAATTGTACCGCTGTCTGGATGGAACCACCTTACCAGAGGTTACACAGAAGGTGGGGCTCTTCTCAGACATGCAACACAAGCTGGAACACAAGAAATTCCAGTTAGATATTAGGAAACTTTTCTTACTGTGGTGGTGGTTAAATACTGGAACAGGTTTTCCAGACAGGCTGTGGGAGTCTCTGTCCTTAAAGATGCTAAAGACTTAACTGGACATGGCCCTCAGCAACCTGATCTAATTAAACAAGGGGGTTCTGTAGCTGAGTACTTTCATGACTGCATTCCTATAAAATCTTGGGAGATATAAATACACTTAGATAGATAGATAGGTATAGATATATATGAATAAAAAACTACTACTAAAATTGTAGTAGTTTAGAGTACACATTCAGGGCTTTTCCTGTGGAGTTCTTGATATATAATTTATTTAATAATGTGTGGAAATACCATGGCAGAGATGCTTAAAGGAACATGCAGGTCAAATTTATAAATTATATTGAAATATCCAAGTGCTTTACCGTTTATCTGAAACATCTGAAAAGTTGAATACTATTTACCTGCTTTGCACCTGATTTGTACAGTCTTCTGAAAACCTTTATTTACATCATCACTTATATGTATACTTCAATATTATTTTCTTTCTTCCTTCTTATATATTGTGTAGGTCCTAATGTAATTGAAACTTCTGTAGCCAGAACTGACTTAAATAACAGCCTAAAGGTAAGAGTTAATAAATATTGTTGGGTTATATGAATGGTGTTGTTTGATGTTAGCAATATTAAATATTTCCCTCCTTCCCCCCAGTTATTTTAAATATTTAAACTTTTACTACAGAAGGTCTTAGTGGTGTTTTCCAGTTTGAAGCTGAACATGCAATATTGTACTACCACTGTGTTACTTCATGAATACCCCAGCAGCAGTGTCTGGTCTCTTACTGTTGTGAGCAGCCTAGGTAGAGATTTCTAGGATATTTCTGCATGGCAGTTTCTGACAAAGAAACATGTGAGATTTTTTCCTGGTAAATTAATGCTGGAGATTCTTGTAGGGGGTTCAGAAATAGAAATTGAGAACATCCATTGAAAAACAATGCACTCAGTTGCAACTAATGCTGTCCCTCTTGTGGTTTCCCTTTCTATCATCTGTAAAGAAATATTTCTTGTTAGTTGTTCACTATCATATGACCAAGACATGGGATCTGGCTTCCTAAGAGGAACATTCACATGTTCTCAAATGCTTTCATATTTGGTTCTTGGTTCTTGCATTTTTGTTTGTCTAGCTCTTCACTGTCAACCTAATATCTGAAGTATTTTTTGTGAAAGTGCAAAAAAGGTTTTGTGGTGGGTTTTTCTCCTAAAGTACATTTCCTTTAAATACACTGGGACATTTCTTTGGTTTTTTTTACCTACCAGTCACCTATATATGTTTGGATTGATACTGTACTGTGGGTAGATTTTATTTTTTTTAAAGCACATCTTGATTTCAAATTAGAGAAATCTTTCCTGCGTGTAGGTTTTATCTGTTAAGGATATCTTTCATTCTTTTGAACTGAATGTGGGATTTTTAGAAAACCTAATGGAAAATAGGGCTTTTTTGTAATTACAGTTTAAAAAGTTTAAAACTGTAGCAGATGAAGGCACACAAGTATGACTTTTGATGTAAAGTGCTAAAAATTATTTCTTATATTCAGGCTAGGTCTCCGGATTTTGTTTTTCATATCTGAACTTTTCTGTTTCATTGCTGCTGCTTTTATGGGTTTAGGTAGTTGTACCTTTCCTTATTTCAGTGCTTTGCAAAAGACATGTGCTGTTTAAG
The DNA here is from genome assembly GCA_013398615.1 of Brachypodius melanocephalos. Lineage (NCBI taxonomy): Eukaryota > Metazoa > Chordata > Aves > Passeriformes > Pycnonotidae > Brachypodius > Brachypodius melanocephalos. The sequence continues at coordinate 12,124,446 of VZSR01003807.1, read as the reverse complement.
CTACTTCTCAGGAAGATTTCTGTGTGAGCTGCTTATCATGCTGTCCACAGAGTAGCACGTAGAAATCTCTTCTCAAAAACATTGTCACAAACATAATTAACATGCCTTTCATCATTATAACTATAGATATGTCATGTAACAGTTGTTGCTAACCTTGTGGGGTTTTTTACAGCTGAAGCCATTTAATTTAAGTTCGCCACCACTGTCAACTTATAACCAGCAGCTGTGGCTGACCTGTGTGGTTGAGTTGGATCAGCATGATGGTGAGAATCTGACCTAATTCTCAGGAAACTGCTATAGCAACCTGTCTATTATATCTTTAATTCCATCTGTCACACACACAGTCCTGTTGCTTTCTGGCTGTGGTTGGTGGGTTTTTCCTCTGATATGGTTTTCTTCCACTTCACCCCCCTCCCTTGGTAAAGACATGAACAGCACTGAGTGAATTGTAAGCAACAGGAGTAGGGGTAAACTTGTTTGTTATTTTTGTGAAAACACTAGTATCTGAATAATGTCTGTATTTCCTTCTTCATTTTGGGAGGAATTAGATGTGTAGATTGTAATGATATTGATTTTTCAATACAGCTTCCCTGTATATATGTGAGAAATACTGTATTAGTAATTGTTAATCTGTCAAGATTCAGTACAGGGCTCGTGACTTACTGCCCACGTGTAAAAATATTGTACCCCTGTACTGTACCCCTACTCCAGTGATGTATAACTGGGTAAGTCTGAGTAGTATTTGGATAGCATATGTGTTTTAAACGATCTTGGAACTCTATTTGAGATTTAATTTCAGCATGTAGCAATAGATGAATGTTTTCTGTTTTAATTCCAGTATCCCTGAAGAAGAATGTGACTATGACAGTCAAAGTCCTGGGAGTGGTGAAGGATGGAAGCACACCATACGTTAACAATCAAGTTCACAATCGGACGAGATTACTCAGTTGTGCACAAGTATGCACTTGCTTGAACAAAACTCTGATTTAGTCCATTTTCTTTAAATCTGTGTGCATGCTACTTTACATTGCAAATAAGAATGTACCTGTTAAACACATTTCAGGAAAGACTCTACAGAACAGTTTTATTTATCATGGCAATGTAGGCTGTAAGGCTGAGAAGACACCTAACTGTCCATCGTTATCTGTTTACTTCTGTGACTTGTGTCTATTGCCAGTTAAAGACACCCCTCTTTCTTGTTAGTTGCTCTTTGTTAGTAAAGCAGTGGGTCCTGTTCAGTCACCTAAACAGGTTTAGAAGTACTGAAGAAAGGGATATTGTGTCAGAAGATTGGATATGGGATTCCAGAGGACAGAAAAATTCTTCTCCAACATCTTGCAAAATCTGCTTGAAATCAGCTGCCAGCTCTGTTCTAAAAAAGCCATTTTTTTGCCACTGTGAAGAAAGATTTGGAGACTCTAATGTAATTTTCACTGAAATTTTAAGCTTAAAGACATTAAAATCAGCTTCTCCAATGCAAATCCTTTAGGAAGGACATAGCTGAAGTTTTTTTATGATAAGCATATATAGTAAATTAGGTGTTTTCTTTTCATATAGATATATGCACATATCTATGAAATTTGCAGAAATTAATAGTGCTCCATTACATTTAATTACACAGCCAACAGAGCAATATACTTGGCTTTCTCTTTCCTACTGTTAACTTTTAAAAATGAGTTTGTACAAGGTAGCCCCATCTCACCAGCTTGAGTTAGTACCAGAGTTATTTGGTTCCATCCTGGTGCTGCAAGCAGGTGCTGTCACCAGCTCAAGTGAAAAGCTGGCACTGTTTATTGTTCAGCCACTGATCCACCTGACTGACTTTGTCAGTTTCTTCTGCTCTCTCTGGTATCTTTCAAGAAAGTCTTGATCAGACCGATTGAGATTGGTGAGATATATAATAAATATCGTAAATATTGGACCATTTAGGAATAAATTCTCCAACCTATACTCACAGTGCATATTCTGGAATAATTTGAAGGCTTCAATGTGCTATTCTCTGTGTGTGTTCACAGAAATGCAGTGAAATCATTGTGGCTCACTTGGGCTACCTGAACTACACTCAGTACAACATATTTGTTAGCTTTGAAGATCTAAACAAGTTAACATACACCATCCAGAATATTACTTTCACAGTAAGTATAAAAGTTTATACTAGTAAAGGAAGTCTCTTTAATGCTGTAGAAGTGTGCTTTAACTGTAACAAAAAAGTATCAGATTTTTGAAGATAAATAAAGAAATGCATCATAGTTACATTTTCTGTCACTACTAACGTCAGAGCTAGTATAGCATTTACTGTTGATATGGGTCTAGACCAATTTTTTTAACTACGCAAGGAAAAAAATATTCTCTCATAACTGCTGCTGCTGTATTCTGTAATAGATAAATTTAGTTTGAGTGCTGGGAAATTTTTTTTAAAACAGGCAAGCTAGATTAGAACATCCAGTTTTCTGCATTTGCTTATAGAGATGTTGCCTGTCTGCAGGATGGTATTTTTTTCAGCCTCTCCAGGAGGTGTATCTGAATTAGCAAAATTTTCCAGACTTGATTAAAGTGTGGGCTGGAAAGGTTTAAATAACTCAAAGAAAAATGAAGAGATTTTTGGTGGGGGGCACTGTGCTTATGAGGAAGAGAATTTTTTTTTTTTTTAGCTAACGCAAGCAGGTTGCTACAGTGATTCGCTCAAATGATCTCCAGTGGAATAACTATCTCAGCTGATAGTGTCAAAGATTGCTTGTAAAGTAGTTATAGCATGTGTATTGATTAACTCCAGAAAGAAGTTTAGAAACATTTGCATTGGGAGAAAAGGGAAATAAACCAAGTTTATAATACAGGTTACTCTGATATATTTACCTGAATATAGGATTCAGTGTGTCAGAGCAGGTAGCAACTAAAAATCTTACTGTAAAGGAAAAATATTTTTAATATACTAAACTAACTTTCTAAATATTAATATTTTTAATACTTTAGTGCGTAAAGCATATAATTAAAAATAAACTCTAAGGGGAAAAACTGCCTAGGTTCACAAACCCACATTTCAAATAGAACAAAGTATTAGGGCATTTATAGTTGTACAGCTTTTTATCTTGATTTGCAGGCTGCCTTTAAGCCAGACCTGTATACAATCCCAAAAAACTCCAACCCAAACTTTCCTGCAGCAATTAAAATTGTCACATCTATTTCATTATTACAATTGTTTATGGTGATCTCAGTTGAAATCAATGGATTGCCTTTTGTATAATAGCTTTCTCTACATATAATTTTCATTCTACATTTACAGTTTAAAAAGACAAGACAGAGGTTGACAGATTTAATACATTGAAAGGTAAAGCTTCTTGTTCAGATGAGCAGAGCATATGTTGTGCCAGGGAGCTTACATTTCAAAAATGGCTTCAGAAGCATGCCAGGTATGAGATACATTGTCAACAGAGCAGAGTTTATGCAAACTGACATAATTAATATTTATGCTCTTCTAATAATTAGAGTAGAAGAAGGAAGCTTTCCCCCTTAACCTGTATAAAGATTTCTGTGTTTCTAGTAAGCTACTTATCCTTCCTTTACATGATTTTCTCTTTTTTAACTTCTGAGACAAGTGAGTAAGCTTTAAGAAAATAAACTGCTTACAGGCAGTACCTCTGTACCCTTCTGACTTCTTCATAATCAATTTATGCATCTGACCTTGGTAGTACAGAAGATCACGCTGGATTTACTCATTTATTGGCATTCAAACTTGGATTGAAAGTGCAGTTGAGATCAATGAAGACTGTCCTATTTGTCCTGAGAGTGCTTTAACATGTGATAGCACTGAGTATGTTATGGAGTGCCAGAGTAAAAGAGAAGCAAGGCTATCAGGCTGCTTTGCTTTTCTTTTTATCAGATAGTCCTGTGAGTAGAAATTTATCTTTATTTTTCCATGGTGACATAGTGGAATTTGGTTATACCTTTGAATTTTGAAAAGCCTCAGAACTTTTCAGTAAAGTGCAATAAAGTGCTAATTATTGATGTCATATGTAGTCTGTCAAAATACTGCTCATTGGGTCCTCTGTTTTCTTGTAGTGGAAGACCTATAATCCAACCTTTTCTCAAGTGGAAATATGGTTCCGATTTGTCTTTGTAGTTCTTACTTTTATGGTCACGGTAAGATTTTTTTGCAGCTTTTCTGGCGTTTATTACGTAGGCAGCTGATAACATTGCTCTGTAATGCTGGGTTTAGGAATTTAACCCCAGGCAGCAAAGTTGACATGTCACTGAATGGGTGTAAAAACATTTCTGAAATACTCACGTAGTTGCTGCTTTTATGTGTTTACAAGTGGTATTGAAGGGATGTTGAGAAAATAGGATAAATGGGAAAACTTGTTTTTCTAAACTCTGATTTGGATTAAACAGAAAAAAATATTGCTTAGACAAGGGAAACTATGATGAGATGCTAAAGAAAAGTATTTTTTTGCAGTGTATGTAGGCTCAGGAATAGAATGGCCAGAGTGTGGGCTGTTTGACCTTGATCTAACATTAAAGGTATTTCTGCCTTGCATGTGAGGATGGGCCAGATGACCTCCAGAGGTCCCTTACAACCTAAATTATCCTATGATTTAGATGATGTCTCCTCTCTAAGTTGTCTTGGCTCTTGGAAAAGAAGTGTTTGGAAAAAAAAAACATAAAATCTAAAATCCTGAATTTTCAGAGTAGAGACACCAAAGTATTGCATGCTTCCATAGCATTTTTCTTGCAGATGATGTTGCTCAGGTAATTGTGAATATAAAATGCAATCTGCAGTTTTAAAAAAAGTGAATTCAAGTGGAAGTAGCTGATAGTGTGTGACCAGTAATGAGGCAACATCTTTTTTTTCACACGTTGATTTTCATGTACTGGCTAATTTCTTAATTTGCTTGAGAAATTAAGTAATTTGCACTGAGGTCAGCAAGCAAACTTGAAACTAGGAGACCTGGCTCCTGTTTTACAGTGTTCTCAGTGGCCAAGGCCTTGTGAAGTAGCCTTTGCAGTGTGCTGTGCTCTGTCTTAGCTCTGGTTAAACCATTGAAGGCTGTATTCCTTCCTTACAAATTGTTGTTGTTTTTATAGTGTCTGTTTGCACATTCCTTGCGGAAATTCTCCATGAGAGACTGGGGTATTGAACAGAAATGGATGTCCATCCTCCTTCCTCTCTTGCTACTTTACAATGGTACTTGTATCCTTTAATTTTTAGAAAGGCACCTTTTTAAAAAAGAAGCAGGAAAAAAAAAGACAGAGAAGGCAAAATGGAAGTTCTCCTTGAACTTATAAGCAGTTGTTTATAAAGCTTCAGAAAACTAAATTTAAAAAAACCCCAACCCATTCCAAGTGTAGCTAATTCAAGGGCATACAGAGTGGGTGGATTTTGTTCTTCTTAGTCACATGGATGTCAACTACTTCTTTAAAGCTCTGATTGGAATAGGTACCTGCCATACTTAACCTTCAATTTCTGTTTGTCTGCTGTCTTCTTCATTTTTCAGATACTCACACTTTAGTTAAAAATAGAGGCTACTTTTAGTCCAGTAAAACACAGCAAATTGTAGCACTTCCTAGCGGTATCAAAAAATATTTGCATCTTAGTCATTATACAATATTTTTTTAGGTTGTCACCATTAACAGTGGTTTAGTAGAAGGTCTAATCTTCTAGAAATGTTGGCAACCATTTGAGATTATTTCTACAGCAGAGTGGATTGCTGCTGGAGGCACTATTTTCTTTGTTAATTTCTTTAAAATAAAGCAAGCTTCAGTTTCATTTACTGGTGTAATTTGAAAAAAATTAGGCTTTTTGTTCTGCTGAAGATAGATTCTGTTTTACTTTTCATACTGAAGGGTTTTTTCTCTCTCTGTTTAACTTTTTTTTTTTTCTTATTTTGTTACAGATCCATTTTTTCCTCTTTCTTTTCTGGTGAACAGCTGGTTTCCTGGAATGCTGGATGATCTATTCCAGTCGCTTTTTCTGTGTGCATTGTTGTTGTTCTGGCTTTGTGTCTACCATGGTATAAGAGTACAGGTAAGACATGCAACAGTGTCTTCTACTTACTGAGGAGACAAGACTCATTTTGTTCAGTTCCCTCAAAAGGCGACAAAAATGAAATCAAATTCTTAGAAAACAGACATTTATTTTATTTATAAAGTACAATGTGACATATGAAGCTTTGGAGTTAGGATGATTTATGGTGAAGTAGATTATTTTGAGTCAACCAAGCCTAAATGAAATAAATGGAACCATTGTCAGAATTATGCTTCATCCTTGCTTGAAGGGTTTTGATGTTGTATGTGGTAGTTGATTGGTTTGTTAAACTACTTTAAAATACTACATAAGAAAAATAGGAATTCTGGAGCCTATTCCTGTATTTGGATTATCACTGAAATATGTGGGACCTTATAAATAGGATGCTGCAACTCTACGTCATCTTACTAACACAAATGCTGATAAAATATAGTGTCTTCTCTAGTCACTTGTGCAGAACAAAAATACAGAAGATAAGGCTCTTAATCCAGTTGATGTTGAGTGAAACAAAGATGATAGTTATTTTATTCTGTCAAGAATGAATAAAATCTCAAGTGTGGGTTCACACTTCCACCACTTCCACCACCTTTTTTCTTAACAGGGGGAAAGGAAGTGCTTGACTTTCTACCTGCCCAAATTCTTTATTGTTGGACTGTTGTGGCTGGCCTCTGTTACACTGGGAATATGGCAAACGTAAGTATTTTAAAATGTATTGCACAAGTTTGAACTGAGAGGGTTCAAGAATGAGAAGACTGATTGTGTATACCTAGTGGTATCTATTTCTTAATGCTCGGATTGTGATACAGGAATGGAGTTCAAATTCTTACATCTTTCTGTTCTGCGGATTGTGACTGGTTTGAAAACAGTTCTCCATGGACAACCTAGTAGTAAATAATTTCAGAAATCTGAGTGTGATCTAGAAATCACTGCTTTGTCAGTTTGTTATGGCTCCCTACAAGAATCACTCAAGTGCTATGGCTCAATTAGCTTTAATTAGCTGAAGCAACAGTTTCTCTGTAGGTAATTATGACATAGTTTGGTCAGACTTTCTTGATTATTAAACCTGCACAGCTGGTACTGACATGGCTTAGTCAAGCTATACTGTCTTTACTCAGAACTCTGTTCTTTTGCTTGGTTTAGTGGTTCTCCCTTTTTTCCAATTTGTTGTGTTAATATAAAAGTGTCACTCTTACCCACCCAGAAAACTTCATCCATTTTAGAATATTTGTAGTTTCTATATTGTTTTAGTTTCAAGTCTTTGCCTCTTATTTTATCTCTCAGAAGGAAGATACCTTCTAACCTTCTCCTTGCCATTGTACATTATTGAAAGCAGCACAGTTGCAGGAAATTCTCATGCTATTAATAAAATTGCTATAAGGGAAGGCCTCATGCCACAGTTTTCTAAGGATAAAATGCAGACACTGAATCCTTAAGACTTGTAGGAATCCTGAAGGCTTGTAGGAAGATGCGCATTTTCTAAAAACTAGAGGGATTAGACATGATCCCAGTTCAAATTCTCCATGTTTCTTTAAATTTAGTTTGCTATATATGGTGAATTGTCATGACTACATTGGAATTAATGGCATTGCATCAACTTATACAGTCAAACCCTTTTGTTATGAACTCTGTATAGTAACCCTAAACCTTTTCTTTTTTCGTGAGTTTCATGGTCAGCATGTCTTTTAAACCTTGTCTGGAATTGTGCACATACCACTTTTTAATTTTGAATCTTCTCTAGCGTGAATGAAGTACATGACCCTACATATCAATACAGGGTTGACACAGGTAATTTCCAGGTAAGTCAAACATTACTTCTTGCTATCTAGTTGTCAGGTACAGTTAGGCAATATAAGGAGATACAGGGCTTGTTCTTCTATAAAAATGTGTAATACTGTTTAGAAAACAGAAAATGCTGGTCAGATAGTCTTATTCTGACTAAAGAACATTTGTTTTTGCTTTAGATCATGCATAGACTATATTGAGATCTGTCCCACTGAGAAAAGTAATTGTCTTGTAAATCTGGAGACTAAGCACCACAAGTTTGTTGGGATTGAAAGAAAAAATTTTAAGTCTTATTCAGTTTTGTACATTGTAACTCCCACAAAGACCTACACAAGGTCCCTTACTCTATTAAATTTCAGACATTCTTGTTGTAAAGGAAGATCCGATGTACATGGGTCCTTGTAATGTTCTTGGGAGCTGTGTTTTTAGAAAATTATTGAGATTCAGCCAACTCTGAACTCAATTAACAAAATCTTGGCTTCTATTAAGCATACTTTCTTTATATTCCCCAAAAACCTCCCGAAATGTCCTTGTTTCATGACCCTCCTTTCTCTGCATAAATGGACCATTCTGTGTTGTGCTTTTGGGAACTAATTATTTCTATTGATAGAAGAAGGAATAGATGAAATCTTACTGAATAATAAAACCTAACACTTTCCTTATAGGGAATGAAAATCTTCTTCCTTGTGGTGGCAACCACATACATTCTCTACCTTTTGTTCCTGATAGTGAGGGCATGCTCAGAGCTTCGAAACATGCCTTATGTTGGTAAGGAATACTTCTTTTGATTTTTCCCAAATGGCCTTGCTTCTCCTAGATGTAGGTGTAAATTCACTGATAACAACTTTTTTCAATCTTTTTCAGATCTCAGGTTAAAATTCTTGACTGCATTAACCTTTGTAGTGCTTGTCATTAGGTAAGGCTTTGCAAAGTACATTTATCAGTACTCTAACTTTTCTAACTGTTTTTTCAGGGCTTTGAATATATTTTGTTGCTAATAAATTAGTCAATGAAACTGAAGAATGTCTTTTAATATTATTGTGATGGCAAGCATTTCCTAATTTTTTAACCCTTCTTGAGGATTTTTGAACTAACTTTACATTTTTTGGATTGCCATGGCAGTGCACAAGATTTAGAAGTTCATTTGGCAGAGCTCTTCTGGAGCTTTGTAGGCTTCACTTAGTCAAAGCAGAAGTTTACAGTTAGCTTCTTACATTACTGTTAATACCTGTTTTCCCTACACCAAGCTGTTATTTCAAATAGCCATTGACTCCTGAATTGTCTGTAGTGGATGAAATCTGAGAATTTCTGCTTTTCTCAGCTGAATGCTAACTTAATCACAAAAGAATCATTCTTAATTTAGAATTAGGAAAGCAAATGTATGTTAAAATAAATGGTCAGCATGATAACATAATTATTCTCTCATATTCTCTTCTGTGAACCTTCTGTTTCAATTTTGCAGCCTAAGGACACAGTACACCTATATGCTTTATTTTTTTTCCCCACAGCATTGTTATACTCTACCTACGCTTTGGAGCACAAGTTCTACAGGACAACTTTGTTGCTGAGCTGTCAACTCATTATCAGAACTATATCCTTGTGTTGTGATACTGCTGAAGTAGGAATGCTAATCTGTTTTTAAACAGAAGGTGCTTTAAAATTATGTACTTAAGACTGAGACCTTTGACTTCTAGATGGCCTCATGAAGCTGAGTCTGTTTTGTTTGAGATTTTCTGTCATTTTCTGTCAGATTTTGTAATGGCTCTTCGAAAAGGTTATGACCTAGACAGTCTCAGTCTAGTGTGTCCCATGCATCACAACTGCTTGTGATACTCTCCAAGAAGAATGAAGTCTTAGATATGCATGCTTGGTGCATATCTAACTAATTTTAATGAGATATTATGGCAAATTTGGCAGTATTTGCTGCCTCAGTTGTTTGCTCTATACTTACCAGTTCTCATGGGGTATACTAAAATATGAGAAATTAATAGTTTGGATGTCACTGAACATGCATTTGAGTATTGGTCCAAGTCTACATGTGATACAGGTCACAACAGAGAATTTAAATGTTTTGGGAGAGACTATATCTGATGTCTGTTGACAACAGGGTTGTGTATTCCTGGCCCTGAACCATGAGATCCTAATACATTCTGCTTTCTGAGAGTGCTTGTGTGACTGCAGCTGCTCTGGTTGCTGATTAGCTGAGGTGTGAGTTGAGAGGTAGGAGAAAATAATCTGTAAAACCTTTAGTATTCACCTAAAACAATGGTAAGAAACCATCTTCAGAGTTCTCTCCACATGTAGTCCTTTCTCCTTCCTTCTTCATCTTCTTCCTGTGCCAAGGAAGAACTTTTTTACAAATAAACCAAACCCACCTGAACACCCATCTTATTCTGCTTTCTTTCAGCATTCAAGGCAGAACTGTTCAATTGACCATGCACTCCACTGCTGAAGAGCAGACTGTACCTCAGCAGATGTTACTTGTGTTAAAGCTTTGTTTTCAGTGGGAGCTTTACCTTGAAATAGCCTGAGTACATTAGTTGTCACTGAATTTAAAACATGCAGTTTTGTTTAGCCATTCATGTTCACAAACTTCAATAAGGTAAACATTCTTTGCATTGGAACAGCTGTGTATGGGTTGGATCTTGTTTCCAAAGTTAATATGTATGGAACTATATTGAGCAATATCCTTGACACTTACTACCAGCAGAATTCTTATCATTTTATGGGTTATTGAACTTTTATCTCTACACATTAGCCTTCGTGTATTCCCCCTCGAAGAATGCACTGTATGGTAAGTGTGAGCCATTGTCTGACAGACGGGGATGACAAGAGCTGCTGTATTAGCAGATGCTGTGCAATGTCTCTGTATTCTGGTTGTCTCATTACTGTTCTGGTTTGCTTTGACATAAGCAGAAGCTGCACTCACTGCTCTTGAGGAAATTAGTATTGGAAATAGGAAAGGAGCACATAAAATGTAATAAACTGATTAGCCAGGCTTGAATTCTTGTGCCCTTAGACCGAGTTTACAGTCAGTATGATGTTTGCATGGAATGCACCAACCTTTGAGGTGACTCACAGACAGCCCTTAAGGAACAGCATCACTTCATTTGTACTTTGTTCTAATGGAAGTTAATACATTGTCATGCTGGCAGACAGGACTCTGAAATCCAAGTGCTGTTGGAAAAGTAGAAGTGAAACTGATCTCTAATATGGGAGGAATTTTGGAGAACTTGCAATGAGGAGGGCTGCACAGAGCCCACGTAAAGGGAGATAAAGGATTGAGTTGGTGGCAATTCTGGTTTTGCATTCCAATGTGAAGGGTACAGTCTAACTTACACGATGATTATAAAGCATTTCCTTCACTAACAGAAAAAGATCATTAAAGTAAATATTTTTACTGAGTACATTCTCTGCCTTAAGCATTCTGTTCAAGGTACAGAACCATAGAAGAGCCCAGGTTGGAAGAGACCTGGAAAGATGATGTGGCCCAATCTTTCATGAGGAAGGAGGCCTAGATGAGATTATCTAGCAGCCTGTCCAATCATATCTTTTATGCTGAGAGCATGCACAGGGAAGGCACTAAATAGTGGAGCTCGTCCTTTCTCTAATTTAGAGTGGAGATGGACAGAACTGTTTCAGAAAAATGCTATTTTTTGATCCAGAATGGAAAAAGAACTGGCTGGATGCAGAAAAAGTTGAAAGCCCTCTGCTGGGTTGCAGAAATATTTGTTTGTTGACAGCAGAAGGTAAAATGCTGCTAGGAAAAAGATGCTATGGCAAATTGCTAGATTGAATTTTACTTGCATATAACTATGAACTGCAGCTAAGCAGCACGGATTATGCAAGAAATGAAGGCCTTAAAACAAGCTAGAGGAATTGGCATAAATAGCAATTGGAAAGAATGTGTTTCTTTTCATCTCACCATAAAGGTACAAGTCCGTCCTTCATGTCTTTCAAGGATAGAAAATAACTGGATAATCACTGACTTGCAGTCAAGGGATTCCAACTTTGTTCCATTATATTTTTAGCTTAGAAATAACCAAGAAGTCTGTGCTTTTTAAATACATACAAAATTTTGGTTAAGAATAACCAATTTTTATGCAGGTTGAAATACAACACAGGAAGTTGCACAGGGGAGAAAATGAACTTAGACAATATGTAGAATATCTATCTAAAAATGAGATGATTATGTTGGCTCCTTAACTCTTAAGAACACTATAATTATGTGGCTGAAGGGTAGCAGATTTAAAGGAGAGAGTTCCTGTTTGGATAGTTTTGTTGAACTGTGCTTGTGACTGCCTTGGAGGTTGTTGTGTCTGTTGCTAGTCTTGAGTTAGCACTACAGTCACACTTCTATATTGAACACACTAAATTAATCCTTATTTGTGTTTTCCAGAATCACAGTTGAAAGACAATCCTGCTTTTTCTATGCTGAATGATTCAGATGATGATGTGATTTATGGGTAAGATTATAAAATACCTATGGAGAATTATTTCTGGTGTGTTATTTTTAAATACTTTTAAAATATTAATTAAGTGAAGGGTTTGTTAGTGAAAGTTTTCTGCCTAAAGAATAGAAATGTAGCCTTTTCTGAAACAAAAATACAATGAGAATGCGTTTTTGGTTTGGTTTTTTTTTTTGTTGTTTTTTTGTTTCTAAAAGGGATTGCCATGGCACTGATACAAACAGGTAAGAAAGTATGTGCTAGTAGCTCATAGAGTGAAGGCAGTAAGAGCTGTGAAGGAAAAGAGCTTCCTTTTTACACTGGGAAGGACAGCAGGAGTCACATGGAATTAGCAGAGTCAGCTCACATGAACATGCTTCAGGGAAGGAGAGTGGTGCTTCTTTAAGTCTCCAGCACTTACTGAATGAAAAATAATCAAGTCTAGCAAAACTTCCTTGGCTTGCATGATTTTATGTAATATGAGAATTATAGTAGCACTTGAAACCCATCCCAGTGGGTTGTCTTTGTGCTGGACACTGAAATACACCCATGATGTTTTCACCTCTTACCAAAGACACTGAAGTGGCTGGAACAGTGAGGATGAGACCAACACTGCACTAACCTGAACAAGTTCATGCTGGGATAGCTTGCCTTTGGTTAATTAGATGAGTAGTGTTAGTGCCAGCTTGCTTCTTGCAGATCTGTGTGAAAAATGGCTTTTACTGGATTAACTTTTATTAGGCATCATCCTCTGGAGAAAAATCATGTGTTGTTCATAGCTCCCACAAGGAGGAAAAACAGGTATCAGCTTTCTTACCCAAGTAACAATTTGATGCCTCAAGGGAGTTTAGAACTTTCCTCTTTATTTTCAACTTCCTGTCTGAACACCATGTTCAGAAGTTACAACACGTGTCTGTTTCACAGGAGTGACTACGAAGAGATGCCCCTGCAGAACGGCCAAGCTATTAGAGCCAAGTATAAAGAGGAGTCAGACAGTGATTGATTGACTGGTTTCAGTGCAGACAGACTTGTTCATCTGGAGTTCAGCCAATTCTGAAGTTTTCCTAGATGGACAACTTCTTTGGCTCCCTACAGTCTGCTGTCATCTGAACAACAGATTCCAGGAAGGACATCCTGCTTCTGTTTCTGTTTACAGGGATAAAACTGAGAAAACAAATGATGGAAACGGTTGTGGGGAAAACTGAAGAAACCAAAATTTTTACATGTCTTATAAAATGCCTGATAGCAGGATATCTGTGGACTAAAATCATCATCTATTTCTGTTTAAGTCTCACAGGTTATATACTGAGTTTCAAATTGCTTCCTTGCTGCTCAGTTTTGGTTGGTTTTTTGGGGTTTTTTTCTGTTTGGGATGGTGTACAGCATACTGCCATTCATCTGCTGCATTTTGCATTAGCTGTTTTGTATACTGTCCACCGTGGTATGAAGTGCCTCATTTCCCTTTCAATTTTCTACCGTAGCCTTTTGAGATGAAGGCAGGGAATGAAGTGGGTTGTTTTTTGTTTTTTCGGGGTTTTTTTTGTTTTTTTTTTTTTAAATCAGTGCAAGAAGACACAAGCTTTCTATTCTTCCTTCAAATAAGTGATACAGACTTGAGGCCATTCTTAAAATACATTTCAGTAGGTTTACTGGATTTATAGGTGCAAGATATGGGCAAATAGGCAAGTTGCAGTGAGCCAAAATAGTCTCAGTGGTGCAAAATTATTTGTATAATATATGTTTCATGACATGCTTTACTGCCACAGCAGAAGTGTCTGTGCTGGTTTTTTTTAAACAGCCTTTTCAAATGGAAATATTTCAGCAACAACAAATCTCAGAAGGAAGCCAGTACTGACTTCTTATGGGTCTTGTACTTTGGAGGAGATTGTTACTTGGAGAGAATGGAGTGTGAAAGTTTTCTAAGGAATTCGTTTCAAATTTCCAAACATTTCATTTTTAGAGGTTTTTTTTTTACCAATTTTTATCATTTTTCCCTTAAGTTGTATTAATAGTTTCTCTACATGCTAGGAATGGTTATGCTTGCTGATGTATTGAACATGACTGAGAGTCAGCTTGTGAGCATGTTCTGTGCAAGGTCAGCTTCTTTGTCATACCAGTCACCACCTGTATGATGGGAACTTTTACTAGCACATTTTTCCAGTCTGTGCTGGAACAAAGTTGTATGAGAATTGGGTATTCCTTGTACAATGCTGCTGCTTCTCTATTTAGAAGTTGGTTTTCTCCTTCACCATTGTTCGGTTCTTTATTTAAGATGTTTGTTTGTAACTACTTTTGCTTTCAGATACTTGACCTTTCTAAAAGTATCTCCTTTTTTCATGTACTTGTAACAGAGATTTACTCTTGTAAAATTTCTCTGTTCTGCTGCTTTAGAAGACTTTCAAAAGCACTGTTACGATATGGTGCTGGGTTGCACTAGGGAATTGTGCTCATCATTTAAACAGAATAGTGCAATGAAGTCCTGCTAGACTTGCTGAATCATCGTACTGGGGAAAAAAGGAGATTTGTTGTGTTTTAATGCCACAACTGCTCTAGACTGTGCCCATTGCAATGACCTCCTGGTGGCTGTTCAAGATCATGAAGGGGAGGCTGCACAGGGCAGCAACTCACTTAGAGAGGACCAAAGAAGCTGCTTCATATGGTTGCACCCTTGCTGTCATAGAACAGTTCAGATTAAATCAGTGCTCTGCTAAAGATCTGTTGTGAGACACTGTGTGTGTGCGAGAGAGAGGGGGAAAACTTTTTAGAATTATGTAGAGCTGTGAAATTTTTATAGAGTATCTGAAATGAAAACATTTTTTGTGCCAGGGATCATTTCTTTGTCAGAAGCCAAAGCACTGATGGATGGCTAAAGCAAGGAAATTGCTGGGGAGGAAAAGCAGTTTTTTCCCTTTAACTTCTTAATCGGTATTACTTTAGAAGAACATGTAGGAAAACACTAAAGAAGTAATTCAAGTTAGTGGTGTTCTTTCCAGTGAACTGTAGTAAAATGTACCTTCAGCACTTCTTTTTAGACTATTTTGAAGGGTATGGGAGATGCTCTGCATCCTAAAATTCTGGAGTCCATTCTCATTTTTACTATTCCTGAGATAGCTCTCCCAATTTGAATGTGCAGAATCAGACTTGGCAACCAATTTGGCATTGTTTACATAAGCCAAATCCTTTCAAGTTCCATTGGAGTAACAGTGGGCACAGGAAGTAGGTTTTCAAAAACTGATATTTACACAATTCTTACATACTTGGATATTTTTCCTCTGATATTGTTTAATACTCCCTAAATTGTTATGAAGAGATAAAATTTGACCAATATGCAAAGTACACTAATGTTTCTTATCACAGTCTGAACTGGTTGTTACACTTAACTCTCAAATAGTGTCATGCCTTGGGATTTCATTAACTAAGAAAAGTATTTTAATCTAACTTGGAGATTATTTTTTCTAAGATGTTTTCAACCATTTCTCTTGTTTTGTTTGAATAAACTTCACTACATCACTACATTCAAAGGGGAAATAGAAAAGCTAATAATGGGAAATGTGTATTTAAAGTATCTATGAAAATAGTGAGAAAATAATTTCTGTGGTCATTTTTTGAGATTATATGTAAGCAATGTTTGCCATGCAAAATAGCTTTCTGTTTTGGAATTGCTGCAGTGTTACAGTAGCTTGGTTGAATCACTGTTGCATCAAATTCAATAAACAGTAAGATGGCAAAAGCAATGAAGCAGATGAGGAACTAGTTTTGCTAGCAAGACTCTTCTTATTTCCATGATTGGAGAGCAGAGACAGTATTTGAAGAATATTCCAATATGGATTGTAAACAGCTTGGGAGTAGGTGGCATAAATTCACCTCTGAGTAAAGTATTGAAATCTAAGGGTCAAACAGAAGAAATCTGTTTAAGAAGCTAGCCTGGCTTTCCTTTCATTACTGCTAAAGTAATTTCCATCACTACTGCAACTGTACAAAACATGAAATGTACACAAAAAGGCCCCACAGCACACAGTGAGCCTGGCTCCAAAGGAGATGTCATTCATTAATAACTGCAAGACTTCCCTGTACACAGTGATTACAAGGGACTTCTAGGAAATCAATAATTGAGTGCAAGCCAGTCATAGCAACTACTCTGTAGAATTTGCTTTACAAATACAGTTGGTGTTGAAATTGGTGGAAAACTTTGCTAGGACTGGCAAAGAGGAAGCCTAAGGTATAACACCAGTAAGAAAGCCCATGCATTGGATCTGTGATACCAATATTGGGGAGAACAGTTCCAGTGAGAAAAGACTTTGATCTGTTGTCTTTCTCTGAGCCAAATGACAACATTTTATCCATAGTCACCTAATTTCCCCACCCATTTCCTTTTGCTTATGCCAGTAATAACTTTTGCATTACTGTAAAACTTTTTTTAGGAGTTTGTAAATATGTAAAATGAAAATATGGAAAAATTGTGTACCAAAATGGTATAAAAATGTGTAAGATAAATGCTCTGTTTAATGAGAAGCTGTAATTAAATGCTGCTTTGACAAAGTGTGCATGAGGACATGTTAAATATTCTGTGTATCTGTAAGTTGTGCTAATAAAGCAAATTATCCATTTATGTTGTAAAACTTTAATGTGGAATATGAAGGAAAACTGAGTATTTTACTTCAAGGAAGTTTCTTGGAAGACTTTATGTGCATAATCATTGTTAAAATATGTTCATAATAAAGTTTTATATCTTTATATTGTGTCCTGTTTTTTTTTTTCCTTCTACTGCATTTTAGTTTTCTTCTCATAAACTGTTTTCATGACTTACACATATTTTCAGTTTACATGCACTTTCTTATGCATATTTAAACTTGGTTCATTGCATAAGGATGGATCCAAGAGGCTGTGTCATTGCAGATGTTTTGTATTGTTTATTGGGGGTTTTTTATTATCCTGCCCAGACCTGAAGGTGGAAGGACAGGTTGCTAAGTTCTTTAAATAGGCCAGCCAGGTTACTTAAGGGACCTGGCATTTTCAGATGGCTTCACAGTGGCTTTGCAAAGCCTGCTGTGGCCATGCTGGCAGTGAGAATTCTCCTGGTGAATGTTAATACCAGTAATAAAAAACAGGTTTAGAGATGGTGAAGATGCTGATGTCATTCATCAACTTCTTACAACTCTCTCTTCCAAAAGTCTCCTCACAGCTGATAGACTGCAAAAGCAATCGGCACATTACTTACTGTTTGGGGTGATGCCATCTCTTACATAAACTCGAGGGGAGACTGAAATCTCTCTGTGCTGAATAAAATGGCCACAAACTTCCCTACACAAATGGATATGCAGCTTACTGGCTGTAGTATCAGAGAGGGTGGTGCTCGTTCAGCAGGAGCAGTTAATCCTGGAGCCATTTCCTTAGGTTTTAGTTAACACAGGTCAGACTCCTCTGTGGCAGTGACAGTAAATGGCTTCCCCCTTTCTCCTCCTCTCCTGCAGACTGGGGCTGCCATGCCCCACTTCTGTAGCTGTAATCCTATGAAGAGCCAAGGCAATAAGCAAGAGACAGCAGAGACTGACTGTGTAAGTACCTTGAATGGTCCATCCACAGTTTGGTTTTTTTTTTTTTAAGGGAAATTAATTACCTAGAGCCAGGACTCTGCCAGCTCATCACAAAAATGCTTTACTTTGGCACTGAGATGAGCTGGCCATCAGCCTTTGGAAAAAGAGCTTAAAACTTAAGTATTTGAAGGTAAATTTAAAAATCAGTTACTGTAGACCACTGAAACAATAATATACAATTGCTATGCAATTTTCAAGAAAAGCACTATTTTAATCATGGGAGTGGGAAACCAATACCCAAAAATCCGCAACCTCCAAACCTCTTTCTGTAGTCCTAAAACCTACATTGGAAGTACTGGTTATTGCTCACATGTACAACCATCCATAAAACTGTATCTACCTTTCTGTAGCACAACTGCTGTTTTAATGCAACAGGGGGTTCTCCTCCCATGCAGTCTTTACGCTGACAAGCATCTCAAACATTTGGGTTTGGGTTTTTTTGCAGCTCAGCATATGCATGAACCAACAAACAGAAAAATATCAAGGGATTTGCCATTATTAACATGAGCAAAGAACAAGGAATATCTGAAGAGCTTAACCAAGAAGCAAATATTGACTCAAAGTGCACAAAACTGTTCCTTTAAGTGTAAATAAATAGTCCAGTAGGTACTACACTGCCAGCACCATTCTGGCATGATGGAAAGGAGAAAAAGTATCTAAGGATCCAGCTAAAATTTCTTGAAAACCCAAGAGAGCAAAGATTTATTCTTTTCATAACAAGTTTATCTCTGACCCTGATGACTGTTCTAGGCATGTTATTCAATCTCGTTTTAATATTTTCTTTTTACAGGTATTGTATCATTTCTGACTGAAGACTGAACCCATACCAAGGCTCTCTTACTGCAATGTAAGGGATGTGCTTCCCAGGCTAAGGTATATAGACACTCTGTATAGCCTGTAGCACGCACTAGGACACGTGAAAAGAATGAAGCAGCTTGTCACGAAGATGTGTTTACAGAGCTGTTTGAAACTGGAATGTCAGCAGAAATACAGAAGCCTTACTGCTCTATGAGAAGTCTCAAATGTACCAAGCCCAAAGCTGCTGATACATACACCTGTTTTGTTCTTATGACAGCAGATACGGATAGGGAGGAAGAGGGTCAAAGCCTTGCCTAGCACAGGGCTTTCCACAGTCTGACTACACTGAGCAGAGTTAGCACAGAGCATGTAACACTATGGCAAAACAAATGCTCTCCTGTCACTTGAACCTGCAGTATTACATCTCTCCAGATCGTGGAATCATATGTTGCAGTAGCAATCATCTCTCTTAAACAGCTCTAGCTGAGAGCCAGATTCTGAACACATTAGACAGACAGGGCTTTTAATAAACCCTGTAGACTCTGTTCCAGGTCAGCCTCTGTAGGTATCATTATAAAGAAGCAAATCACAGGTTGCTCGGACTGACTCCAGCCCAGGGATCTTCTCCCACCCTTGTAAGTCTTTCAGCTTCATTAGCAGTGAGCTACTGCTTGCAGAAGCAGCACATTTGTTGGCAGAGGTTTTCTGAAATTCATAGTATGCTCCCATTTCTTTAATTAGCTGAAAAAACATTAGCCAAGCCTATGCTGAAAACTTGTTTTACTTGTTATTCTTCTACAACTTTAGAAGGCAGGAGACTTAGTCACACATTATTTAGTCATATTGCCTCAAGGCAGTTTTTTCCCCTTTCAGAAAGGATCCTGTGTCACCAGCTACCAGAACTCATCACTCTCACTATCAGCAAAATTAACATGGACTGTAGCAGTAAGTTCAAGACCTACTTAACATATGCAACTGACTGCAGAAGTGAATGATTAATCAGGTATAGCTTGCTGAGCACTTCCAGAATGTGCAAAACTCTTTACCTGTCTTTGTTCAATGAAGGCAGTTATCGTTCCATACTCTAAATACCATACAAAAAGATTAAACAGGTCCCAAAAATGCAGCAAAGTTACTTTTTGATAAACATAATAATTTTCTTGCAACTTTGTAGTGAGTTTGGCAGAATTATGAAAGTGCTGTCCATTGTAGTATGTATCTCGAATATTTTGAAGAGAATTGAAAAAACTTTTCCCCCCAATAACAAAAGATTTAAGTTTAAATGAATCACACCAATGCTTATGAACTGCAATAATTTAATGCTAACCAAAAGTACAAAGTGTGAAAGTCAGTGTCTCATTTATATTGGTCTAAGAAAAGAAATCTAGAGAAAGTGTTTACACTGCAGCAGATTTCAGTATTAGCACCTTGAAGAGAAGTTTTGAAGTGATAAAAAAGTATAGAAAACACTGGTATGGTACTAGGTACAAACATAAAACAGGTAACAGCATGTTTTCAAATTTCTGCTTTTGAAGAAAAGTTACTAAAAAATGCATTAAAAACAAGTTGTTCAGGTATTCACAGTTTTAGTGGAGATGGAATCAAGTGCTGGAACAGAAAAGAATGAACAATTTCAAGGCAATTATATTGCGAGTCCAAAGGCACTGACAATACAGTACATGGTCTTATTCTCCCATCTCACAGTGCAAGTTCCTGCAAATACAAAAACAGATTTTCAAAAAGAGAAGGAAGTTAAAGTGATTACATGCATTTTTATACTTGTTTCCTTTAAGAATCTTAAGAATGAAGCTTTCACAACAGCCAAACATTTCATATACAGCCCAGTTAGCATCACAGCCAGATGGAAAAAGTACCAAACAGTACTATTACTATTACTGCAAAACTACAGACTTGGGGGAGCAGGGGGGAAGTATGCTGCCTAGTCTTAAAGAGACTGGCATTGAGCTGCTAGTTAGAAAATCCAAGAGTTGTTTTCCTTACCATCACTGGAGTTGTCCCAGAAGCAAGAACTTGCTGTATGTAGCCCAGCACCATTCTTTTGCATAATCACACAGGTCACTGTTAGTCAGTAGAGAAGCTTTGATTAATTTCTCACTAACATTAATTAACATTTAGTCCATTTTTGCTCAGCTTAGCACACACATACACATACATAAGCAAACATGCATGCTTGTGAGCAGTTTATAGACAAGGCTCTCTCCAAGATCTTCCCCCACCCCCTGCCTATTGGTGCACTTGACCATCCCAGCTTTCAGAGAAAGGGGGAAGCTGAGCTCACCGATGTACTTGAAGGGCTTCCCCAGCTTTGTGAGCTGGCTCAGGGTTTGTTCCACCACACTCGTTGTCCACTGGTTCACTTTGCTGTGCTGGTAGGCATTGCCACCGATAGCACCCTCTATGGCCTGGGGGGACAAACCGGTGAAGGAGCTGCACTGCTGTCAGCTGCAAGGCACCCATTAACCCTCTCCAACATGGACCCCATACCCACAGAAAATTCCTAAATATTGCTGGTCCACAATGGCTGTTGGAAGCGTTTTCAATTATTAAAAACATGCAGGTGAGAGTCTGAGCCAGGCACAGGGGAAATCATCATAGATCCTACCCTCTGTTGTGATATTTAGATTATTTGTAATGTTCTACAGCCACAGTTATGAAAAGGGTCCTGCATTTAAACAGTCCTGAAGAGAATTTAAAAAGGCACAGTAGTACAATAGCTCATTCACACATATTCTTCTACAGAAATGAAATTCCGATTTTTGAGCAGAATCATTTCTGGGAAACAAATGCCCAGAATAAAACAGAAGACCCATGTAGTTGCTGGCTACTAACAGAGCAAAAGCCTCCAGCCAAATAATCCATTTTACTTATGAGGATAGTTTCCCCTTTAAGATATAAATAAAAGTATGTTAAACCTACATGTTTTTCATTGGCACATTTTTTCATCACAGAAATTATTTTTACAATAACCACAAAATTGAATTCAGAAGAGATGGCAGCATGTATTATAGCATGTGTATTCAATTTACAGAGTTTAACCAGAACAATTATTTTGCAACAACAAAAAGACTGCACTAGTCTACAAGAGGAATTGCAAATCCTGCTAGAAATTTTCTAGACAGAAAATTCATGATTCTTAGCAACAAGAATAGTTCAATCATTCCAAACAAACAAGAACTCACTTTGGAGAAATGCTCTTGAAAGAACACAGTAACACATATGCAGACAGTCTACCAAAACCTCCTGTATTTTACTAAAGCATAAGATCTATTTCTACAGTGTTTAACATAAAACATCCCCCTAGAAATTCTAACAGGGATGCACTGCAACCAGAGAGGAGTGTATGAAATTAAATATCTCTTGGATTTGCAATATATATCACAGCTAAAGCTTGATATCATTTCTGCAGAAGTCCCTACACTGGTTAAACCAATTTACCTGTACTTTGACAGCAACCTGTCTAGAAATTTATTACATATTGGTTATCACATTTTACTGAATGCCTTTTAGTACACAGCATACAACATATGAAATTTCACACCAACGAAGTGAAAATGTTTAAATTACCTCTTTAATGATACTGCTGACTTCATCAACAAGAAAAGAAGCCTACAAAAGAAAAATAAGAATTTTAAACAATGAGTGGACACATTCTTCTGTTTATGATGTTCAAGCTCTGTTAAGAACATGCACTAGAAATTTAATTTATCCTTGCCAGATTTCTGGCAAGTCAGAAGATACCAAGTCTGCCTTTATTTGCATATATATGTACTCTAGCTCCTTCGGTCCAGTCAAGTTAACCTTCTTAGAAAAGTCATGAAAAGTAAGAGATTAATGAATATTGGCTGGCCTTTTGAGTCAAGAAAGCTTTCAAATTTTGACTCGGAAGCATTTTAAAATAACATGTATAACAACTTGTGTACACATATATTCCCCATTCCCAATAATGTCCGCACATCTTAGTGAGCTCACGGAGATAACCTCGGCTGGCAGTTAAATGGAACCGACATCTCCAGGGCACCCATGTGGACAAAATATCAGTTCAGAGCTGAAGGGAAAACTATCCTGACAATCTCAGCCAGAGGTAAGAAGAAAGCTGCCCCTTGGAAACCAAAGGGGAAATGTAGCTCACAGGACCTTCAGCCTCTGGGGAACAGAGATTAAGTACGCGGAATAAAGAAAAGTGAAGGCCCAACATTTTACTGATCTTAAAACTACCACCCATTTACAGGTATGGTTAGTAATTAATGTTTTCTTGTCTTATTCCCTCTGCTCCTCCTGCCTCCCATGCCAGGGGGTTAGAACAAGCTGCTCCCACTGCTGGGGCAGCCACTCACAGGACCAGGGAGCACTGGCAGAGGGACACCACGCTGCAGCAGCAACTCACAGCCCACCCTGCCACTGCTGGTGTCTCACAGCTCACCAACCAGAACAAGAGAAGGGCACATAAAGGCAAACTGAGAATTTCAAAGGACGGAGTAAGAATGTAGAAATGAACCTAACCAGGTGTATGTTGACTGGGTTTTCACTGAGAGGTCAGTCAGCTTCCCCAGCTGACAGGAATGAACAAGAGTGCAATTCACGTGTGCAGGCAGGATGCAGTTACACCTGCTCAGGAGAATCTCAACATCACATTCATAAACCTTTTGTCAGGAGGTGAACAGTCTAGCCAGCTTCAGTGACATGTGACATTCAGAGAGATGAGAGAAGTTGATCATTCTCCACGACAGAAGAAACAGCACATCCTGGGAGACAAGCTGGGCAGTTCCTTTTCTATACCTATCTAGAGGCACCAACTTGCTGGGACAATTCAACATTTTTAAAAGCTTTTATGTGCTGTGGCAAATTGCTTTTTATTTTCAGCTTCTTGACTTGGATTTAATTTTATCATGCCTCACTTATTTTCATAGTACTTGGTATTTTACAGGTTCTTACATTTAAGATGCACCAGTGTATTTAAACAAGTAAGGGCTACAATTATCAAAAAACACTCTCCCACAGAGCTTAAGAATATGCATGACAGACATGCTATGCTGGCAGACATGAAGACTGCTGTCAAGCAAGATGATAAACCACATACAGTTTTCTTCTCCACAAAATCTGCTCAGAAATGCCTTTGAGTGAGTACAAACATGGTTCACACCAAAGTGAAATGACTTAAATTCAACCCAAGTTCTCAAAGGTATTTTGATATCTAAATATGTACTGAAACAATAGAGAGACTTGAGAATTCACTTCTAGGGCTGATGTTACTTTTCAACCTTCTTCCTTTCTCAGAATAACAAAAATGAACATAAATATCTGATACTCAGATTTAGGATATGTGTGCTATAACTTAACTACGAAATAACACAACACTACTCATTTTATTATAATGTCATCTTTTAATAAGATGACATAAAAACTTTTTTTGTATTAAATAATAAAAGGAGGAAAACCGGTTAAAGTTTCCCTGCAGTACCTCTCTGGCACAAAGCAAGCAGACAATGTTTCCAACACCTTGTTTAAATAGGGTGGGGTGCTCCGAGGCAACACATGCAAACTGCAGAGCAGTACTACAGCCTTTAGTAGTTCTGAAGACGTTTTTGAAACCAGCTGTAAGAATGATGTTCGAGCATGTTAACAATACATTTTTAAAAACCCGAACAGTCTGTGACTGTAACACAGGCCAGGCCCTGACATGAGGACAGGATACACCTCCACCTCTCTCGCTGCTTCGCTATTGTGTCACCCAGCCACATCGCGGCTGTTTATGAGTGTCACCGCTCAGTGACACTGTCCCTCTGCAAAAGCAGCACTGGCTGCTTCCTCCTCCTTAGCGGGGGAACATCAGGTGGTCATCTGGCACGATAACAGATTGAGCCCCTTGCTTTATCCCATTTCCTCTCTTGGGAATGGTGTGTGACGCCCCATCAGTGCGCCTGTAACACGCAGACCAGAGCCTTCGGCTCCTCTTTCCGCACAGGAACAGCTCGCTCGAGTTCTCCCCTGGCCCAAACAGCACCAGCCACCCTCCCATCACGGCATTCAGCTCCTCCCGCGGGACAGCCCGAGGCCACAACACCCCTCATGGCTTTTCCCTGAGGCACGTGCAGCGGCAGGAGTAAAAGCCAGAGTCGAGGAGCCCCATGAACACCCGGACAAGAGGCCGGCTCCCGGGGGTGGCAGAACAAAGGCTGGGCCCGCCTGCCGCCGGTGCCCGGGACACGCGGCTCCACCCTGCGGGAGGGCGACAGGGATGCGGCGGGGACGCCGAGGGGTGGGATCCGAGGCGGATAGGCACCGCCTGAGACCCTCCGCTGGCCCTGAAAGGAGACGCCAGTCGGGAAGCCGTACCCTATCCCTTCCCCATTACCTCCTCTCCCGTCTGGAACTCGTCCATCTTCCCGGCGGAGCCACTCACACCGCCACCGACCCCCGGCACCGCCCCCGCGCCGCTGCGCCCCGCGCCGGCCGCCGCCCTCACTGCGCATGCGCGCCAGCGCCCGCCGCGGCTGGGCTCGACCCGGCGCCCTCCAAGATGGCGCGGTTGCCATAGCGACAGCGGCCGGGAGGCAGGCGGGACATGGCGCTCTGTGGGGCGGCTGTGGTGCTGTCAAACATGCCAAAGGCTGTGGCTGAGAGAGGCGGGGGAGTTGCTTGTCACGGCTGTGCTTTTCGCACCGATAGCTTGACATTTGTCCTCAGCCATTCAAGAGGTCCTTCCCTGTCAGGTCGTCTTCTGCTCCCCAAGGAGGGAAGGAATATCTGCTTCTTGTTTCTGGAAACAGCTTAAATAGAAGGCATGTGTCACAAACTGGAAAAAAAAAAAACCCAAAACCGTAGAAAAGCTCTCCCTGTCTTTTCATTATATTTCACCGCCGCCCAGCCGGGTGGCTTTAGTGGGCAACTGACATCCAGACAGGGTCAGCACACACAGAAGAATATTAATTCTTACAGTTCTGAGCAGATCCCATGATTTTTAGCAGACGTAGTAAGAACCAGGAGAATGAAATTAAAGGGCGCAGTTGTCACAGTTCCTGGATGTTGTGTGTGCATAGTGTTTACAGGTTGTCCAAACCACTGATGCTGCCAGCCCCTGAGAGCTGCTCTAGGCAGTGGAAGATGCTGTTGAGGCTCAGAGGGGCCTGGATGAACTGCACAAAGAGTCTGGGTGGAGGAAGAGAAAACTTACTGGGGACATGTGCAAAGGGCTATGTGGAGGCAGGAATAACCAGCTCTACAAGTGCAGGACCAGCTGACTCGGTAGCCGTTCCATAGACACATGGAGTACAGAGGTGTTTAGGTACAATTTATCTCAATTTCTTGTATGGTGCTATTTTTTCTATAAAAAGGGGGGAAAAAATTAAAAAGACACAGAGCCTGGAAGCAGTATGCCTGCTGCCCTCTCTTCAGTAAGGCTGCACAAGGAATGCCGTGTCCAGTTTTGGGTATTGTATTTGAAGTGGGTTGAGGGAGTTACAGCTCCGGGGCCTGAGTGTGCTGACTGAGCAGTTCTGATCCTGTCTCCAGTCCTGTTTCAGGCTCTGCTCCTGTTCCTCCTGAAAAAGGAGACCCTGACCAGCCACCTCACTTTGGGGCTCTGTGGGCACTCTGCAGGCAGTGTGCACTCTGCCACTTGCTCTGGAGGAATATGGTGGGACTGTGGCTGGATGCTGAGCACATCCTCAGCCCCATTCCAAGTCTTATGCTTACTGCTTCCAAAAAGCAGAGACAAAAAGTTGAGGACGATGGGAAGGCTGAACAAGTGGTGCTTGTTTGAGCAAAAGCATAAAAGACTATCTATTTGGTTATATTCTTAGCATGTATAAAATACTGCAGCAATTTTCCGTGTCCAGGGATGAAAGGGAAAACAACAATGAGTTAAATAGGTGGCAATTAAGGCTTTGATTAAAAATTAGGGGGAAGCTGGTAGTAGGGCTAATGTTCTGCAGCCTGGATTTGGGATACAATTAATCTGTCACTGTGAGTAGTTAGAATCCTCAGGTTACTTTTGGCATCTCATTCAGTTAAAGTTTTGCCTAAAATTAAGGCCCAAATTATCCAAATATGGTACATACATGCATAGCTCTATACCCCACTAACAGTTGTTTTCTTTTCCATGATGCAGTTGAAGAAGGTGATTAAACTTGGCATACACAGGTGGAAATATTTGAAGCTATTTAGCTTGATGAGGTCATAAAAATGCAGGCTCTTAAGCTTTGCCATGTGAGTAGGATTGCTACTCTTTGTTTCATTTTAACTAGAAATCACAGGTCTTAAAACACCTGAAATAGTTAAGAAGGGGTTGTACACACAGTTTGGTAGAGCTGGGATCAAGAAAGGAAATTGAGTGGTAAGAATAACCTCTTATTTTTCTCCAGATTTAGAAATAATTGGGATTTTGAACTTTGATACCCACACCTAATTCTGTGATTGACTTAAGATGTCCAATGTGAATGTTTTCACTTTCAATTATTACCTGAGATCAAATTTCCAGTTGTGAGATAAAATAACTTTCTTCTTCTTGCTGATGCATAAGAACTGAATTCTCTTGAATGTTTATCTATACTAATTGCTTTGTCTTATAGACCTAGGTAGAAAACTGTTTCGTTTCTGGGAAAGCACTGTTTGTGATACAAACCAAGCTTTCTGTGTGAGTCCTGGAGACATTGAGGTTAGAAGCATTTTCACATTTATGGTGTTAGAAAAAGAAATATGTATAACTCAAAGCCACTTCTCTTCCTGTGTCTGGCTTGAAGACTGAGCATATTTTGGTGTATCAGTCAGCTTTTGTAGTCTCTTGTGCTGTGTCTCCTTTTAATGTTAGAAAAACCAGTATCTTTGCTTGTTGCTGGTAACAAAAGCAGAGACCTAGCAAAAGCTGTTATAATACTGGAACTCTTTCTTGAGTGCATTTGCTTTCAGCTGTTTTGCAGTGCTGCTCTGACCATACATCAGTGGTGTTGGTGCCCAGAGGAAGGAAAGGGGGTGGAGAACAGCCACCAGTTTTCTTTAAGGAGAGATAATTTAAAAATAAGACTGCTTCTCCTCTTTTATAAGCAGTTGACTTCCTGGTCTCTCTCTTTGATGGCTGCTGAAAAGGTAAAGACGTAATTTTACTCTATGCTGTATGGCACAGCACAGGGGGATGTATTTTTATTTACTGGCATGTTTTTTTTCCAAACTGGAAAAGATTTAATGGAAAAACCACACTTGCAATGTA
The DNA here is from genome assembly GCA_013398615.1 of Brachypodius melanocephalos. Taxonomy (NCBI): domain Eukaryota; kingdom Metazoa; phylum Chordata; class Aves; order Passeriformes; family Pycnonotidae; genus Brachypodius; species Brachypodius melanocephalos. The sequence goes on along the minus strand of VZSR01003807.1, from coordinate 12,096,582 downwards.
ATTGTTTGTGTTGGGTTTAGTTATTTGATTTTATTTTTACTCTTAATTCTGCGGTGGGATGTTATTACTATCACAGACTTAATTTTGGTAAAGCATTATTAAAGAACTTAAGTAATTCTCATATGCATGAGCAAGGATTTGAAAGCTAAACTGTTGCAGCCAGGTGGTACAAAATAACACTTGTAATTTTCTTAACACTAAGAATGAATTTATGTGATTGGTCACAGCAGAATAAAAAATAGCCACAAATTGCAGTAGCTTTTGAGACTGGTTTTACTCTGAACCTTCTTAATCTGTTCCTTGCTCCTGATGTATGACAGCCATCTTCTGGGTTAATGGATAAAGTAATCCAATTAACTCAAGTAAATGAAGACTGTGACTTTAGAAGATCTGTTGATTTATAATTATTTAATTGCCATTATTTTGCTGATGCTTAAGGATTCGAGAGGAGATCAATATTATATTACATGTAAAATGCTTTGAGGAAAAGCTTGCTAAGCAGACATTTTTAAGTTTAAAAACCTAGAAAAGAAGCTGGTTTTGCGAACTTAATCCAGTGTAAGGTAGGCTTTTTGTATGATCTTCAGTAACATAACTACATACTGTTTTATCCTGATAGAAAAAAAGCATGTTTTTTTGAAGTTGTAGTCTGCATTCATGAATCCTTCTTCTAAGGTATGGCCACATTGATAAACCCTTCTCCCTTACAATGACTTTGGGATTTCTTAGAATATTTTCAAGAAATTACTGTTCTATCTGCAAGGTACCTGACACTGTATTAGTTTAAATAGAAAATGTAATAATAAATAATGGTAAATTTTAAGAAATGTTTGAACAGAATGTTTTTTGTGAACTTTGTGCTGAAAAGGAAGTGTTGTGGTATTTAGTAAAGAGGTTGCTGCTGCTTTTGGTTTTATGTAGAAGATGCTCAGCTTTGAGGTTAGCTGACTGTGTAAAACAGCTAGCTGGCTGGATTCAGTGGGTGAACATGAAAGAAGGGCATCTCTGAAGATTTATGGGGTTTTTTTCCTGTTAAAGAGGGTCATTACTGAAAACACTTCTTTATTACTGCCGAAAAAACTACTCTAGTGCAGACAGCTTTGGTGTAAGAGAAAAGTTCTTATTTCGCTATAGTCAAGAGCTTTTCAGTCCAATTTGAACACCTCTGTGAAATAACTGCAAGTTCAAGTTTGTTGTGGGGCCAAGGATTATCTCCCATTTTGAGGGTTGTAATACTTTTATAATACGTTGTTTATTCTTAAAGCTACTTCATCATTCAGCTAGATTTTTAAAAAATAATTTGAAGGAGACATCAGATGGCAGCTCTTTCTGTGCTTGCTTAACTGCAGGTGTTGCTCTTCATAACTGTTTTACTGTGGCACATTCTTAATAGCTCTGTAAGACATTCATGTATTTTCTGTAAGATCATCAGAGCAGAGTTTTGTTGGATCCCCTTAGTATTGACTGTCATGCACTTGCTAGCTTTTATTGATGCTTTAGTGGGATGGTGTTCTAGATATGCCCAAAATCTTAGGACTTTATGGCAAATGTAGCTTGCCCTGTAATGGATGTTTTGGTATCCTGTGTAGGGCAGAGACACCAGAGTTTGTACTGACTCCTCTTTAGGTTGTGTTAATTTAAATGGAGTTGGTTTTACACATGCTCATCAATCCCAGGAGGTATTAGTAAGGTAAAAGGTGAAAGCAGGTAAAGTGTGCAGGGGCCTTTGAAAATGACATATATTGTGTAAAAAATGCTCAGGCTTTTTATGTTTCAAATGAGTAATTTCCTGTGAAATTGCAGCTGGTAAGGAAATAAAACATGATTGTGCCTATCTCTGTCTTTTTTGTTTCCACAGGAAGCCAATCTTTCTTTTTTTTCTTGAACATAAGCTTCTGTGAAATGCTTTGTCCTTTTGGTGTCTGTTAAAGGGTTTCACAAAAAAAACCCCATACACAAATGGATTGCAACCTGTTTATGCATACATATTATCACCCTCTGCTTTTTCTGGTGGAAAAATAAGTAACTTGACTGGGGCAAACTGCATGTAAAGTAATTCCCTGCACTGACAAAAATGCATTGTGACTATATATCTGAAGTTTTAGTGGGTTCTTTTGGTGGTTTAGATTTTTGTTTGTGTGTTTTAAATTTAAAACTCAGTATTATACAGTGATCCAGCAATGCAGGTGGTTGGTCAGATTCTCAGCTGAGGTCCATCAGTGAAGCAGCAGTAACTACTCTGGGAAAGCTTTACCCTTCTGTCCTAGTGTCTACACCTGCCTAGAGCCTGACTGTGTGTATTTACTTCAGATTAAGTTTGAAACACTTAACCAGTTTTTGTATGCACACCTTTAATATTGGTGTACCATAAGTGGAATTGTCTTACATTTCTTGTAATATGCACTAAACATTAGGCAGTAATATTGAAAATAATGTGGTGTGTAAGTTGGTTTAGGGTGAATAATCATCTTCTTTCTCAACTTTGCTGCAAAATATATCAAAATTATTTTATATTTTAGTGGCATTTTGCAGAAGTGAAGGTCACAGAATATACCCAAACTACAGCTGTGATTTTGTTTCAAATTTATACTTGCATATATTTGTATGTTAACTTTATCAGTTTGAGACCAAAGTTGTTAGTGCACTGAGCTGGAAATAATATATATCTTAATTTTTTTGTGTCACTGTGTATTAGCAAGATAATAGCATTATTTGGTATCAAACTAACAGACACAGATAATTGTCTGGAAGTGATGAAAGTGACTTAGAGGTGTTGTTTTTTTCCTCTTAGTCTTGTGATGTCTTTTCAATAAAATGAGTTTATAAAGGGATATTTTTTTCTCAAAAATTTTGTCTCAAGCAGTATGACAGTCATGGGACCTGTAGGCCTGTATTCAAAACTAACTTAAGCTTTTTTATTGGTTGTTTTGTATTGACTGTACAAAAAGCTGTGAAGGTATGTGCCTGAGTGCTAATGGACAATATGGTGAGCCTCTCTGAAGAACAGGACTGTCTTGAAACCTCTCCTGTCTCAATTACTGCATGAAAGGTTTGAATATAACAAAATGTGTTCTTCACATTATTTGAAGTGTCTTGAAGAGGTGAGAAGAGATAATGTTTGGTTGTTTGTTTTTTTTCCTTAGGTCCAGAAGTTCCAAATCTACAAGACCAAATAAAGAAACCCAAACCATTTTTGCCACTCCTTCACGCTATCTCTTGATTGTCCCTCCACCTGGTGCCAGTTCAAGCCCTACCTGAGACATTGCTGCAATCTCTCATCTCTTTTGCAACCAGTTTCAGTGGAGAAAAGAAAAAGAAATTAAAGGAGATGTGAAAAAGTCCATACTGCCGTGACCTTGATAACTGTTCATATTTCCTGGGTAGTGGAAACACTTAAATGATCATCTGTGCGAAGACAAAGTTATTTTTCTTTTCAAGGGTATGACACAGTGAAACACATCAACAATCAAGAGCACAGCCATTTAGGAAACACCCAGACCAGCATTCTGGATGTAGTGGAACCCCTTGGACAGGAGTCTACGAAACAAGTGAAATAGTGCAATTTGGCAAAAATGGCCTGTGAGTTTAATCTGAACTTCCTTAAGGAGTTAGAACGAGAGGCTGTTCTGGAAGTCCTGTACCGTGACCAGATGGTGAGAAAAATGGAGGAGGAAAGAATAAGGTATCTGCTGATCCCCT
>VZSR01003807.1:12028418-12092770 GCA_013398615.1 Brachypodius melanocephalos | reverse complement strand
TTTTTCCCTTCTGAATTACTCTTCTTCCACTTTGTTGTGTTTCTAAATGTACTCCTCTTTTAACTTCTTGTTAGCCAATGCCTTTGTATTCTCTGGGAAACCTAAGCTTGTCCAGAGCCTCTTGTTTTTGCCATTCGATTGACTCTACACTAAAGATCAGCAAACCCTATTCACTGAATAATGTGCTTGGTGAATTTTACTTCCAGCCTTCATAGAAAGTTCATTTGCTGGCTGTGTTTTTTCCTATGCAGGCTTTATGGCATTCTCATCAGTCTTGGTACCATGGAACATGTCCAGATCTTTGGCTGGCTTGTTTAGCTTACATTGTGCCAAGACTGGAGTTAAGAAGTATTGAATACCTGCTCATTGTGCTAAATCCATCACTGTCCCCCTCACACACAACAGGCAGCAAGAACACCACTCTGCCTTGAAGGTTGTTACTGGTGTTGATAGGTGCCATTGGTTAGGAAGGGATTTTATTTACTAATTTCACACTATGCCAGTACCTCAGCTGTTGAGGATAAAGGATAGTTCTCCAGCACTTTGTTTGCTTTATATCTTGGCTAGGACAAGGATTTCCCAGTACCTTGTATCCTGCTTTGTGATATTACATCCCCCTGTAAAACCAGGTATTGGTGTGGGTAAGGTATAAATTTTTAGTCCCTTAACTGTGGAAACTTATTTTGTTTACATCAAACATTTACGTAAGTATTATGGGACATATTAAACATAAACCAATATTAAAACAATAATAATAATGTGAAGGGCTATATAGGAAGTCTGAATTGGTTAGAAAGTCTCTTTCAACTGCTGCTGATGTTACTATCAATTAAAAACATAGATCTTGATTATTGGTACATCCAATGGAAGCAGACTTAATGATGAGATATTTTGATATTTTGGCCTGTGTGCTGTTTTGGTTTGGGTTTTTAGCTTTCAGATGATGCATTTGTTATAATTTTTTTTTTTACTTGGTAGAATATTTAATTCTTGGATAAATATGATGTTTTAAAAATCAAATGGAAGGGAATTTAGTCTCAGTTTTTGTATATGAATGCATAATCACTTGCATGCAATGATTTCAGTGCTGAAAGTGGGCCTGAACTGAACAATGACCCATTTATACGAAATTCTTTCTTTTTTAGTATGCACAGTTCTGGTCACATACACACAGTCACACTGCAGGAATGCTGTGTGCGCACATTTTCAAACAGTGCTCAACAGAGGTCACCCTTGAGGGAATATCTCCCACTAGAAATGATGTTGCACAACCAAGGTATTATTATTAACTTATGCTTTATGTGAGGATTTTGTCCTTTTTTTCCTTTTTTTTCCTTTTTGCTTGTGGAATTAGGAAAATGAAACTGCAGCTGCAGCAGCTTCGGTGGAAGGGGGCAAAAACTGCACGGCATGAGTACCAGGAGAGGTCTTGTGCTCGCTGTCAGAAGTCACTGGGGTTGTTGGTGAACAGGGGCGCGGTGTGCAACGGGTGCAGTCACCGGGTGTGCTCGGAATGCCGCGTCTGCCTCAACCCCTGCCTTTGGAAATGCACCATTTGTTATGCTCATGGGTAAGGAATTCTGCTGGTTTGCACCAGTCATCCCATGGATGCCCACTGGTTTTGTGTATGTGTTGCTTGAACAGTTAATGAAGCAAAGCCCCTGGTGTAATGAAAATGTTGGCTGAAGTCCTGGTAGTGATGAAATGGACAGGATCTTCGTGTTATTCTTCACGTAGCTCATACTTCCCTTGTTGTGTTTAGCAAAATGGATCCTCAGGGTAGGACAGAGGTACTGTAGGTGTGACAAAGATGGTAATTGCAAAGCATAGAAACAGTCGTGAGTTTCTGAGCCACAGAGGAAGCTCCTTCCCTTTATTCAGTATTGAACCAGGGCATCCTCACAACCCGCTGAAGGTGCTGTGCTTTGATGTAGCATAGCCAATTTCTTTACAATTTCCTAATCATCATTTTTGCCTCTTACCACTGGAGTGAGAAACCTGATTGATGAATAATTTGAAGTCATGCTTCATAAAATTTTAAAGAGCAAAACCAATTAATAACATTGGTAGGATTTGTTCAAATATGGTCAGAAATACAAATTTGTTTACTTTGAATTAGTTGATTTTTTTTCTTTTACCGTATAGCATTTTTGTATTTCAGGATGCAGAAAAGTCTTTCTTTTACTGTATTGGTAACATTTTTAAAATATCCAAATATTCCTTCATAATCCATTCTATTAATTGCAGTCTTTCTAAGCAAAATGGTTTAGATATCTTTCCACATTTGGTGAAAAATAATATGTAGGTGAAGAATGATAGTTTGGGAAATTATTCAAAAGCTCTGCTGGATGATAAATATCCCTGTAGAAAAAGTGGGGATTTGGATCAAAATTTACTTTAGGCCAACACAAGATGAATCTACCACTCCCTCTGCAGGTGCCAAAATGAGATTAAAATAGAAGGAAATACAAGGCAAAGTATTGGTCTCAAGTTAAAGAGATTTTTACTAGTTTAAAGTAATTTTTTATAGTTTGGAAGAGAGTTGTAAACTAACACCAACAAGATAGAATCTCCAGTTTATTTAGCAACTAATATACAAAACAGGTAGTTCAGCTCTGTTTATACTTGATACAAAATAGTTACTAGACTTTAGTGTGTGTGTTTTCCAGTGTTTCAAACTGTATGCACTAAACTGAAAATTCAGAAGTTAACTTTCCATATCACTGTTTAGATAACCCTTTCCACTTCCTCTTGCTTTAAATTAGTTTCCAGTTATTTGGTGGCCACTGTGGAAATCCCCTATAGAGAGTTGTTGGTTGTTAAGCTACTTTGTGTAGTGCTGCACACCCTTAGTTATTTAAAAAACTTGTCCAGATATTTAATGATAAGACCAAGAAAACGTTATTTAGAATAATTAAAAGACTTTTTTACTTTTCCTTCAGGAAATTACCTTTTTTATCTTGCTAATGCAGGTGAATATGCCAGCTGTCATTGAATTTCTCTCTATAGTAAAGAGAGAGTACATTTGATCTCTAGTCATGATGTAAAATCAATTCAATTCAGTCAGACTTCTTCTAGTGCCTTCAGTGAGACTTACATCAAAGCTGCAAATCTCAAGAAGGGTAGGGAAGTGCAGCAGTGTGGTAAATGATATTCAACATCTTTTGTGTATCCTGGTGACAGGAAAATAGGATGGCTAAGAAAGGTAAGAGCTGATTTCCAAGTCCCAAGTAACTGTAGTTTTGGGCCTTGTTTATCACTAGGGTAATTTTTGATTGTTTTCCAGAGATGTGAAAGTGAAGGCTGGTGAATGGTTCTTTGAGGAACGAGCAAAGAAATATCCAGGTGAAGGTAATCACTGGAACAGATCATAAACTGCTATGTAATGTGTAGTTGTCACCTAAGTGAAACACAGAATGTAATCTGATGCTGTATCCAATGTTTCTTCAATTTTACCATGCAGTCCATTTGTCTGTGCAGTAAATAAAACATGAACACAAGTTAGCAGAATGCATTTAAAAGTATAACTTATTTTGTCTGAGTAATAAAAGTAAGAAAATTGCTGGCCATGTAAATTTGAATTAATGAGCATGTAAGACTTCTAAGAAATACAATGATGTGAACTTAATATAGAGGTATGTACAGGAAGAAAATGATCTTGCATTCATTATTTGTCACAGTTTAAACCTCAGCTGTTTTCACAGAGGCAATTCTAAAGTTTAAAGAAATTATAGAATGGAATAAAACCCCCCATGTATAGCTATAAATCAGCAGAGGGCTGAACACTGTTTTGTTACCTTCAGCCAGCTGGCTGTGCCATTGTCTTGTGCTGGTGCCATTCAAGTACAAAGCTCCAAAAGAAAGTGTAGAGGATGTGGGTGGATTGCTCTATGGGGAATGTGTTTTGGCAGCAAAGGAGCTGTTAGTGTCTGTTTTCACCTACAATAGCTAGCAAGGTGGAGAAGATTTGTTTCCTCTTTCTCCTGAAGTACCAGATACTTCATCTACTTCATTTTGTGCCTGACTGTAGTTAAAAGATAGTTTCAGTTCCAGTGTCTGCATCTAGGTGTAAGAGTTGGTAAAAAGGAAAGAACTAGGCCTTAAATCTCTCTTGGGAAACTTGAATAGGAAGAATTTTATAAATGGAAGAGCATAATCAGGCTAATTTTGGGTGTTTGTGAAAGGCATCATATTAAGAAACTAAACTGAAATTCTTGTTAAAACAATTAATTTAAAATTTGAAAGATTTCACTGAAGTCCATTCTAGCTAACACAATTTCTGATTTTGAAGTGTTAGTTGACTGACTTTTTAAAAGCACAGTTTCATCCAATAACCACTGATAATTTCCTCTCATTCTTTGCAACGAGTATAAAGCTGGCAATTTTATCAATCTCTCTATTATTGGAAAATGTTGTTCTCAAATATTGAATCTGATAATGCAAGTTACTGACTGTCTTTTTCCAGCAAAATCAGTTCTCACTTTGAATTAGCAAGCAATTGTGGGTTCTTGAAGCATTTTGCTTAGTTAGTCTAATGGTAATACTGTTGAAGTCACAAGGATCTAAGGATATACAGAAGATAAACCTGCAGAGAGAAATATGTTTTGTTTAGTTCCTTTGATTAGACCAACTGATATATTTAAAGGAGTTTAAAAAGTCACAAATTTTGAAACGCAGTAGCCTTTATGCATCCTTCAATCCTGGAGGGACAGTGCCCTCTTTTGGTTTGAAAATATAACATAACTGAAGTAATCACTAGAAAATAAGTTTAGCTGGAAAAATAAATATTTTACAGTGACGTTTTCCCATGTTGTGTAGTAAAAAAAGACATTGTTATGCTTTTTATTACTTTTTTTTTTGTATCCTCTACCTAAAGAATGAGATTAATATTTTCATAAAAGTGGTAGATTACTTTTAGTGACCAATCAATTTAAAATCTAAGATAGCAAATGCTATTTATCAATAACAGAGAATTCTGGAGTTCTGATTGAAAATTCTAACATCTGTGAGCTGATTATTGTTTCTACCTCTACTAAGGTATATTACTTTTATGTAAGTAATATTATAATTAATGACATCTTCAGCAAAGCATGGATCACAAGCTGCTTACTGTATCAGGAATTACTAGCGATTAAAGTCACTCCAGATAATTTCAGTTTGTCATTTGTTATATTTGTGATCCGCCAGGAGCAAAAGACAGTTTTATGAGTCCTCATTTTATGCACCTGATGGAGCTCCTGCTCCTTGATGTCTTCACATCATGTGGCTGCTCACCTGAGGAATGTGCCAGTGTTGCCATTTCCCTGCAGGGATGCTCTTAGCAAAGTGTCTCACTCATGTCTGTGAGCTACTCAAGTGTTTTCATCATTGCTCACGTCTCTAGTAGGAAATGTGAAAAAAAAAAATTCATGAGGTGCAAAAGTTGACCATGTGCCTGTTCTTGTACACATTTTCAAGCTTCCCTTAGTGTTTGAGTTTTGTGGCTTAAGTGCACTTTAGTGCAGTGGGCCTCCATGCACCTCCTGCCTCCTGAGCCCTGGGAGGCTGAGAGCACTGTAGGAATGAGTGGGTTGGCATCTCTGTGTGATTGTCCTTAGCATCTGTGAAGAGTTCATCAGGAGAGGGTGAAATCATGGTATGGTTTGAGACGCAGGAGAAACTTGTGTACTGCTTGGCATGTGCGCTGATACGTCGGTTGGGAATTGACTTCATTACTGACTCGTGTGTGCATGAGCTTCAGTGAACAGAGGCCAGTTCCTGAAAGGCACTGATTTGAAATAGTGTTACACAGGCAAAGTAACTGATGTTGCTACTAAATGATGTCTTGGTTTTTTTTTTCTCCCTCCTTCATAGGCAGACATGAAACAGTTGGTGCAAAGCTCTTGGAATCTTACCAAAATCTGAGGTAAGACTCATATAAGGACAAACAGTCCCAGGAAACTGCAAATTTGTATGGGTGATAAACTTTGTTATAAACCAACCAGTAGTTGATACTCCTTTATTATGAAAAAAATTCAATGCTTTTGGAGTTCAAATGATAAAAACATAGAAAAAACTTCACTTTTAGCTGTTAGCAATCCACAGATTTTCACATACAACAGTAAGTACCATGTTTGGAGTAATTGTATCTTCCTTGAAATGAAGGGACATGCATTGTCTTTGTTTTATCTACTAATATTTTTTTTGCATAACTATTTATACAATTATCTGTTAAATTTGCAAAATACTTTTAAATTATTTTAGATAAAAGTTATTTACTAGGTGTCATAACAGCATAATTATTTGTTCAATGGGAGATACTGCTGATATAATAATTTTACAGTAAATAGTAGACAAGAAGTTAGACACTTTCACTGTCCAACTTTAAAAAATCTAGTTTACAGTGAACAAATACTTTGACTAGAGGCCAAAGCATGACTATACTTAAGTTATTACCAGTGATATATAATGAAATAACAGTCTGCTTATTATGTTATTAAAGGAACCTCTGCCTTAAAATAAACCAAACCAAAAAACCAGAATGCCAAACAGCAACAACAACTACTGCCAAAACCCAAACCAACTGAAAAACACACCCCAAAGACCTGTGTGAAATAAGATATGAAGAGATGGTCTCAATTTAATATTATAGTCTGGCAAGGCACAGCTGCATAAGAAAGAAACTTATATTCAGCTGGATAAGATCTTGTTTTTATCTGGATGTGGTAAAAACTAAAAAAGCATCAAGAAGGATTTTTTGATTCTTGATTTCACCAGCTACCTTAGGATCTGTGCTTGTACTGTGATAACAGAATCAGTCAGATCGTTTTTTTCCACAGACCAGGACTAATTATCACAGATGGAATGGCAGGAATGTTTAAAGGGTCTTTAACAGCTCTGAGCCCAGGCAAGGAAGGATCCTTTTAGTATTGTAAATAAAGATGACTGTTTTCTGAAAACATCTCTGAACAAGAGAGGGGTGCATTTTACAGGAATTGTGTTTTAGAACTTGGGACACAGATTGTAATGCTGTCAGCCATATAGGAAGCTAGGGAGCCTATCCTAAATTAGGTCCTTCTCATAGTTCTAATTTAATAGTTTTATCTGGAGCACCCCAAGATTGAGAAGGTAGAAAGGTAGTCCTAATTCCTAAGAAAAAGCAATAAACCTGTGCTGCAACTCTTACAGACACAGGACATTGACCCAGACCTTTACAGAGTGCGGGAGACATGGGTAATGAAGATACTGTGCATGGGTATGGTTTATTTATTCATCTCTTGGCATAATATATTAATTGCTGCACTGTTTATCTCTTAAATTTCTAGCAAAATTTCAGTTGTACCTCCAACTCCACCTCCTTTCACAGAATCAGCAGCAGGAGCCAGTGTGATGGGAAATGTAGGTATCTACAAAACATGCATAGAAGGGCAGAACTTAGGGTGTCATTCATATGAAAAGGTCTGCCACAGAAATGTGGTAAATAACTGCTGTAACATCTGTAATATAAATATAACTCTGCAATATAAATGCAGCCTTTTGTTACTTTGTCATTATTTTTATGCTTTATGGGTACTGGCAGAAAAAGTTTAGAGGCTATGAGGGCTGTTTTCAATTAGTTTTCAGTTTTTGAGGGAAGTGGTTAACCACTCTACCTGACATTAAAATGTTCTATCTAGTTTTGGTGCCTCATCACAGGAAGACTGGACTGAGATCAGAGTTCCAATCAAACTTGAAGCATCCCATGTTCCTATGACATTCAGTCACTTTTGTTACTGAATGACAAACAGTGAATTTGGTGGCTGCCTTTGCATTGCGGTTTCTAGTGGACAGAATAGTAGAACATGGCTTGAAACTCACAAAAATTGTACTAAATTACTGCTTCATTTAATTTTGGACTGGATCCTCAGGCTCAGATTTGGAAGCCCATTGCATTTCTGTAAACATTCTTATGTATTTACCTAGAGTTTGATGAAAACTAGATAGATAGTCAAATAGATTAAATTAATAATAATCTTAAATATTAGATTAAAATGAATAAAAATTAATAGATAAAAGTATTAAATACCTTAAACAACAAATTGGTGAGGTAATTAGCTGTATTTATGAACTTTACTATGTGATCTTTCTGTGAGGAGTTCCACTTACATGTGAAAGACCATGGAACTGAACAGATTATGTTCTATCTTCATCCATTAGTATGAGTTTCCAACTATATCAGTGTGTGTTCTCAGGTGTATTTGTCTACAGAAGTGATCAAAGGGCTGTAGCCTTACCATCTGATTGTTATGTGGTTTGTAGATGTGTAATCATGGAAACTTTAAAATTACAAATATTTAGTGTTTTCTTACTCTTTGCATCTCCCATTTGCAGGAACTTGGAGAGTCTAAAAGGTTTAATAAATCTGTGGAAAACTTGTTTTTGTCTCTCACAACACATATAAAAAGTAAGTAGCTTTCACAGTCTTGTCATTCCAGAATAACATAGTCAAATGTTTCAATTTTTTGGCCACAGTGTTGGCCAAGAAGTCGTTATAAAAAAGGCTGAAACAATTAATGCCAAGGCTGTGCCAACCTGAAAAATAATACAGGAAATCTAATTCTCATTCAGTATTCTGCCAGTTGTTAAATTCACTGATTGTATCAAACCAGAACACCTTTCTTGTGAAGATGCGAAAAGACTGTATAATTTTTCTTTTCATTTACCAGGTGTTCAGATGCAGTATATTTAATTCAGGTCAGAAGAATAACCAATTTCTAATCCTTGTGTTTTCTGGCCAAAGCCCAACTGACCCAGTCAAAGAGTCTCTCATTTAACAGTAGTTTAATATTTTCATTCACTGGCAGTATTCGTGAGGACTTCCTTCCTCTTTCTCAGTCTAGTTGTGAGGAATTTTTCAGTGCACGTTTCTAAGTGCTCTCCAGTCCTAACAAGTCCTGTTCTGATGCTTTTGGTTCCTTCTGTTCTCTTATGCTCCCTGCTGTTCTTAGGGATGCAGACTGTGTGTGCACCTCTAAGGCTAGCTACACTGAGGACAGTCAGCATTTGTAAAAAACAAATTAAAGGCATCAGTGACCAGAGGAAAACAACTTCTGAGCCTTAAGAAGATTACAGGGGCTTGCAAATTTGCATGGATTTGAACAAACCATAGTATTTTCTTACTAGCTTCAACTTAGACAACCCCACGTGTGAGATTAGACCTGAACAAATCTGGCTTCAGTGCCTTTCTGCCTTTCCCCCTAACTCTTGTTTTTACCTCTTCTTTGGTCTTTCCTTTAGCTTCTTCCACCCATCTTAAAGAACTATTCTCCTTAAACTATGCAAATTTATTGTTGTGTCTGTGAGAACACATATTCAAGCTATGCAGAGACATGGTGCCTTGCTCCTAAACAGGAGCATACAGTGGTGTAAGACACTGGAAACAGTAATAGTGGCAGTAGAAAAACTGGCTGCAAAGTAAATTATTCAGCTTTCTGTTAGTTTGAAGCCTGGCCATGTCCTGGAGTTACTGGTAAAGACTGTCAGTACTGCAGCAAACTAATTCATTAATTCCCTGCTACCAAAAGGAAGGTCCTAGTCCACTCACATATCTCTTTTCTGTTTTGAGCCTTATGCTGCTATAATTAGCATCTGGAACCCTCTGGAATCTGGTTTAGCTAATTTAAAGGGCAGAACATTAACCTCGGCAAAACACATGGGTACTTTTCTGCTGTTTTAGTGAGTTAAATGGGCTCAAGGTAAGATATATGTTGGAACATGTGCAACAGAGAGCACTGGTCCATGTGATCAGGAGCCACATTCGGGATGAAGAAGAGCAGAGCAGGGGTTGCAGAGGGAGATGGAAGCAAGTTGTCAGTTCTGTTCAGCTGTGGGTAAAGCCCCAGATGCTCTCATCCTCAGTTACTGTGGAGCAGTTTAATTTGGGAGAAAATAACAGGCTGTTGTAATAATTGAAGTCAGTAATTAAAAAGTATAGGAAGTACTACAGAGAGAAAGACTTGGGTTTCTTGACCTAAGAAAGCAGCTTTTTCAGACAATATGGCACTCTCAATGAAACCTGGTACTGCTGATAAATATTTTTGATCACAAGTGTCTAAAATTAGTATTCTGTAAAAGTGTCCTGGTTTGTAGAGGTATTTACTACACCCAGCTCTTGTGTGTTGCAGTAAATAAACCTGGAGAACCTTGTTCTGCCTCTGACTCTCTCACTGGAGCCAGTGTATGTGTGTCTGAGAGCAGCAGGAAGGAGGGATCAGCACATGCAGCACAAAGCTGCCATTGTACAGTCTGCTCCTTGATGCTGTTACCTCCTGTTCCAGTGTGCTTTGGCAGCAACAGATTATAATCCAACGGTGGCCATTTGGTGAATGTAGAATGAATTACTGGTTGTAGTTTTATTTGCAGTGAAAAATTGCCCTTGGCACTAGAGAGAGTGTCAGTCTTACTGATAATTGAGTAGAGAAGCCAAAAGAGGAATAGATATGGAAACTGAACATTTGTGTTTTCTCACACAATCACCTGTTCCTTGTAAGGGAGAGTGAGGCAAGGCTGGTGTTTCTGCCTCTACTGCTGGTCAAGATACTCAGATTGTATCTATTCCATTTGAACTCTCAATTCCAGTCTCTTTTATGATCTCTGATTTCACTGTGTATGTTAAAACCTGGTTTCATTTACAGAGATGGCTTAATTGAGCCTGCCTTTGAATAGGTCACATGGTGCCTTAATGGTGTACACAGAGTACAGTAAACATCTGAGGACTGATTGCTGCTAAGAACAAAACTAACCCAGAGTGTCTTTAAAAATCACACTTGAGTGCCATTGTTTTTGAATACCATAATGTCGTGTTGTCTGCTGTCTGAGGTTCCTCCACAGAGGTTTGTGTTGTGAGAGAAGGGTTTATTTCTTCTGTATGAATTAAACATATGATAGCTATTTCATGTACTACTTATAAATTTTTAATTCTTCATGAGAGTCTATCTGCAGTTAAGCCTGCTCATATTCAACTTCAGAAATCATGGATGAGTGCTGCCCTTCCGTTTAAGTGCAATACTGAGTGTACACTGAGGAATAAGAAGTGAAAAGTGGGGCATTAAATGTCCAGTTGTCCTGTAGGTTTATTTACTGATAAATGACATGTTACTAAAGTGCTAATTCAACAAGGTGCTTAAGAATATCCCTCCTTTCATCCATATTTTAGATACATTTCCAAATATTTTCCACTATGATCTTCTTTCTACTTTTCATTGTTATGTTGCTTTATGTTGTTATGATTATTTTTGCTTTTATCCTGAACCAAACCAAACTGCTTTACAAATCAAACTATACATAGCAACTGTAGTAGCTGCTTCTGAGAGGAAACTGAATTTGATGGCTTACAATTCCTTGCAGCATCTATAATGATAGGCAGCAAGGAGTATAATTTCCAGTTGAAACAGCATGAAAGATTTAGGCAAGCAAAATATAATTATATACAATATGACAACCACTTGTTTTCCCATCTGTTTCATACTCTTAGGAGAGCAATGCTAAAGGTGCAGGATGACAGTTTGAAAGCTACAGAATTAGCCTATGAATTTATAGGATTGCTTGCAGAGTTTGTTATAGTGACTTTTCTCTTTATTTTCACTTCAGAAATATCAAAATCCCAGAATGATATGGCTGACAGATGTGTCCTAACCACAGATTATGGGAAGAATGTGGAAAAAAGAAAGCAAAGAAGGAGCCAGTCTGACACTGCAATCAACATTACAAGCAGGGTATCCATATTATTATACACAGTCTCTAACTGTAAAAGCTGTTTCAGAGTGAAATATATTTGTGAGAGCAATCATGTACACAGTGGAATTTTGCTTTTATTTTATGAACAGGACATAGCTGATGTTCACTGACTGTGGTCAGAACTCTGATTCTTCACAAGGTTTTTGACAGATATTGCACAATAGATGTCAGCCCAGAATTGAAATGTTAGACAGATTTTTACAAAGGGAGGGAAGGGTGATGAGGATAGGACATTTTGCTTTCAGGTGCTCACAGATTGTCTTGAGGTTAAATTGATACCTGCTCTATGTGATTGTTGGGCTGCAGGGAGGTGCTCTGTCTTGTATTCTTCCTGCCCCTTTTGCTGCTGAACAGGACAAACTATGATAATCCCATCCTGATGTTTTCTGAGTATTTTCTAGCTCAGGGAGAAAGAAGTGCTGTTAGTGCTGTCAGTTGCTATGCAACTTCCCTTTTCCTTTTGCTTTGGTTACAGTCTCTAGCTTTTAGTGTTTTCTTGAGAAGCTTGAGAAAAATCCAGTCATCTGTTTTCCTACAAATTGTGCAGGGCTGAAGATGATCTCACACTTCTGCTTTAGGGTGACACTGAAGATTTTGTTTTGTACACTTTCAGCTCTCAAGTGACTGAACTTTGTCCATACGCAGTTTTCCACATTGTGGTTACTTACTGAATTGCCTTGTTCATCTGAATGAGGTCAGAGTGGTTTGCTAAGTGCCTGGATTAGATGCTGAGAAAAGCCCTTGCTTTGGGCCAGACCTTGTGGCACACACTACTCACAGCTCCCTTGTGCACTTTTTTGCTTTCCTTGGAAATGTTAGGTGCTGATAAATGGGGGAGACAGGATGTCAAATTGCATGGACTGGACAGTTTGAATTGGCCCAGCAAGGTCTGAGAATTCCGTGAAATTAGTTCTGGTATTTTTGGATGCAATTAAATAATCAAAAGAATTGGCAACAATTATTGGTTATTAATTGCACCTGAGTGCTGCTTTCATTGTGGCAAGCCACACTTTGGTGTTAACTTTATTCCACAGGCAGAGCACAGATCTTCTAATGGATTGAAAAACATTGCAGTTGGAGACAATGTGAATTCAGACTAGGCTCATCGCATGCTGATCACAAACAATCTGCCACGTTTAAAAGATGGATATGGGTTCTTTGGCTTCAGAAGTGAATTACTAGGAGAATCCAAATTATTTGTGTGGGTTTTTAGTTGCCCATTTAAAGATTTAGGACTTATGTCCACATTTTGCATTGCAGGTTTTGAAAAATGGATTTCAAAGTTTGTATGCCAGAGCACTATTTCTTGAGTCATATGAACCAACTGGACTATATTTAAGCTAGAATTTTAGTTTTGCTAGAATTACTGCTGATTTTTTTCTTGTAAATGTCCTTCAACTTTGTTTTCCTTTAGGAAGAGTAGCTGTTTACATTCTTACTAGACCTATGCCTTAAGTTATAGGACAGAACCTGTTTTAAATTATGCTTGCAAAACAACTAATTATATTTATAAGAAAATATCATGTTGAAATCTTACTTGTTATGATTTCCACCCCGGAAAGAACTTTTATTTACAGAGCATGAATTAGAACAGTGGCTATTCCCCCTAGAAATGGTATTTTTCTCTAAGAAATTACTGTGAAGTAGTAACTGCAACCACAAGTTTGAATGTGCAATGTTTAAGACTGGGGCACTACTTAAGCCTCAAGAACAATATCTGTTTCTTAAGTAAGTTTTCTAAAATTGTGATGTGTGCAGAACTTGATTCCTTCAGATTAAAGTCGAAAGAGATTATATTTAAACTCAATATTAGTGAAAAAACCCAAATCCAATGGCAAAAAGTACCAGCCAGTCTAAAATCTGGATTTTGAGGGCCTCTCATCATCAGAATCCCTAAGTTTGTTAAGGGAAGTGCAGTTCTCTCTGCTTCACTGGGGGAACAAGCAGGCATGTGCCACGTCTGGGAGCTGTTTGTGGTGCATTGGTAGCTGTGGGATACCTCTCCTATGGCAACAGAAGCAGACATTAGAGCTGGGCTGGGCTTGTGTCACCTGCTGCTGAGTTTAGCACTGTGTTGCCTTATCAGTCTTTTATGTTCCACACTGCATAACAGCAAAGTCTTTCTGATCCAAGTAGAAGCTAAAATTCAATATGTGGTAGCTTGTTTTAGTTAGCAAGTGAAATTGGTTGTATTTCAGGTTCATAAAGCAGAAGACAGTTTCTCTGCTAGGAAATACTATTTTGGGTTTGCTTGGGGTGTTTTTCTGTGCATTCTGTCTTTTCTCTCTCACAAGGTAACTTAATTCTTGAATCTATTCTTAAGGCAGGGCACTTGATGGGCATCACAATTTCTGTGTGCTATAATAACAGCAGACTGGTTAGGATTTTGCACATCCTGTTTTTTTTCAGAAGTAATCTCACTGTGTTATCTCATCTCTTGTCCTCATTCTCTAGAGCTTTGTGCTGACTGTGCAGGAGGGATTCTTTCACATTTCCTGTTTCCTTTGTGCAAATAAGTCCTAATCCTTTCTATTGGTTCAGTCACACTATGTTCCTTTTAGTCTTTCAGGTAGTCTGTTACACAACTTTTTAAAAGAAAATATTTTCTTAGATCCTAACCATGTAAAACTTCTTACCTTGCTTTTTCCCTGTCCATTGAGGCGTCAGCATACTTTTCCATAGCTTGTATTATCCCCAGGAAGTGGTGTGCCAGAAACACCAGTATTTTGAGCATATTTCCAGCCTTATGTATTTGTATTTCAGCACTTCATTCTATTAGCTGTTGTTCTTGGTAACTGAGGTGGCTGAATATAAATCTCAAGGAGTTTTGATATAGGTAACTCTCTCAGAAATTATCAGGGTTCTCATGGGAAAATTGGAAAGGTGAATGGACTTAGTCAAAGCAAAGTCAAGAACACCTTGGAAATTCAACCTTTTTCTATAAACAAAGCTCAATAGGAGCTTGTCAGTCTGTTTCTATTTTCATATCTCTTTCAACTTACGTTCATTCTTGCATAGGTAAATATGGGCATGTGTCATGCATATTGCAAAATATTGTTTTTAATTTCCTGGAGGCAAGATTATATTTTCTTCCAAAATTACTGTTTTGTTAAGGCTTAATAAAGACTTTTATTATAAAAGTATATTGCTGCTTTTGGTGTGTTACTAGTAGACTGCTCTTAGTAATTGCTATGATTGTGACCCTTAGATTAGCTGGTGGTATGCTGATTTAAAAAAAAAAAATAATATAATGAGTGTACCACTAACTGGGTTGAGAGAGTTATAAATCAACATTTAAATTAAGTTACTACATTATCTTTGAAGGTGTGCCACTTGCATGACCTTAATCAGAATTTGTTGTAGATATTTACCGAATTTTCTTCTGATAGCATTCTTGAATCAGGACATTTTTCTTAAATTGAAAAAAAAATAAATTACTCTCTGAATTTCTTACAGATGAAAAGTACACCCAGTCTGCAACAGCTCATCACTGGGGCCCAAAATGACAGTGAAACTCAAAGCAAAAGTAGTTGGAAGGAGGAAGAAGGCGTAACAACCAGTCCCACAAGTGATGCAGTTTTCTGTGATGGCAGAAAACATGTAAGTTAAAGGTGAAACACAACAGAAGAGGTGTTTAAAGGGAACAGGTATAAAAGCTTGTGAAAGAATGTTGGTGTATTTTGGGTTATATTACAAAATGAAGGAAGAATTGCCCTTGAGTTTGTATCTGATGAAAGACTGATGCCTTTGGCACTGTCCTCATAGTAACATTGTGAACTTTTTGAAGCATAAGGCAAATTAATAATGGATAATTGATGGATATATCATCCACTAATAATGAATAATTGATAGAGCAGCTCCTACTGAATTTTGCAAATGCAGCTGACATTCTTCCCATTTGATTATTAGGATTGGGGTTATGAATGTGGTGCTTTCTCACCTAGTCTCTGGCTTTTTCTCTTCAAGCTTCATTTACCAGAAGGCTTTTGTCAGTCTGCATGAACTGTGGTGTTGGAAATGTCAGTGGAAATTCAAATGTCAGAATGCCAGTGAATGAGGAGAAAACTGACAGTGATGGAAGCCAGGGGAGCAGTTCCTAGGCTTAGGGGATGACATTGAATCATCCTCTGTTGGATGGCATTTTGAATACTGCAAATGAGAGAAGGAAGCTGGTTATTAATGAATCTAACACATGCTTTAAAGCCTCTACGATTAACTGTGGAAGCTAATTTCTATCTGTTAGTGATGGGGTTAAGCCAGGTGAAATAGCCAAAGAATTCATGACTGATCTTGTAAAGAAGGGAACTAAAACAACTTAGAGAATCAAAATTAAACCAGGCTGCTCACTTGACAGAGAAGCAGAAACACACAGAGGAACCTTGGTGCTCTCTCACAGTTCATTGCACTGTGGAGTTTGAGGTGTTAGGCTGACAAATGGAAAACAGTTTTGTATTA
The DNA here is from genome assembly GCA_013398615.1 of Brachypodius melanocephalos. Lineage (NCBI taxonomy): Eukaryota > Metazoa > Chordata > Aves > Passeriformes > Pycnonotidae > Brachypodius > Brachypodius melanocephalos. Next base: position 12,076,561 of record VZSR01003807.1, on the reverse strand, counting down.
CATTTGTGATTCCAATGACAACCATTTGAGCTGGGCTATAGAAAGCTCAGGCTTAAAACTGAGATATTTTCTACTGTCTTATAAAGGTGGAGGTCAAATTCCATTAAACTTCTCTTTATGGGTATTTGTTGGATGTTAAAGGCCACTCCATAAAAAATGTATCTTCCAGAACATCAGATGGCATTGCTTCCAATCATGCCAGCAGAAGTACAAGATGTTAAGTCATTGCTAAATCCCTGCTCACTGAATGAAAAGTGGTGACTTCCACATAGAATGTATGGGGTGCCTGATCAGGTGGGAGACATATGTAGTGATATTCAGTCCAAACATCACTGATCATAACATCTATTCAGTCTTCCTAAATAAATAGAGTGTTCTGTGGAATAAATGTGAGGAACTTTCACAGAACTTTGTTTTAGGACATATGAGGACAAAACTCTCTTTGCATTCCATTGCCATAAAGGATTTTGGTGGAAAATAAGCATTTTCTGGTCTGGTGAATAAAAATATGTTAGTGAATGAAAGTGCAGAGTTGAACAAAGCTGCAAGTTAGATTGATTACACTGATACACTTCTTGTAGAAGGAGTAAGATTATTTGCAACAAGCATCAGGTCATAACATCCTAACACTTCTTTTGACTTTCTCAGTAAGCACTCTAACCCTTCTTTTGACATGTGTGTCTGTTGCTTAGAGCTTAAAAGAGAGAGTAGAAGAGCCTCTTTAATCTAATAAATCCATTGGTGTGAATTGAATATTTGGCATGCTGTAAAAGGAGGAAAAGCATCTCCACAGAAGAGAGATATGATCTTGCAAACACTGCTTTGCACTCGTAGCTGCTGGGTTGTGCAATGCAGAACTCCTTGGTCAACCAGTCCTGTGTGGGTTGGTGTTTATTCTCAGGGGGAGGAGTGATCTAACACAGATATCTTAGCAATCTAGGGTAGTGTTGCTGAGAGACTGATCACAACAGTGGTGCCTTCGTGACAAATGCTGTGTAAAAAGTTTCTAGGGCTCACTCACCTTAAAGAATATCATTATAAATGAATGGAGATCAAACTGTTCTGAGTTGATAATTTGTTACAGTGAAGGCAAGATAGCACCCTAGAGTTACATGTCTGGGCTGGGCCACATAAAGGATTGGTCTCTTCCTTCTTTGCAGTGTCCTGCCTTCTGTAAATGCTAGACACAAGTGCTCTTTATATTGTGGATGGACCATATATAAAGCATCCAAACCTTTGCCCCAAAGGTGGAAATAAATGAAGGGAGAACAAAGTGGCTGAGGTGAACTGGGGAACATCATCTTTATACACCCACATACAACAGCTGCAAATATTCAGGTTTTAGTCTCTCCTGAATGATATGCAATACGGAGTACATAATTTTTATATAGATTTGAGACATGTTGTCGAGTATTTACTGGATGTGCAGGCCACTTTGGTATTTCCTCTAATACATGGTAGAACCAAATTACTTGTTAGTGCACCCTACTATGAGCTGTGTATTAAAAGCAGTCTAATAAATGGGGTTTTAATGTTCTTAGGTTTCAGAGGGTTTTTTTGCTCCCTTTCAGACACTGAGTCTATTTTTCTCATGGGAAGCAATGTAGCAGTTTTATACAGTTTCTAGATCCAGAAGTTACTTAAAGCTTTTTCTTAGCCTAGGAAGTTTACTGAAGGGAAGAGGGCAAAGCAGTAGAATTGCAATTATGGTTGTTATTTTTAGAGATGTTTTGGAAGCAATGGAATGTTTCATGCAGATTACCCTAAATTTTATGATTTGCAGTAGCTTTACAATGATGTCTGTAAGGATGCTGACTATTGAGTGAAATAAATGTTTTGTCCTGTTTGATGTGAAGGTTGATCTGAAGTTTGACCAGACATTTGTCTTTTCTTAGGGGAGTTTGTATAGTCTTAGCAGCACTTGCACTGAGTCTGGCAATTTTGGCAAGGCTAACATCACAGGAGAAATAGAGTTTGCCTTAAAGTACAACTTCAGAGCTTGCATCTTGGAAGTTTGCATCAAGGGATGCAAGAACCTGGCTTATGGAGAAGAGAAGAAGAAAAAGTGTAACCCGTGAGTATTTCTGTAGAGAAGAAGAAACATAAGGAAAATGTTCTGATTTTTACGAAAGTTACACATGTTCTGAGTGAAATGGATTGGTATATGATGGTACGCCATACTGGCACCTTCAGAACATCCAACATATACACCAGCCCTTTGCACACATACACACTGCAGGACAAATGGGTTTCATACCAGTTCTTATTCTATTATGACTGTTTTCTAGGAATTCTCTTTCCCTGCCTGTGAGGAGGCAGTTGGGTGTGTGTTGCTGGTGAGCAACTTTGGGCCTCAGGAATAGCTGTTCAGTTTTTAGTTCTTAAGCTGAGGCTGAAATATGAGGTGTCCTGTTCCTAATTCACCTGCTGTGACCCATTGTGGGTGGCTGGGGTGTTGCTATACTACTTGAGTGCTTCCATCTTTTGTGATAAAAGTAAAAATTTCAGCTGCTACAACATATTTTAAAATCTAAAGGTGTTTAACAGTGTACTGTTGTAAGAGGAAGAAGTAGATATTTCTGTGCATAAAATATGCCATAGAAAATTTTGGTTGGATAATTAAGCCTTGGTGGCTTCTCTGTTTATCACTAGAGAGTCCTCTCTGGCCAGTAACCACTGATAGAAAATCACCAGGTAGAATCCCTAACTCCCTGTTCTTGCCTCTGCTGTCTCCAAATGTGTTGGAGCATTTGAGTGCCCACAATGGAATCCTGGACTTGCAGTCACCTTCACCTAGAAGAAAAATGGATTTTGTGCAGATCTTGCAGAGAATATTTATAAAGACAAGCTTGGTAATGAGCAGTGCCTTGCTGGAAGGGCAGCCTGTGGAGAAGGGCTGTTTGAGAGCGCTTCAGAAGTGGGTCAAGGTTCTCTAAGTCCCCTGGTAATTAAGCCAGGCAGTTGCAGGAAGCCTGAAAGGCAATGTGGGAAGTGCTGTGTAGTAAACATTATATTCTCTGTGGGTATGTATTTATATGTTTCTGTTGGTTTCCAAGCCAACTGAAAAAGTACAGCACACTTATTTGATATGCTTGCTGAAAAGCAGGCTTTTAACTGATGTTAAAACCTGGTTAATTATTTAGCTTATTTACTGGTTTGAGGTCTGGCTGGCTAAGTTTTAATGAAAATGATCTGGGCTCATAGAACAAGAAGATAAATCTTCTAGTACCTGTATATTTTTAAAAGTAGCTTTACCTACAGATCAGTTTGGAAAAAATACAGAATATGTGTAAGTTCTGCACTGATGATATGAGATACAGCTGATTTTTTTATTTACCCAGTAAGTTAATCCAGAGGCTGTTTTAAAATTCATTTAAATCATAATATCTGAAATATGTGTAAGTACAATTTTAAAATGCTTTGTATTATGTAAACAGCCACTCCTTTCCCTGACAAGCTGGAAGCCCTCTCTGTTGCTGAAATTTTTTTGGTTTGAAGCCATAGCACAGGTACAGCTCACAGAACTGATACTAAGAAGAGTATTTGAGTATTAGTGTTCACTTGACCAACACTTGAGAAACTTTGGGTATGAATCATTGGTGCTTGATATTGGTCAAACTCAGCTTCCAGAATTGTTTTTGGCTGGTTTTTCTTGAATCAATGCTAGGGCAATTTTGAGCCCTTTAGACAATACCTCATTTTCATTCTAGTGACTGTTAGAATAATTAGCATTTGTCAGACCTATGAGTTATTCTGTATTATTTACCTGGTGTTGTGAAGATGAAATTTTCTTCATGAATGTTGGGGGACAAGTAGCAGTGATTCTAAAGCTGATTGAGTTTACTTTTTTTTTTTTTTTTCCTTTGAGCACATAATATGCTGTTTGTTTTCATTATAAAGCTGTCACTACAACTGACAAGGTGACTTTGGGGGTGTTTTATCAGAGGCCAAGAATATGACAACAGGATTCCTATTTAGATCCTAATCCCTTTCCAAATACAATGGAATTGAAACACATTAGCCAAAAGGTACACAAGGATCTTTATAGTCTATCTGCTTGTATTGAGAAAATATATAAATCATATCTTGCCATTTTATTGCTTGGGAACATACAAAGTCAATAAAGTTGTTTAAGAATTAAGAAAAATCTCCCCTCACCTAATTGTTTTTTTCATTTGATCCTCCCTGCTCCTTCTGATTACTTTCCATGTATCTTTATCTCCAAGGTATGTGAAAGTTTATTTACTTCCTGATAAATCTCCTCGAAGTAAGAGGAAGACAGCTGTCAAAAAGAACACAGTGGAACCTGAGTTTGATGAGACTTTGAAGGTATGGTTTGCAATTCCATGCTGCTAAGTGTGCTTTTCCATGATACAATCCTGCAAGTTCTGAACTGACCTGATGGGGCAAATTTAGGAGTCACTGAAAATAATAATTTTAAAAATTAGGTTTTTTCAGTCTAAGTAAGAGAGAGTTGCTTTTGGAGCTCCAACAGTAAATTGCAAACCATTAGAGAAGTTTGCCTCTGTCCAAGAAAGTACTTTTAGTGAATACCGGTATTGTTCTGGTTTACTATGTGGCAAAAAGCAAAGTGTCTTCCATAGATGCTTTTTCTTGTACATTCAGAAACTGGGTGTATTGCAGAAGAGTTGGAATTTTACACAAATATTCTTTCAAGTGATACTCCTTTACTCAGTGCCACTGGAAGTGTCTCTCTACAGTCAACTATGTGACAACTGAAATCCACCATCTCTCAAACATTGTCTGCTTCCTTTTCCCTTTGCAACTAGTGCCAGGGTATTTCTTTGTATTATCTGATTTCAAACATTAATAATCCCAGCAGAGAAGAGTAGTTATGATTTCAGCTCCTTGATGCCTTTCAGTATTGCTTCTTGCATCCTTGTTAGAATTGTGTATAGGAAACAGGAGTCATTATTCTTACTTCACAGACACTTCATTAAATATGAAGCTGAGTACTGTCAGCCAGGAGAACCTGTATTAGTTTGGTTGTTCTCAGTTTTCCCAGCTCCACTTCTGTACTCAGATACTGCAAACCATTTTTGTGTGTGTGTGCTCTGGCAAGCTGCAGTAGGACATAAGATGATAGGTTCTTCAGTAATATATTGTCTTGGAAGAGATATGACATCATGTTAGTGAAGAGGCAAACTTGTGTTTCTTCTTGAATAGCACAAAAGTTTGTGTGACTCCCAACTCTGGGTGTGTATGAACATCAAGAATCAATAGTGAGTGCAACAAGCAAAATGTTTATAAAGACCATAGTTAAAGTTTTATAATAGCATAAAAGGATTTTTGTAATGTATGTGATTCTTATACAGCCCAAAGCCTGTCTGTAGGGTTTAAACTGGCAGAAAAAAATGGCCAGAAGTTGAAATCACTGGTCCTAATTTTATACTCGTTTTTCAATGTCAGTCATGCAGAAGTGATTAAAGGAGAGTGAGAGCCATGCCTGAGCTGGCTGCATAAACTCTAAAGGTGTTTACTTAGAAATATTTAAAAACAGTTTAATTATTAGTTTATCCAGAGTAGCAAAAATGGTCAAAAGTGCATAGCACTACTGCAGGTGAACTCCATCTAGATACTGAGATCCACCTGGGTGGGAGTCAGCTGCGGGTTAAGGTGCCTGCATTTGGAGGTAACTGCATGTGTGAGAGCTGTGTGAGTGCTCTTGGGAGTCACTGGAGCCCAGGGTGGGAGCCCAAGGTGACTCAGGGTGATCAGAGCCCACACCCAGCTCGTGATTCAGCAGCCTAAATATGGGTACTGATTGCCTTGCCTGTGCCATTGCCTCTAGCTTTCCGTGCAGGTCACCTGTGGGCTGGGTTTGCCAGTCTCAGGGGGTGTATTAGATACCCAGCAATGTCCCAGAGGGCTCTAACTGTGTTTGGAGAGTGGATCAAGGCTTTGATTAGTCAGCAGCTGAATTACTTCCTTGGCCCTGCTGACTGCATTAAGTAGATGTCCACTAACCAGAATGGGAATTTAAGAACCATCATTAGGTGCCTTCTTCTTGAACTGGCTTCCAGAGCAGCCACATTCTACTGGGAGTGTAAACAGATGCATATGTATAAAAATGTATGTATGTATATTAACAAAACACAAAAAAAACCCAAAAAGCAAACCAACAACCAAAAAAAAAAAAAATGAAACCAAAGCAACCACACACATAAAAAAAAATCAAAACCAAAAAAACCCAACCACAAACCCCCCACCACAACCTTAAACCACCCCACCCAAAATAACCCCAACAAACCCCCAAATCCTAGCAAAAATGGGTAAGATTTATTTAAAGTTCTGAATTTATAATCAAAAACTTTAGCAAGGCAGGTCAAGGTATTCATGGAATGTTGTTTCCTATTTGAATGAGCATTATTCAGCATGTATAATATATAAGTAGTTAGGGGGGTTTTTTAGATTGCAAAGCACACTCAGACAACATGGTTCTGTCTGCATCCAGAGGCACCAGTCATGCTGTGGCTGGATTTCCTGGGAGCAGGTCATGAGCATGGGCCTGTATTCATCCTGTGCATTGCTCTGTAAATGCTGTTTCTCTTTCTAGTACAAGATTGAATCCTCCCAGCTGAGCAGTCGGCAGCTTCAGATCTCTGTGTGGCATGCAGGAGCTCTCAAATACAGGGTGTTTTTGGGGGAAGTGGTGATTCCCCTGGCAGCATGGAATTTTGAAGAGGACTCGATGCAGTTTGACTGGTACCCGCTCAAACCCAAGGTGACTCTAAGTTTTTGTGCTTAATTGTACCTTAAGAGCAGGATGTAGTGCAAGCTGTGAGAAAGGTCACCCCTGTGAGATCGTTGAGGGGAAAATGCTGTCAATCCGTCCCATTAGAAAGATGTGTTGGAAACACAAATAAGCTGTGAGAATGGTTGCAGTTATGCAAACTTCTGTATGTCCCCTTCTTCAGCTGGACAAGCCTGAAGATGATATTTTCCAGTACAGCGGTGAACTCCTTGTGTCTGCAAGGCTGTCGGTACCAGCCCAGTATCAAAGCCTCCAGTCTGAAGGTATAAAATGTTTTAGCATACGTGAATACTTAACAGTTGCTCTCAATGATCTTAGAGGTCTTTTCCACCATAAATGATTCTGTGAATTCCTTGGCTAGAAAAGAATTGAGATCAATGAAGGACTGGCAAGCTGTCCACGTAATATTCCTGTATGGGTTTTTTAACAGCTACAGCAAATGGTGCTTTGTGGTGTTTTATATCTTAGATTATTTAAAATCAAAACATTTTCAAGCATTGTATATTTGTTCTTTTCAGTGCCAACAAAAGTTGAACATTATAATGGCAGCAGTGCAATGCATCTGGTTGTTTTCCAAACTTGTGGCTGTCATGATGTTACCAGTAGAGTAACATCATAAAACTGTTCTGTTTTCTGGTTGAGAAATCAGTAACTAATAGAGGTTATTCTGGAGGTAAAACAACAGTTCTGCTGTCCAAGGCAGAGACTGCCAATTTGGGGAAAACTTGGAAAGAAAGTCTCTGCAAGGATACCAGACCAGCACCCTTGGCTTCCTCCAGTGGTCTCATCTTAGGGAGATTGTTCCACTTGGAAGGTGTTAGGTTCAAAATGTGTAGTCAGGATTCAGTTTCTAGTAATGAAGATGTGTAAGGTACGCTAAGTATTGCTGTAGTGTGTCAGAGCAAGCACCTGCTGGTGGAGTGAAATAAACACTTTGGGAGGAAGGAATAGGAAAAGCTCCTTTTCCTTACTCCCCAGACCTTAGTGAGGTGTACCAACATTCAGAGCTCTAGTAGTGCTCTCTGTGTGATGACCACAGCAGCACACAGAGACCAAAGGGAAGCTGTAATTAACTGTTTCGTTATTTTTGTTCCCCTTTCTTTTCCAAATGACCCCAAAGTTACCAACTCTGTATCTCCTGTTTTTCCTCCCTATGCACGCCTGTGTTTTGGGTCTCGGCTCTGTGCCTGGAACTGTAAGCAGAGCAGTATCACACAATGGATTTTGCTCTCTCCCCTCCTTCTGACTGTTCCAGAGAAGTGCTTCTGTGTGTACTGCCCTGTGTTTGCTTTTCACAAACACAACAGAAAGCTTTGTCTTTGGAACAGGGATCACAAAGCAGCCTGCTACTCACTGCTTGGTTTGCTTTGTGTGTGAATCATTCACTGTACAAACATTCAAATCTTTGAAATGTTCCTAGTCCAGCCTTATGACTCCTTATCTTAGTAGTGCCACTTAGGCATTCCCCTACTTACTTTTAGCAGCATCTTAAGCTATGACCTGAACTAACTGGGCATTTCATATGATAAGTGCTCCTTTTTCAGGCAACAAAGACCATAGAGTTCTCAACTGCCAGCTTCAGGTTATGATATTTGGGGCCAAGAACTTGCCCATGCTGAGATCTGCTGGAATGCTGAACTCCTTTGTTAAAGGGTATGTCTGAGACCTAACACTTCAAATGGAGACTGTCACATGTGCTGCATGCAAATGTACATATTAACATGTTTTCAGCAGGAGACTGGCATGGGTAAGTGGCATTGCCCACACTCTTAATCAGACATCCTAGTAATGGTGACACTTGGGTGTCTGCAGAACAGCAGTGGTTTGTAGGCTAATGATGGGTCCCACCTATCCTATTGGTCCTGAATTTTAGATTTTAATTATGTCATTAAATGTAGAGTTCACTAGTTTAAGTGCTCTTAGGGGAGGGGACAAAAAGGTGCAGATAAAGAGGGTGTTGTCACAGATTCAGCTATGCCTTTGCAGAATTAGGTATACTCTGGATACACTGAAAACTTTTATCCTCTTAATTCTTAGCATTTTGAAAGAGAAGGAACTGAATTTTTCCTCAATGTGCTGAGTAGCTTGTATGTGGGATTGCTTCACTTCCTTGCTGTCAGGCATCAGATGCCACTGGAATGATGATACTGGGATAAACTTACATCTCATAAAGCCATTTCACCTGTTGTGGCACCCACCTTTGGTGCAATGGGTGAGCATTCCACCTCCTGAAAGGCAGCTTCCATGCACTATTGGGTAGCAGCATGTGGAGCAGGCTCCTTCAGCAGTCAGTGACAGCAGAGTCAAAGCAAACTACAGGAGCCTCTTTGCACCTGAACTAAAGGATGGCAAGAAAAGGTGCAGGTCCCAAAATAAACACAAGAGCACCATGTTCTGCTTTGCACTAAGGCTGAACTTCTTTGCTTTTTAAGGCAAACCAAAGGGCTCTAGCTGGTTATCGAAACTGTTTTGTTTTCTGGTTGAGAAATCAGTAACCTTGCTGAACTCTTTTTATGGGGGGGAAGTTGTCTTATCCTTCCAGACCAAGCAGAGGTAAAGCAAAAGTCTCCTGTCCTGAAGAAAGAAGCCTGTCCACAGTGGAAACACTTGTTTGTCTTTGATGGTGTGACCCCAGCTCAGCTACAGCAATCATGTCTACACCTGACTGTCTGGCACAAGTCAACTTTCAGCTCAAGTGATCAATTCCTAGGAGGAGCCAAGCTTGGTGCAAGTAAGTTCTTTATCACTGGAAGTTGAAGGTAATTTGGGAAAAAGTGCATTTAATTTACTTCCCAATCAATAATAATTACACTGTGCTATTTATTACCTGATATCATGTGCCTACACATGCAGTCCCAGCCTCTGTCCTAACTTGCAGTCTTGGGCTCTGATCATGCAAGAACTGATAAAGGTGCAGAACCAAGGTTGTCAGTGGAAATTTTCAGGAAAGCCATTTGTTAGCATGGTGATTCCAATGGGTCAGAGCCGTGCTAAGACAAGAGCAGAAATGGTGTGGCTCTAATTCACACAGAGCTCTGTGTATTTTTAAAGACCTATTCCTTTAATTGTTTTCTATGAATTGGCTTATTTTAAATAATTTCTTGTCAAAAGGAAGTAGGAGAACTCATCATCCCATAGACTCCAACCTTGCTTATGTCTGTGCTTATTATTTTATGTCTGCAAATCAATCCAGTCACTGGAATACAGGAGGTGAGACTTGCTCCAAAGGAGCTGTTGCAAATTCGAAGTTCTGGGCTCTGCTCTAACAGAGGGAACTTTCTTAGGACTGAGCAATGTCTGAGAAACCCTCTGCTCACTGAATAGGCCCTTTTTCACTGGTAGTTGGACAGGGAAGCACTGTCCCTTGAAGGCTGCCCAAAGGTCTCCCACCCTTGTTCTCCCAGTGAGTTAAGTGCTATGGGTTTCAGTATTTGAGAGGAAAGGGTCAAATGTTGTTTTGGTATCAGCAAGCAGTTTACAGGAGTGTTATCACTAGTGGTAATTCAATGTCATGCAGGCTTCCTTATGAACTTTTTTGGCTTATCCTAGCCAGCATTTCCCTTTCTGCTAGAGCACGGATGATCTGCTTGTAAGTGATCCAAGTCCTAAGCCTGGAATGAGAAAAACTTTTTCTTTGTTGCAGTTTGCACTCTTCAGAGAGTGACCTCATTTTAACAGGATGTAAATAATAGTTCAAAATATAAATATCACTTATTGCAATTAGTGCCTTGGGAGCTACAGAACAGCTGAAATTTCTGTAGAAGTGGGTGAAAGGATTGGCCAGAAGTTGGGTAGGGCCAAGTGAAAAGCAACTCTGATCTTTCCTTTTGCTTTCTTGCAGAGGAATTCTTTGGCTCTATGGACCTTGCTTCTCGAGGAATGCTCCAGTGGCAGGAAGTGCTCCACAACACAAACATGTGGATGGACTTCACACTTGTACTGCATTCAAATAAGGAAAACTTTAAATCATGAGAGATTATCACACAACTTTTCCTTTCCCATGTCTGATGTTTTAAACTGAAGTGGTTCCCTACACTTCAGGTCTGGGAAATGTGCACTGCAACAGCACCTATTTCAGTTTTTTGGGGAATAGAATTATGTATTTGAAAGCGTATGACGTTCTGAATGTTTTATTTCTTCAAAAGTTAAGGCTTTAGCCTGTGTCTCCAGCTGGAGTGTAAGGATAATATTGTTTCTTCAGGAGTGACAGCCTCAGTCTGAGATGCATTATGCTGACAAAGAAACAGGAACTAGACAATGTGCCGCTTTCAATTTCCAGGCCTAGCAGAATGTTACTATTTAATTTAAATCACAACTAGGGCAAATGCCGAGAAAATAACTGTTACAACACGAAAGTTACACTATTTCACTCTTAGACTGATGTTTTAGCCACAGAATTCAAAAGCAGCTTATCTTTGCTTGCTGCAAATGGGTGATGCTAATGCCTCTGTGCTTCAGCATTATCTACACTGGCACTTTATTTCATGTGACCCTCAAATGCTTTGGCCTGTGGCTGTGTCTCCAACGTGTGCTAGAGCATGGTGCTTAGAAAGTTAAATGTATAAATCCCCTGTCAGTAGCAGGGTGGGACTACAGCCAATGGAATAAGGGTGGATGTAACAAGTTCCTTCTTATCAGCTGCCACTGTAAGACAGAATTAACAACCCTGATCCATAGGGTGTACAGCACATGACAAAAGTTTAGCTGCATTTATAATTTCTCCATGTGGACAAGATTAGGGCCAAACTCCTGTGTCAGTTTGCCTTGCCTTGGATGCAGCTTTACAGGCAGCAGAAACTCCTTATGTGCAACTGTAACTAGTGCTGCTGTGTTATACTTTTAGTCCCTACTGCAAGTATTCCCCCTTCTTCCTTTCTAGTCAGTGCAGCTTTTAAGGATTTCAGATTTAAAGATGCAGGGACTCATAAGACTTCAGGAACTAAAAGTGCAATAGCACAACTTATTCAAAATACACCCCACAGAAGAAACACTTCACTCTATTGCCTTTGTTACTTTGCAGATCTTTTATTTAGATGATTGCTGCTGCAAATAAAAAAAACCCCACACAAGATTCAACTCAAGTATAACGCAGCATAGATATTGTAAATGGAAGAGGTGGCAACATACTGTATCGCACTTTCTAACAGATTTTCAGGGAAAAAAGGGGAGAGTGGGGGAAGGATGGTCACAGAAATGCTCTCTACTAGAGAGAATACAACTGTGATATAAACAAGCAGTCCCTTCATCTTTGGAGTCTGAAACTTTAAATCAAACATTTAAAAAAAATTAGAAAATTTGTTAGAAAAATAGGTGCAGTAAAATTGTATATATTGGATCATGTGTACATATAACAGATTTCATTAAGTAAAAAAATGATCTTTACAAATAATGCTTTATAGTAAATAATCAGCTGCACTGTATCAGACTACAGTCTCGTTTAGGCATTTTTACAGATGCGAGTCTTATTAAATCTGAAAAGTAACAAAATATACAGAGCAAAACTATTTCCCTTTAACTAGTACTGCAATTCACATATTGCATATTTTATATATATATATATAAATACTACACTATAACTGATCAATAATGAAGCTGGAATGCAAACACAGTGGTGTCTTAGATTCCAGGAGTATTTGCTACTTGTTACATGAAGAAGGTATCAGTGTCCCTATGCCACTTCTGAGCCATCACTGCACAATTTCTCCAGTTGAGAACAGCAACTAGAAAATACCTAATTTCTACACAAAGTAGTTCTGAGGTGTTGTCAGTTCTTTTGGGGGGAAGGGGGTGGGCAGGAGAGGGGGAACATGGGCATCATGACCAAGGAACAAACAGGGTCTCCATGTGTGCGTGTGTGGATGTACAACACACACATGGGTGCTTGCAAATCCTGAGTTCCAGGACCTGTCTTCTCAGCTGCTACACTTTACAGTGTCACTAATAATACAAAGACATATGGCACAAAGTTCACCCACAGATGCTCATCTTTTAGGCCAGGCTGAATCCAGCACCTGCACAGGACACATATCTTTAAATAGAAGCATGGCCTGTAAAAATTTGTCTTGCTTAAAGAGAGATGTGACATAAGGCCTTTTGGCACTAAGCAAAGGCATGAGCAAGTTACCAGGATCTGTGGTACAATAAGTTTTAAACTATACCAAATTACACAGAAGGTTCAGAGTAAAAGGGAGATTCAAACACCTCTGGGTTTAGAGAACATTGGTTAAGTGTCATACAGTGGCCCCTCCTCAGGGAAAATAAAAACAAACCAAAAATACAACACAAACCCCAAAACAAGAACACAGCATTAAGATCTGCCTTTCCCACAGTCCTGTCTTCTTCTTACAAGCATCTTTACATTGCCTCAAACTCATCGATTCTCTGCTTGGTGTTGCCTTGCCGGATCTGCCGCAGCGTCTTGTACTTGTCCCGTCCCTGGCGCATGTTCTCCGAGTGGATGATGTCGTTTTGGGTCCTCTTGTTCTCAACTAGGGCCTGGGCCAGGTCATCTGTCAGTGCCTGCAACACGAAGAGCAATAAATCCAGGTTATATGAGAGAAACTCTCAGCTCCTGTCAGTTGTGTTCTTTGGGGAGAGCTGACAGTTGTTAATGCCTGGACAGAGCAGTGACATGGATATGACCCAGGCTTTCCAAAATCATCATGGATGATTTAAACAATCTCAAAGCTTGAGCAATGAGAGTAATCATTATATACCTTGCCTTTATTTCAAACTTCCTATAGGAACTGTAAACAAAGAGAAACTGTCGTGCTTTGTGTGTTTAACCAAGTGTCCAGGGCTGCTTGTTTCAATTCCTCTGCCTCCTGCAAGCAGTGCTTACCCTCAGCTGGCTCTGCACACGTGCATTCTTCTCAGCCTCAGTGATGCGCTTCTCCTCGTTGCGGTCGTTCTTGATGCCCTCACTGGAGAACTCGGCGCTGTAGGCGGAGTACTCGGAGCCCTCATCTTGCAAGGAGTCGTGGACGTGGTAGTTCACTGGCTCATAGACAGGGGGTGGGGGTGGAGGTGGAGCAGTCATTACCAGGTGCAACTCCTCCTTGGTCTTTACCAGATCCTCCTGTGCTTCCCTGGCCTTTGGGAAAAGAGTGAAAAATACTTTAAAAGCATTTCTTGCTTTAAATCAGCTTAATGAACTCTTAAACGCTTATCTTCCTTGTTTTTTCAATCTACTATGGAAAATAAGAATTAAATGTCTGCAGCTGATGGTACTCTATTTTTAGAGAACTTTTTTTTTTTTTTTGCTAGGGATGCTATCATCATCAGCCACTGTGTAATGTGCAGGGGGTCTGAACAAAGAATATTCTTCCAATTAAACAGCCCAGGAAAAAGTTCTATGGAAAGCCACAATTTTCATCATTCCGTTCTCCATTTGAAGAGCTGTAGGCTGAAGACACACAGGTTCCACAGAGTAAGGATTTGGTAACCTAATCTGGCATTTTTAGTGCAATTACACACGAGGCAGCCACCTTCCCTGCTGCTGCAGTGGTTCTGCCCTCCCCTGTGTCTTACAGTGCACTGGGACCACCAGCACTCTGACTCTTGTGTGGTTTGTCTTTGGTTTTAGTGCAGCAGTTTATTAAACTCTCCTGATCCAGGTACCAGGAAGCCACTAACAACAGCATAAGCTCCTCAAAACAGATACCTGCATTGTGGCTGCATTTGCAGCATCCTCTCTTGATTGAGGTAATGTTTTCAGACGTTATATCATGGATTACATGCATCATTTACTCATGTGCGCTTTCCTCTCCAAGGCTCCAAGACAATGATCACAGTTTTAGATTTTATACAGGCTTTCATTCTGACTTTTGACTGAAGGGTTGTTGGAAGAAAGGTGTTTTTCTACATGCATTGCACATTCATCACAAGTTTGGTTTTCTTCACTGCTGTAAAGATGTTTGCCTCTATATGTTTGAGAAATCACACCAGGCTAAGCACCACAGTATGCTCTGCTTAAGCAGAGAACTTTGGAGCAGCTTGTAAAGCAGATACTCACTCTGATTTGCCACTCTTCAACCTCACTCTCTTTACGCTTCCTTGCCTCTTCGAGAAGTGCTATCTTGGCTGTATACTCTGCAAGCTCTGTAGCCTGTTGAATAAAATGAGAATTATAAGGACTCTTAAAAAAAACATGAACTCAAGCGAAAAACCAAACACAATAAAAAATACTGTTAACTCTAACAGAGACTGAATAGGAAACTAAGAACTAAAAATTAGATTGCTTATGATAGAAACCAGTGCCATAATGATGGTCCAAGACTTCACTGCACTATGTTTTTCCCTGGACATGATGGCTTTGCCTTACTCGAGGGCACAGTAACATGTGTATCTTGTTCTCAAAATAACTGGGTCTTACCAGCTGTTCCTGGCTCTTTATCTGGTCCATAGTTTGTCTCTCCAGCTCTTCCTTGGCCTGCAGAGCTGCCAAACGGTCAGCTTCCAGGCGTTCTGCCTCCTCCTGGGCCCGTTTCCTTTCCTCCTCCAGCTGAATGGCTCTTTGGATCTGATCTGACAGCTCTGCAAAGAGACAGATTACTGTGGTTAGTCCACAAGTCTGGTCAAAGCTAAGGAACTTCAATCTCTTAGGTAACTGCAGAAGTCATAACAGAACTTTACTCCAGTTTCCAATACTCCCTTCCCTGTGCTCCTCCAAAGTAATTATTTGCATCATACATCAAGTAACTGGATTCAGAAGTAGTCAGATGCACACTGTAATTAAATTTTCTGCAAGGTGTTTGCACTGAAGTCTGCAACATTGACATGACTCTGCTGCCCTTAATTGACAGTTTGCTGCAGGACCAGATATTGCTGCCTCCAATGTGTTCTTCTGTGCATTGAAACAGAAGCTTCCATTTCACTGCAAAGACTTGTCCCCAAAGTATTTTTTCTGTTAGGACTGAGTAAAAAGTACTTGAGGGCTGAACTCGCTCACTGTTGGAAGAGGCTGTGCTACTTAAATCCTCCTCGCAACAGGGGAAAACAGAGTCCCTGCCCTTTGGTTCCCAAATAAAATCTGCAGATTTTATGCTACTTTCATACTTTGGATGCACATTTGTACATTTACCTGTATAGGCAGACATTAGTAAGCCTTGCCAAGCGATCCCAGTGTCACCAGATTTAGGCAAGGCATGGGCAGCAACCCATACAATCCCTCTATGGAGCACAGTACATGGTCTGGTCAGCCAGGACAAGTACTTTACCTTTCTCTGCTTTCTGAGTCTTCACTTCATACTCTTGTAGCCTCACCAGCAGCTCCTCCTTCTCCCTCAGCATTTGCTCTTTCTCCCTCTCAATTGTCTCTCTCCTCCTCTTTTCATCTTCTAGTTGTTTCCTGTTAGAAACACATTTCTTGCTGGAAGCTCATTTGCAGACCCAAGCTACTGCCAGACAAGAAAGCTGGCTGGGAATCTCTCCAGGCAGCTCAATGGGAAAGTGACTGCCACGAAACAGGAGCCAGAAGACAGAAATAGGCCATTCCTTCATCTCTTCAGAATTTTTGCTCAGTTTTAGATACCTCATTTCATAAAAGCATTTGTATTTTTATTGGTTGCCACAGAAATGTAGAATACCAAATAGCTGCTAGACACTGCTAGAGAGGGAAAACAGGACTTGTATTGCAAGGCAGAGGAGCTGTAACTTTGTTACTTCTGCCATATGGACAGTCAAGAAGGTGTGAAAACAACAGCACTGAGGGAATGGAGACAAACAATCCACAAGTCCAGTAAAAGCAGCATGATTTCTTGAGTCATAAGCAACCTGCAGCCAGTGGTAGAATTGCTATTTCTTTTTCCCTGCCTGTAAGAGATCTCCCAGTTCCTTCTGTCTCTACAGTGTACACATATGTGCCCCCTGTGAAGGCTTCCCCTTACTCCCAGCCATCCCATGGCCCAGTACATAAATCAGGTACTCAAGAGTCAGGAAAACCCTTCTCTAGGTGCCCACCACCACACCAGAGCCTGCTGTGCCTTTATGTGCACATTTCCTTGCAGCCCAGGAGGCAGCAGCCAGGACAGCTGTGTGGGCTCCAGGGCTAAGCAGGAAGAGTAACACAGTCCCACTGCAGGACACCCCAAGTCCCTGCCTGTTCTCCATAGCTCCAGGGCCACACGTGCTCCTCCTGGGCCTGGGATGGCTCAGAGCCTCACCCACGTTACTGATCCCTGCCCAGCTGCTTGCTGAACCCTGGCACTTGGCTGTCATTTATTCCTGTCATGTCACATCAGCTGCCTGTGTCCAAGCCCACCTTTCCAGTTGCTTCTGGTGCTTCTCCTCCCGGGCCTGGGCTTTCATCTGCTGCACCTCGATGGTGTCGGGCTTCCTGCGCCGCATGTACAGCTCATGGTTGCCCATGCAGAGCTGCAGGATCCTCTTGTTAATTCTCAGACGAGGGGCATAAAACACAAAGTCCTAGGAGAGAGACACCACAGTCAGTTTTTTCCAAACACTCTTTCTCTTCTCCCAGCCAAATGTAGACAGAACATCTTGCCACTGATTTCATTCTAATCCAGACATACATGCAACGCCATTTAAACACACCAGCAGGGACTGCAAATATCATCTGAAGCCAAAACTATTGTGATTTATATTCTCCATTTAAAGTCTATATATAATTGACAAGTTACTCTTCTAGAAGAAGCATCTTTTAGAGAAAACCCCAGATTGATGAAGTCTCATTTAAACAGGGATTGTTAGATGTTGCAGAAGGTTCTGGCTTGGCAGGTCTGGACAACACACAGACCTCTAGTATTGAGTAGTTTGTCACTTTGCAATTTTGTGACTGCAAGACAAAGAGCAAACTACAAATGTAACTTTGTAGAAATTCTTGATCTATCTGAATCGACATTCAAGGCCCCGTGTGTTTTTTCCGAGAAAAATGCCTTTCAATATAATTTTCTGTTCCATGGCATTTCCTAGTTAAGTTGACCTAGGCTGTTACAAGAGTGTCAAATGAAAACCAATTTTTTAACCACCAACCACATGGGTTATTTGGAATATCAGGTTGCAGACAGTAACAAAACACAAGAGATTCTAAAAATTCTGGTTCAGTAAAAAGGACATTCCCAAATTTCTTATTATCTGTCTTATAATCAGACTTTTACAGAAACTATAAAGCAGACAGGCTGTTCTAGAAGAAAAACCGCTAAGGAAGGAATGTGGAGGGCCCAAGTTCATTATCTCCCTGATGATTTTTCTCAGTCCACAACCACACACATTTACAACACAGTCTAAACTTACACAGGAGATAAACATCCTTGTGCTTTTTCTGTGTACTACATGGATAGTGGGCAAGCTGCCACATTACCACCCCAATCCAGTGCCCATTCCTTGCAATTACTCTCCTATGGATTGCCTCACTGTTAGCAAGAGATGGAACCAGGAATGCAAGCAATGATCATGTTTTTAATTGCCTGAGCTCAGAAGCACAACTGTGGCTATCTCTGGGAAAACCAGAAGTCACACTAAGCAATTAAAAGCTCTCCCTAAGTGATATTAAGAGGAATATGCTGACAAAGACTGATTTTCTTCAATGCATTTCCCTAATGCACCTGCAGAAGAGGCAGTCAGGGCAGTGTGTTGTGCTCTCCCACTAAATCCTGCCAGAGCCATTCCAAGGTGCACAGGTCTGATCCTGATAATTGTGACAGTAAGCTGCTCATCCAACCTCTCACTTCTGACAAGTAATTGTAAAAACAAACAGTTTGTGCACATTGTGATGAACAGGTCCTGTGCTGAGGCAAAGCACACTTACATGGAAGTAAATACTGAGGGTATGGACGGTGCTTGCATTTGTCAGTTAAGGCCATAATCAAGGGATGAAACATTCAAACATAAATATAAAAGAATCTCTTTCATTCCTCATCCCCAGCCTACCCCAGATCTCACACAACTGGGAGAATTGCACCTTGATGTTTTAAAGATAATGTGCTGAAGATCTTTGAGTATATGGGCAGACAAAGCCAAAAAATTAAAAAGCTTATCCTGGGCAAGGTGTCACAGGGCTTTACACTTTACATTACTGTCAACTTAAACACAGGCATGTAGAATCCTCCAAATTAAAAGAGAGCTTCCAACCCACAACTTGTGGACTGAGTATTTTGCTGTAGTTATAATGCCTGCCTTTTTAAAAGGAGACACAAGCATACAAAAAAACCCAGACAACTTCCTGAATACTCAAAATTAGCATCCAGGTAAATTCTTCTTTTAGGCACAGCTTTAAACATAACACCAGCCAGAGGGAAAATAACAATTGACAGAGAAGGAGGAAACATAACAGAGGTTTTCAATGCTAACACCTTTCTGTACCAGCCTTTTGCAAGCCTTCCATTTCAAACTCAGATTTACACTTTGGAGAGTGGGTGGCAAGTTGTGATCTGTGTTTTGTAATTATGCACAACATATGCAAGAGGCTTTTCTGCTGAGAAAAGCATGCCTGACAGACCAGCTTTCTGTCTCTGGGGAGTTTTGTTGGTTTTCACTAACACCACCACAGAAAACAGCTCCTCTCCCCCAGGTTCTTATCTGGGGGAAGGAAGAAATCCCTGCAGCACACAGTGCATTTGTATCCTTTAAATTCCTGGGAGGATCTTTTTTTGTCAGAGATATTTATAAGCTGTCATCCTTCACCAAAGCCAGGCTGCTTAATATTTCTCTGGGCTGTACTTCCCACTGAGGCCAAGTACTGGGGTGGGGGAAGAGCAGGGGAGGTCTTTCTCAACTACTCCAATAATTTCACAAGATAGACAGAATGACATCCACCTATACCAGTTATTCTACCTTACGTTCTCAACAGGTCAAAGTAACTAATTCCTCATGAAAATAACTCTGAAAACATACTTTTAAGTATTGAAAAGTAACATTCACAGGCAGCCACATTTCAGTTCTCCACCAAAGGCATATCCCTGAGATTTACTTTGGTGTTCAATAAAGTCAGTGAACACCATATTTTTATCTGTCAGTAGTGTGGAAATGAGCAGTGATGGATGGGAAGTCATATGTATCCATGTGGTTTTGCAGCAGCATTTGAACCCCTTCTGTAATTTTTTAAATGAACATTTTTTAATGTTTGTGGTTTTTAAATGACAAAAACCAAAACCAAAACAAAATTTACCTATCAGCTTCCATTCACTGAAAGATATGGAGAGAAGACTCTAAGAATTAGCAAAGAATCTCAAATTTGAGCATGAAGTTACCTGGTTTGCTACAAATAAAGGACTCTGCAGTGGTAAAACCCTTATCTTTTTCCACATTAGCTATCACTATCAGCCCTTCATTTATGTTACACAGAAAAAACAGCAGCTCTAAATACAAATACTTATTTTGCATCTAGAATATCTGCAGCTTTCTCCTCTCCCGAGACGACTTTATTTTGAGATGAAGCAATATCAATTGCTCATCTGCAGTACCCAGGAGTCCCTTCTAGATATACTTACTGGTGCCTTTTTGTCAATAGGCTTTATAACAAACTTCTTGTCATTGAAAGAGATGTTTCTGATTTCGCTCCAGGGGAACCCAATCTTCGGGGTTAGTCTGGAAAGAAGAAAAGCTTGTTTCAAGAGATGATGCAATAAACATTTTTCCTCCATATTGCTTCCAACACACATTCCCTTGGTGGAATGCAATGCTTCACAAAGCTTTCCCAACAGAGAGAAGACAGTAATTGAACCAGAATTCCACAGGGAGTAGGAAAAGCAGCCCAGTAACCTATCTTACTGAGTCTCTTCTCATTTTCATCAGCCATCCTACTGACCTTTGGCTATGTAAAATGGATGGTCTCTACTGAAGCCACATGCTCAACTGCTTTTAAGCTTGTTTCTTTTAATTCTGGGCCCCAAATCCACAGCATGCAGACTTTATGCGCAGTGCTTCCCTGCACAGGCCTCTCACACATCACAGGAGGCATAAGCCAAAGTGACTGAGCTGTTCCCCACACATTACAGCACCCATAGGCAAATCTACCCTGCTGTGTTACAGCTAGCCCAGCCACCTCCATGCTGCCTTCACTCTGAAGTGCTGGACAGGCATCATTGGTAGGAGAAGATTTATTTTCTTTTGTTTCACAGAATAGGTCAGGTTGGAAGGGACCACAGTGGTCATCTGGCCCAATCTCCCTGCTCAAGCAGGGTCATCCCAGAGCACATGGCACAGGATTGCATCCTGAATCCCTTCAGTCAGGGAGACTCCACAACCTCTCTGGGCAACCTGTTCCAGTGCATGCTCACCTGCACAGTAAAGAAGTTCTTCCTCACATTCAGGTGGGACTGCCTACGCATCAGTGTCTGGTCCTTGCCCCTTGTCCCATTACTCAGCACCACTGAGAGGAGCCTGGCTCCATCCTCTTGACACCCTCCCTTCAGATATCTCCTCCCCTGGATTACAGGCAAGGTTAGTAACAAAGGGCCCTGTTCTTTCCTTCCATACAAACTGCTCTTTCAGCCCATCCCATGAGTCACCAAGCAGAAGTTTACTCGCTGGTCATGCCATGAGCTGTGCACGTGGCTCCCCACTATTGAAAAGCTCTCCTATAAAGCAAAGGGCAAGATTCAGACTCCCAGCTCTTCCTCACTGCTGCGGAGTCCAGGTCTGGCGATTTGTCTGAAATTTTTCTATATGACTTGCTAAATATTTGAGATTTTCTTCTGCCTTAATTTCTCCAGACTCTTGCATATAAAAAGCATCTAGTTTGTCATGAGATCAAAAGTTTCTGAGCCATTTCAATACTTCACTTTCACACATCTGATCAGCTCTGCAGCAAGTTCTAATATCACAAGGACTTGTGCATTTGATTATAATAAAGTCCTCTAATTACAATAACCAAATATTTTAATATTTAATATCACATTATTATTTTTTAGTCTTTTCTTACCAAGAGAAGGTATATTCTCTAGAGATAGCTGTTAATGATTAAGAATTGTGTCTTATATAAAAAATAATACAAACAACCCCAATTCTAACCCCTCCATCATATGTATCTCTGTCACAATTATTCTTGCAAGTGATTTGAAGACACAAGTATTTAATGTTTAGCACTTACAGAAATGTTTATCATCACAGTGGATGACTCAAATTCTGTAAGAATTCTATGGAGCACATTGATTAAAGAAAAAAGAGCAATTTTGGGAGGAATTTCACTCATTGTCAAAGAGATGGAAAGCTACTGAAACAAAAGATTTTGCTGAGTCCAAGCACAAAAAAATCCCTTGCTTCATTTAAATTCAGACATCAAGAAAAAAAACTCGCCCTCTTCAGAACTTTCCACTCCCTAACCTCTAACTCAACTGCAAGATTATGCAACAATGTGTGTGTGTAACATTAAGAACTGTAAAGAAAATCATTTGATTAGACTAAGATTAACTAATTACTCCAGCCTCCATCACATTAGTACAAGTGCTTAAATCCTAGATAATACTGTATGACAGACAACTAAAATAATTCACTCATTAGTAAGTTCTACTGCAGATTCTTCCTTTTAATGAAGGAAAATAAAAAGCTTGAATATACCTAGAAACAGGACATTGACATGTGCTGCAGTGTAGAGGCTCACACATCTACAGCAGGACTTCATTTTCCTCATGTTAAACTTCAACAACAAAATCTCTGCTTCTTCACCTTTGCCCTCAGTCCCTAAACTTTGCACCCACAAACCAGAGGTGCCATACACATTACTATTTTTCTAGTCCCCATATCTGCTGGAAAGACGTAATTATATAGTGGCAAGAGTTACAGCAGAAATAAGCAGTTTATTCCAGCACTGTATTTGTTTTGCAAACGCTCTCGATAGGTCTTTACAGTCAATGGCTACACTCAGCTTCTGCAGCTCGAAAAACCTGTTTGTGTGACCATGGTTACATAGCAAGACCAGTCATTCAAGAAGTATTACATGAGCGAAACTACTTCTCTTTCAAGTGACACTCCTTGTTTTCTGGGTGACAGCACATATTAGCATTGCAGAAAAGACTGCCTTTCTCTTTGCCTTATCAACAGAAGATCCAGAGAGTTCCAATTAATATTTGGGTTGCATTCAAAGGTTTTTGGAGGCTAAGATGTTGAACAGGTGAAATTCCTTCTGTATTTCAGTGACAGTCTGTTACAAATTAGTGACATGAAACAAAGATTTAAAACATCGGGGAGAGGAAAAGAAAGCAGTCTAGACAGCAATGCTCCATCTAAAAAATATCTATTTTAACTCCCTTCAATCCTTCAGTTGCAGAGTATTAGAAGAGACTAGCAGGCTTAGACACAGCTGTTCTCACCTTCTTATTATGTTTATTTATAGATGTAGTCTATCATTTCCCACCTACTATCCAATTAATAATGGCTCTGCCTTTACCAGAAGGGCTGATTAAAACTGTGTGTACCTCAGCAAGCCCTCATTTCATTCCTTTTTCACAGTAACTATATAGGTTAGCCTCTCCCTGGGTTCTGGGTGGCACCCTGCTTTGCTTTTGTGTCCACCCCATAATCTGTCTTTTTCAGAACTGGGCAGCTGCACACACATCCATCATTAACTTCAGGATATGAGTGTCCTTGGGTGTCTGAACACTGCAGATACCTTAGCCTAGCCAAGTTCTCATGGCCACTGATGGCAAACCTGGTGACCTGACTCAAGGAAAAGCCTGGTCAACTCCTCAGTTCAGGATTCAGCTCCAGCACTGTGCACGATTATGAAGATGGCATTGTACAACTGACATCTCTCTTTACACAGCAGGTAGTGTTAGCAGGTCAGGAAAGACATGAAAGCACAAGGGATGTGAAAGCTCATTTCCTAGCTTCACCTACTGATCCAAAATTGGAACACAAGCATTCCTGTAAACAAGAAATGTCCCATACCAGCCCTTTTTGGAAGATCAGAGGTAAAAACAAAAGACTTACTTATCATCCTTTTCATAGATGTTGAGCCCCAAGGCATCGACCCCCAACCAAAGGTCAGTTCCTTTCTTATTCTTGATTTCAAAGTAGTTGATTCCATACATCTCCAGGTCTTGGGCAATCTTCAAGTATTCCAGCATGGCACTCTCTCTGATTGAGACAGGAAAAAGTCAGGTAAATGGGAAAACAACATCTGCTCTATCTCAGAAACCACAAACACCTCAGAAGAAGAAAAAAACTTTTTCCTAAGCCTCACCTCAAACACAGAAGTTAAAACTGAACATTCACCATTTAGGATTCACTTTAGAAGTTACGATATCACATCTATGAGCACTCACACAGAATATTCCCATATACCAATCCCTAGTATTTCCAGACAGAAAATCAGCAACATTCACCTCTCTCAGCATTTGCCTTTGTCTCGGGGTACAGTGAGTAGGAAAGGCACAGGATCTGAGCTTTCCCCATCGGTCAATGCAAATGCTTCAATGACTAAGGTTTGACATACACCTTTACTCTTTTTTTCCACTCAAAGCTATCACTAATAAAACGTGCACAGGTCCAAGATCTTCACAAAGCCACACTGTTCTCAGCACCAGTACAAACTATACTACTGTACTTTACCATGTGATTCAATACTGAACTAAAAAATGCACACCAGGAGTAGGCTCACACAGGCAACTCAGAGTTTAAACCAGAGACTAACAAAACCATATTGTAAAAATACAAACTTAAGGTAAGCAAACAAGCAGCAAGCTGACCAGCCCAAGGACCAACACAAAACACTCACTTGAGCATGCCACTGTGCTCAGCATGCCACACCTGGATCCGTTCTTCCCACTGCTCTCTGGAGAGTTTATGCTGGTCCATCACCCTACACAAGGAAACAGGTATCAGCAAGATTAGATGTTCTGCAGTATCCACTGATGGTGATCTTTGCTTCAGTCTTACTCTCATCCTGGAGGAAGCCTTACTGTAGCCAGAAGGAAAACCCTACCCAGAGCAATTCGGAATGAGCAATAACCCTCTCCAAAGCCTTTCTGGTCACTGACCAGACACATGAGAGGTATAAGGAAAACCCTGCAAACAAACCACACATAGACTGTAGACACCAGGGGATTAAAGCAAAGCAAAAGTTGGTGCAATTCCTGGACTTAAATATTGCTGCAGTGTCATCAGGAGGGGTAAACAGAAGCCATTGGTCTGATAACATCCACTAATCCTGTGTGGGGATGGACTGTGTAGCCACAAGACATGCTTTCCACGTACAAGTTTTTTAGGACTGTACATTAGGATTAAGGACACACAACCCAACCTTCTTCAGGAATGACGTATTCTTGACTTAATGCTGCTCCTTCCTTCTTAAAGAGGAGACATTCATACTGCCACAGTTCCCAGCATGGCAACAGTGTTTAAGAAATAAAAGCTGAATACAAAACTATATTTCCTCTCTAGCCAACCCAAGGAAAAGCAAAAACATACTCAAACATGACAGGTAGAAATAAAATAAGGGAAAAACCCAATTATACACAATTCAATCAAAAAACAAAACAAAACAAAAAAAAACCCCCCAAAAAACCCAACAAAAAAAACCCACCAAAAAAACCCACAAAAACCCCAAACAAAAGTGCTCTCAAATGAAACTCTTTGCATTTAACTAGGATTCAAATTTTAAAAATAAAGAAAAAGAGAGACCGCATCAGTTAATTCCTTCACCTTTGGGGGATCAGACGCTCTGAATTGAGGTATCCAGGCTTGTGCACCTCTTTGTTGTAATCTCCAAATTTGGCCTGCACAGCATAGGAGCCAAGAAGTACTGCTGTTTCAGGAGGACAGTAGATCTCATCACTGAGGATTCCTTCCTTCACCTGCAGGAAGAAGAGCTTCTGCGTGATGTCCTGAATTAGCTCTTCAGACACATCCTCTGGGAAGAACTTGGCACGGAATCTGAACTGGAGAGGATTCTCCTTTCTGATTTCTTGAGCAGAAACCTGAGGACAGAGGTGACACCACAACTGAGCAGGTGGGTTTTTTTGCAAACAATAGAATATATTGCTTTTACACAGGAAAAAGAATTTGGGGCATTTGTCATACAAGGTGAGTAACTGGCAACTCCTCTGTGGGATCCCTTAATTCTGGCTGCTTACTGGTAGGAGAGAACATGGGAGAAATGTATTATGTTTTCTGACTAAGCCAGTTAAAGCCTGTTTGTACAGCAAACACTGGTCACTGGAGAATGATTTACTATGCTGTATCAGACTGCAAACCCACCCAGTACTGTGTGTGTTTGACAGAGAACAGCCCCCGACATGAAACAGGTGTGTCATCGAGAAAAGCAGTTCATGCCCTCATAAGAGCTGGGAATACACAAAACAGGAGCACATCAGAGGCGTCAGCACTTGACTACCAGTCTGACAGTGCCTCTTTTCCAATTAACACACAACTGATCCTGCACAGGCAGGGCTTAAGCCCATTGTCAGCCAAGGTGCTCCTCCAAGCACAGAAAGCACAGCTGCTTCCTCCCAACAAAGTACAGTATCAAGGTGCTGCTGCACATCTGGCAAATGCTTCCTGCAACTCAGAGTGAAAGAGCAGACTTCTGCCATGCCACCTTCTGCCATCCTCACCCATGGAATCACAATGTTATCTCTAAAAACAATCCTGGAATTATGAAAATTAGGACACAATCAACAGCAGGCACAGGTGTATAAAGTTGCAGCCAATAACACATCAGGAATCATACAATTTAACCTTTGGCCAGCAATTAGCCCAAAGTCAGTTACCTTTTTATCAAGCTTCAGCCAAGTCTGGAATCCTTTGTTGTCCACATACTGAAGACCAAAGTACCACACCTCTCGCAAACCTATGGTTTTAACCACCTGCAACAGAAAGGTAAAAAAGAAAAAGCTGTTGCAGGTAAAACTTCACTTGAGGTCCAGGTATCCTTTCGAGTCCCACATCACCTGTGATGGGTGCAGGCAACAGCTTAAACCTACTCATTTGGCATGTCTTAATTTCACCTTGTTGACAAAGATACATGTCTGCCATTGTAGATGACAATGACAGCACAGGCTAAGACACTTGTCCCACCCAGTTTCTAGAAGATGATAATCTTGGGGAAAACAGGTGAGACAAACAGCAAGTGACAGGCCACCAACTGCTAGACTGACACACTGGCAGCAGGTGGGGCTTCTGCTTGCTTTTATCTACTGACCCATCTTAAAACTGTACTTAGTGAAGCAGATGAATTATGTCACTAAAGTTTTTGGTGTGATGGTCTCTAATGGTATTAGTACTAATTACAACTAGGTAGCAGTACTAGTGGCTCAAGTGACCTTGTCTGGAGTCACCAGAGACTATTCCTTCTAGAGGAAGTAATTGAGAGGTGCTTCATACTGCTGCTGTGAGGCACTGAGAGTTAAAACAAGGTGCAAGTATTCTCAGTCAAGGTTATTATTTTTTTTAACTCCCCAAAAGGCTGAGTTCAGGAAGGACAAAAATACATCAATGCCCCCACATTAGGACAAGTTTAATTCCATGTATTATAAATACTAACCAGCTGAAAGATACAGAAACACTATCCATTGACTGGATGGTACACTTACTAGTAAAGCAGTCTTGTTTGGACATGTGACTTTTCCTCAGTGGAGGACAGAGCAAACAAGTCCCTGACCTTCACCTACTCTTGACAGCTTGTTCTTACGGCCAAGTGCTTGGCTGCCAACTCATCTACCTGCAAAACTGTGCTCTAGACACAGACAAAATATGTAAAGACCAACTACATACATAGCTGGATCACTTCCATGATGTTATTTGCAGAGTAGCCCCTCAAAAAGTGATGCAGGCATCACTACAGGAGCTCAGCTGAGTGGAAGGCAAGAAGTTTTTAAAATCACTTTGTGAGTTAGGGAAGTGTGACAGAGTTGAGAATGTGTAGTTACATGTGCTTCAACAAGTCTAAGACCTCAGCCAAGGATCTGTATCACCGCCACATTCACAGTATTGCTGGAGACACTCGGGCTGCAGAGCAGACTTGGGAGAAACAATGTTATGTTAGCTAAGATTAACTAGAGTTTATTAAAAAGACAATAAAACTCACCAATCCAATCAAAGAACAACAAAAAAACGCCTAAACCCCATGTCCTTTTAAAAGAAGAGCTGGGGTCTGAAAATAATTCAGCTTTTACTTGACTAAAATTCCTTTTCCCTTCTCCCTCAAAGAGGCTTGTTTCATCATGGAAGAGACAAGTTTTCTGACAGCTGGATGTATTTTTATGAAGTCTGGCAGAAAACCAGGGGCACGTTGAGTGTGGTACTTCCTGTTGCACAAAGGAGTGTTGCAAGTTTGTTAAAATAAAAAGTTGCATAAATCAAGCAGTTATCGATCTCTGAATGTCTCTTACAAGAGAAAAAGTGCACTTCCTAAAAAGAGTTAGAAAGTTTGTCGAAATTATGACCCCTCAAGCTCTTCCCAAAACTTAAAAGCAAGGAAGGAGAAAGTATTAAGCTAAACTTCATAATTTGACTGTTTGAGTTTCGATAGAAAGAACAAAGAGTGTTTTAGCCTGTACTGGAAAATGGTCTGTAAACTTCCTCCATGGTAAAACAAGGAAGAAATAAGAAATGAGGCATTATATAGAAGATGAGAGACACCTCCTCTTCTTCCCCAAATGCATGAAGCAGCAAATTTTGAGTCTGCCCATTCCATCCAGTTATGCATTCACTTCCAGAAAGTGCCAGTTATACTCTCCTCCATTTGAATTTCTTTTAATCATGTTCAGGAGGGCAAATGGCTACCTGGAATATACTCCAGGCAGCTGTGGAGTGAACTGGATTGGTTTTTGGGACACCTCAGATCTCACTGCAGCATAAACTCTGTACAGGACTGCCTTGAGTGGAGCAGAACTTAATATTCACAGGTTTCCACTATTTTCCCTCTCCTGTATAAAGAGCTATAGTACAGCTTACATTCAGGATACAGTCATGCTAGCAAAGCCTAAAACATAAGGGCCCTGCCACAGTTGCTCTGCTAGCTGACAACCAGGCCAAGAAATCACCCTGTAGTTATTTTTAAAAATAGCTTGCTTCTTCAAAACCTCTACAGTGGTTCTGTAGTTCCAGTTGAGCCACTCCCCATACCTGTGAAAACCTGTTGCCTCCACAACTTTATCTAAGTGTAAACTCCACCTGAGATAAGGACCTAGTGAAAGGCTTGCTCAACAGAACTGAAGAGAGAATGTATAGTCTTCACCTTTTGTGGTTTTGTGCTGCACAATTCTACCTCAGCCTTCCCTTGATATGCAGAAGTACACCCCAACAAGGTATGAAATACGGATAAGGATTTCCAAACACAGGTTTTAAACCCGTGCCACTGGATATAAGGAGCAAACCTCCGTGAGGAGGTCTATTCCAATCATGCACTAAGTGCTGCAATAAGCATTCTTCAGAAATCCCAAAGTATCCAGAGAGCAAGTTAAATTGAAGTATCTTGAATCTAAAAATCCTGCCTTTTCCATATTCTCAGGATTTTGAACTCCCCAGCTGAAAGCAGAGAAAGTAATTTCTCTTCTGCCAGAGAGATGACCCGGACTCTGAACAGATGTAAACATTAGTTAATATATGTGGAGAAGGGAAGTACTTGTTGAATGCTTGCGATAAGGACATACTTACAGTCTAATCTAAAGCATTGCTTTTAAAAACCTGGCTTTCTGTAATTTGGATTTTCATACTGTTGGAGATAAAATCAATTTTTCTGTTTTGGATTAACATGAAAGGGCTGGGGGAAGAAGTTACTCTGATGCCATGGTGATCAGCATGAATAGAATCATAGAATGGCCTGGGTTGGAAGAGATCTTAAAGGTCATCTAGTTCCACCCCACTGCCATGCACAGGGACACCTTCCACTAGACCAGATTGCTCAGAGCTCCATCCAAGCAGGCCTTGAACACTTCCAGGGTTCCAGCATCCACAGCTTCTCTGGGCAACCTGTTCCAGTGCCTCACTACCATCACAGTAAAGAATTTCTTCCTTATATCTAGTCTAAACCTGCTTCTTTCCATTTGAATCCATTCCCCCTTGCTCTGTCACTACATGCCCTTGTAAACAGCCTCTCTCCAACCATTTGAGAGTTCCTTTCAGGTACTGGAAAGCTGCAGTTAGGTCACCCTAAAGCCTTCTCCAGGCTGAATAATCCCAATTCTCAGCCATTCCTTGTAGGAGAGGTGATCCATCTCCCTCATCAGTTTCGTGACTCTCCTCTTGAAGATCAAACAGCAGGTACTGGTTCCATAAAAATGCTGGGGATTTGTTTGCTTGTTTTCATTTTGTTTTTTGGGTTGGGTTTTTTTTTTTGGGGGGGGCGTTCCAGAGCAGTAAGTAAATTTTTTTTTCCGCTAAAATCTAGGCCTTGCTTCAGTTTTATAACAGCAAGCTACTTAAGTTGATAATAAGGAAATTTCACAAATAGCACAGTTTGTTTTAGTTGTCTTTATCTGACCTTTGCAGGTCCATCTTCAAACAGACCTATCTATTGTTAAAGCAGTAACAGGAAGGGTAACAATAATGGAGGACAGTCCTGGCCACTCAAGCCCTGCACTTCACTGGGAATCCCTGAAGGCAGGCTGCACTAATCTCTGCTCAGTCCTGCTGCACAGGGGCTTCTTACAAGGCATGTTGCCTGTAAATGCTGCACAGAGATCACAAATTTGTTTGGTTTTCCAGTATTTTGACAAACTCAAACACCTGTGGCAAGTGGTTCCTTGAACCCAGTATTTGAATGAATGCAGCCATGCCAACGCCCTCATCAGCCACCTGAAGACCTGATTCTGAAGAGTTTTACGCACAAGAGAACATTTCAACCTAAGAAGTTAATCACTATAGAAGAGCTAAGCAGTATTTCAAAGGAAGAGGTACATTTTTACATGCTACCTATGATGTCTAAATATTTTATATCCCTTGTGACAGTTCATCATCCAACATGCTAGGAAGACAGGCTTCACTGGAACATAACATACCTGCAAGGGTTTTTTGCTTTTATCTTTTACTGTAATGGAATTTAGACATATTAATTGAGACTGGGGCCATTTGATTAGGAGGTAGAGAGAAGAAAGATAGGTTTGGAATCCAGTCTTAAGAAAACACTATAGTCCAAGACATACTCTAAAATTAAACAAGAGCCCACACCAACCCTTCACCGACCTGGTCAAACAGCTGTTTGCCTGTAGTGTTTGGCTGGATGGCAAACTCCAGCTCTGCATCCATCGTAACAACTCGAACGTTGATCTAAGGAAAAAACAACAAAAAGCATTGTTTAAGATGCACTGAAAGTTATTTCTAGGTGTTAACACAGTACTTTGTGTACAAGAGTCTCCATGCTTTGATGCACTCCCATAACCTCTATAATAAATACACTTAAGCCTCAATTAGAATCATGTTATCACACCAGCAAACTTAATTGGGGCACTCATTCTGCTGTTTTAATCAAATTGCTCCACAGGTTTTCCTACTCAACACAGGATTGGACAGATCTTCTGGTTCAACAGGAGGGTATTTCAGACCTGACCCTTTCCAGGCCTAAACCCTCTTGGACTAAGACCTACTGTGAGTGCATAGTATAGCTGCCTGCAGGCCATCCCTTGGATTACGAAAGGCTCTAATGACTAAATTAAATTTAAGACTTATAATTTAACTTCCATTTATATTAGAGCTGGAATTAATCTGAGGTTTTAAAGGCAAAAGGCTGCAGATTATTCTTATAAAGCAATCAGCATTAACCTGATAAACATTCATTCTTTCCCTCATAAAAATCTACTCAGCACATAAAAACAGCAGTAACAGGTACTGGATGATACTACAGGGCAGGAGTTCAATAAGCTCTTGCTGACAGTGAAGAAACAACATAACCAGATTTACTGCAATGGCACTAGACTGCAAGAGAGAAGTTACTACTGAATGCAGAAGGCAAGAGTGTTTAATGACTAGAAAAAGTCTATTAGCAGTTAACCAGGATGTAAAAGCAGCAACTAATCTTGCAGAGAATGGCATAAGGACTGGTAAAACAGCAAATCAGGAAAGGATTATCTCCAACTGTTCTTATATAGCTTGCAATATTATACTACTTCTCAAAAAAACCAACAATCCCAGAACAAATCTAAAACCCCAAACACGTATGATTGTGTAGTATAGTTATGCTAACAACTAGCTTTTTAGCTCTGTATTTTAAAGAAAAGGAACAAAAAAGCAGACATGTAAACACAAGGTCAGACAACAAGTAATGTAGAGGCAGATGAGATTTCATGATAATTTCCCAACAATTTGTAAATGTCACATTACAGAAAGCCAAGGCTAAGAGACCAGGAGAACCTGGCACACATCTGAATAAATGAGAAGTAAAAGAATCACTCACTACAAAGCTTTGGCCTTCAGCAATTCCCAGCAACTTAATTATGTATGTTTAAACTCTAGGATACATGTCAGGTGTAACAAGGTTACATGTAACACAGAACTGTGAACAAAACAAGTTGCTTCAGGTAGTTTTAGTATATTATGAAGCTTCGCACTGCTTTTTCAGTGAGACACTGAATGTTTAACCAGCCTTCTTCAGTTTAGTGGTGCACCTGGCAATGTTAGGTTAATGGTTGCACTTGATCTTAGAGATACTTTCCAAACCAAATGATTCTATGAAGGCATCAAGTATCTTTATAGAGTTGTTTCTTTTCTTCTGTTTCCACATGACAGAGGACCCTCCCAAAGAAAGACCACTGAAGGCAGTTTCCAAGTCACAGGATCCCAGAACTGAATCAGAGAAGATGACTTAGTGATGCCACTTTCAAGCCGTGTTTTTAAAGCACTGTCCTTTAAATTAGGACTTTAAAAAATTTCTCTAAATATAAGATGGAAGAACAAGCAAGAAGGTAAAATGAGTTCTTGGAAAACCTAACTGTAGCATTTGGGATCATAATGGAGCATGGAATTATGCTTAAGGTTTTCCTCCTGTGCCTTAAGAACCAAAGGTTTCCCAAGAAATGTTTCCAGTGTAGGAAGGGAGGAGAAGTTCAGATATCAAGTTCTCTATAACAGCAAGTCTGCAATTCAAAGATGTGACCTTAAAAAACACCTGTTGCTTAATCCCTCTCAACAATAAATCCCTAATCATATTCTAATCCCTTTCTACTCACTTCAAGAAAACATATGCTCATCGTCTTCAGATTTGTGCTGTGGAAGTTATTTGTACTTCTGGCTGAAACACCACAGAAGTGTAAAATAAGTATCACTTTACAAGCTAAAAAACTTAAAAGGAGCTGCTTCTTACTCCTTACCAGAAAACCTGCAGAATGCTGGCTGAGTGCAAAATTCCAGCTCGCACCAGTATGTCTTTTCCTCTATCTCTCCTTAGTGGTTATCTGCTAGTAAAAAAAGTTAAACTCCCTAGTCCTGTTTTACTACAACTGTCAAAGACTGTAGGAGCAGCTACATAGTGAGCTATTTAGTGCTAAAGCCATTTAGCTGCTACATATTTTAAGAATTATTTTAGCATTAAGACAAAAATTGTAATAATCTGCTTTTCCACTTCAATCATTTAAAGCCAGAAGCATGCAGGAACATGACTACTTGGATAACCAAATAGCTTTCAAGGACACTTCAGGCCTGCAGTAAAGGTTAATTTCTGTGTTCTTTAAGGGCTGCATAACCATCAGGACAAAGAGGAATTGCCCTGGTGTGCCCTCAGACAAACTGCCAGCCACATGACTGGCAGAGCAAGAAGAGACAGGGCTTTCTGTCCCATCAATGAGTTGATGGCTGCCTGGGAATATCCTTTGAGTCTCTTTCCTGCCCTGTTAAGCCCTCCTGCTTCTCATCTCCAAACCCTAGCCTTGACTTCCAGAACACAGTGGTTTTAACAGTGTTTCTAAATGGATGCCCTACAACCACTCCATAAGCTTTTAGCCACAGAAAAACTCGTAGTTAAGCAGCAAACAGAGCATAACCCATATGAAACCCTGGTTTAGACAGCCTGAAGAAGCCTTGATGCCTGTTACACTGAGAGTCGATCAGTTTGGCACTCAGCTCAGAGCAGATGCAACTCCCCATGGCGCCAAGACGATTAAATCAACACACAAGGTGCTAACCAATACAGGTATTGTTGGAGAGGAAAACAGCAAACAACTCAAACTAATTTCCATGAGAAACAAAAAGAGGAAGGTACAGTTACGACAACTTTCACAAGTGAAGTTCTGCTCACCCTGTCTAGGCAAGGCGTGTCCTTTGTAAGATCCTACCAAGTCCTGGCAATAATCCAGGACAATGTTGAAGCCATAATCAAAATGAAAACAGCTTTTCATTTTTAAGAGCACAAAGGTGTGGAGGGAAGAGAACAGCACATGGCTGTTATACATGAAATAAGGGTTATATTAAAAAATATGTGCATTTATGCACAAAGCATGCTAAAAATCCTGGACAGTAAGATGTGGCTTCTTTCTTGATAGGCCAATGTCATAACACTTTAGTATTCTGGGGGTTGGAAATAGATTATAGTAAGGTCCCTTTCAACCTTAACTATTCAATAATTCTACTTTTATGTCTGAGGTTAACACACTTAAAATGAAAAATAGGGCATTTAAGATTTGCTTGTGCATACAAAAACACTACAGAACACGAGTTTTTCCTCTTCCCCTGTCTTAGGATGCATAAAATTGCTAAAAAATTTGATCCAGAAGGGGAAAAGCATGCTGTTGAAAAGGCAATGCCATTTGCATTAAAAGGAAAAACTCTCCATGCAGCTGAAGAACTTAAGACACTGAAAGACTGAACACCAGTTCCATGACTGCATACTGGAATGTAACATGTTAGCTACCTTATCAACTCGAGCAAGAGAATAGAAGATGAACGCCAGAGCTAGAGAGAACTTCAGAGTAGTTTAAATGGTTGTAACACTATGGAAAGCAATAGTAGTTACAATGGAGTCTTGTGTGCTTTAGCAATGCCCTTAAAGTCATGCATTTGTTCTTTTGTTGTCGCTAAAACAACATCTTTTCTAATGCTAAGTCAGTAGATCAATCTGTGGGGCAGGTGCAGCCTTTCATAGTCCGTGCACATCGGTAGAGTGACTTGAAAAATTAAAGTGCCATTTGAAAAACATTCAGATAACACTCTCTTAAGGAGGCAACACACTGCCAATCATCTGAGTGGCACCACCTCTGTGGAAGAGTCAAGACCTAGATAGGAACCCAAGAAGACATTACCTCTTAAACCCCATTTCTCACAAACACCCAGTTTTTAACTACAAATGCACAGCTGCAGTTTTTTCTAACATTGGATTCTTGAGCACCTTGATGCAGAACCAGTCTCTGACTGCAGGCAACACGGTATCTTTGAAGTTAACCATCCCTCTGCTGATACTGCAGTTCCAGTGAAAAACATCCCTCACTAAAGGGAAAAGGGCAGAGAGAACAGGGAAAAAACAAACTCACAGCTCTCCGACACACTATGCTATTGTGGACGTCTTGCACCCTGATGCATGTAATCTAATAGTTCACTTGCATAATAAAATAGTTCAGTGAAACCATGAAGTTGTGCAAGTCATTTAAATAAGACCATACAATTTATTTTCTATGAACACATAAGATAAAGGGCACTAAATACCAACTTTTACCCATTAACACAGGACAAACCGGTACTTAACTGTGTCACTTATCATTATCATTAGGCAGGTCTAAATGCCTTAGACAATGCTCAGGAATGTTTTCTTCCTCTTTCCAAGCAGGAAGAAAGACCAGAGTCTCCTAAACAGCAGGTTTCCAAGCACGGATCGTTCCAAGTGGTGGCAATTAGCACTGGAGAAACCTGGATAGACATGTCTTGTTTCTTCAGTCTCTGGTGTCTGGAAATCCCAGGAGTCACTTGTACATTTAAGCAAATCAGCCACATTCTGAAGTGCTGTACTGCACAGCACATTCCATGAAAAACAGCATGCAGAGCTGTTAAGCCTTCTTGCACACACAGAGACTGTATGGATATGGACTTGCTTGTGCTGAAGGAATACCGAATTCTTAACAAGGAGGAAACAGTGGTATTAATAATAGTATTAAGAAAACAGTAGCATTTATCCTCACTTCTGCAGGTCTACTCTTTCACCAAGCAAGCAGCAACTAGTAATGGAACAAATAACAGGCAAGGTTCTTGGCCTGGGCTGTAATGCATCTGCAAGGACAAAGTAATCTCATTTTGACCTTAGCAACCAGAGCTGTTCATAGACGCATGTAGTGATTAAGTATCTGGTAATAGGAAAAACAACTTCATGTAGCAGCATCAGAAGGGCACTAAAACTGCTCTCTACTCTTCCACATTCCACTCAGTAGTGTTCACTGGTTCGAAGTCCAACAACAAAGAAAGATATTGTCCTAATGGATGGAGTAACTGTTGTCCCAGCTCCTGGAAACTGTTATGGGATAATTTTCAACTTTGACGAGGGAAAAAAAATCCTAGCGGCTTCAGAGCTAATCTGCTAACACTTCAGCATCTGCATTCCTCTGTCCTCCACAAGTTGCTTCAGTCAACAGGTAATGGTTCAGAGACTGTGCAGAGAAGACAACTCTGAGAAGGTAAGCAGCACAAGTAACACAGAAGCAACTGCAGAAATATCAGTTCAATTTATGATATACTTCCGAAGAATTTATGAACACCAGCATATCAAGAACACAATATTTGGAGACAATTCTGTTTCTTCTCTGACAGAATAACCTGCGTGATGGATCAAATAACATCTAACAACATATTTGATGTGGTGCCATACAACACGTAGGCATGCAACAAATGTGAGCCATGTGAAATTACAACCAAATGACAAGTTGTGCACCGACATTCTCCATAGCTTCTTTCAGAGCAGGAGACAAACGTCATGAATATCAAGCAAATGTTCAATTCCATTTGCTGCTGCAGGATTGCCAAAACACAGCTTCCCTCTCAGGTGGGCTCAGCACCTTCATCTTGCTGCAACTACTGCAGGGACACATATTCTGACCTTTTCCTGCCATGCCAAGGTCTTGAAAAGGGGATGTAAGTGTGGTGGGATTAAGGGAGTATGAAAACAAAGTTTTCTCACAATCCTTGGAAGATAGAGTGCACTTACAAGACCATGAACAGCACCCAGTCAAGAACAAAATAAGTCTTTTGGGAGGACAGGGCTGGAATTCAAAGATGTTGGTAGGTCTGAAAAATAGCTACAAGTGTTACACTTGAGATGTGAGAATGGACAAGAGGCAGAGATGAACAAATTACAGGCTTGCAAACAATGGGCTACAGCAGGACTGTAGACAAGGATGTGGTTTATTATAATCCCCAGAAAAAACACCACATTTCCTGGTGTGATGCTATTACATAGAAGGGAAAATTACATTCATGAGTGTATTTGTCACCGGAAGCATCACAGAAGGTGACTATTCTGTTCTGCCTGCCTGATGACTTGCTAGATGGAATGCTGTCATCCAAATTTGAATGCTTCTTTTGGAAGGGGGCATGTTAATCAAGGAAAGTCTATACTGATCTACAGGTCAAGTGTTTCCTGGGTTGGCTGCCTAACAATTGCCAGTTGGGTTTTTTTTTTTAAATCTGTGTGTGTTTGGACCTTTTTATTTGTTTGTGGGGGTTTTCTGTTCGTTTCATATTTTTAAACATGTCACTGATCCCTTTCCAAATGGGAGTTATCTGAAACCTGCCACATTTTATATAGAAGACTATATAAACTTCTAAACCCACATGGAGAAAACCAGCAAAATGCCCTCTTATTGCAGGCTGGGTAACATGACAAGAAACAATAATTGCTGGAGTGGTAAGATATTATGATATTACATAGCCACTTCCATGCAGCCTTCAGAAAACACAGGTCCAAGTCCTTCCTAGAGCTACATTTTTATCATTTAAAGGATGTTCAAAAACCTGAAACGACAAGGCAAATGACAGACTCACCATTTCTCTTCTGGGGGAAGGAAAATCTGATTCCTATGAGAATGGGAAAGAACTGCACAGCCCAGCAATGAAGAAAGCCTTTCCCACGCTCCTCCCCTGCTCCCATAGCTGAACCTCTCATGCACTGCCTGCCCTACACAGAGCATTTCAGAGAGGGCAGTGGCAGCACAGCACAGCAGCCATGAGCCTTCCCTTGAACACTGGAGAGCAGTTTGCTGACAAGGAAGAAAAGAGCAGCTCACAAAATGTGAATAGAGGATGGCCTCACTGGCATCACCTTGGCTGACATGGCAAGCCAGTTGCACACATTTGACCGACCCAGTTTCTCAGCATACCATGCTAAATCAAAATACCCGTCTGTGAACTGAAGGACGTGTTCCATTTCAGATCTCATTGTGTTAAACATTGCTTCCTCATTGCAAATAAATGGGAACATAAGTCACGTTCCAATGGAATTCCTTAGAGTCTATGAAGCAGTTAGGTATTGCTGCATTTGCAACAGGTAAAATTAGAGCTGAGTAGGCTGGTCTTTGTTCCCTAAAACCTTGCTTACCTTCCCAGGAGAGGGAGAAATACCACTGAAGTTAAACTGAGTTGTACATAACAATCTATAATCTAGTAGTTACTTTAAAATTGTCCAGTACAATTGTTAGCCTTAACTACTAGTTAGCTTTAATGCAATAACTTGCAGAACCATATTTTTGGGGCTACTAGTCCTCAGTATTTAAGGATCAATAGCTATATCAGTTATACTTAACTGAAATTTCTTAAGTTTAGTCAAAGCAATAGGAGCCCAGGTATCTGCTGCTCTCATGTATGGTGAAAAACACTTCTGACTTCTTCTGTGGAAGTTTTTCGGAAGAGAAAGTACTTTGAGGGGAAGACAAGAAAAATTTTGGAGTGAAATCTGAAAGTTAGACTTCTGGATAAAGTGGAAGTAGGGGAAGGGGATTAATTTGATTCATATGAAAATCTTCAATACCCAGATGTGGAGAGTCATCCAGAAATTCCAGTTTTAACAAAGCAGGTGGAATTTTCAGAATGAACTTCCCCCTCCCTGCCTACACACACAAACAGGTCACAAGAAAGCAAATCCATTGAGTTTGGTATTGCAGCCATGTCACTTAACTGTTCTTTGTAATATAGCATGAAACCGTCCTTATAATTAAACATGAACACAATCCTAGAATGCAAATTCAAACTTTTTTATGTTTAGATGTGCAGAAGATGCCAAACTAAATTACATGCCTATCTCAGTTCCCTTAATGAAGGCCTTCTATCTCTTCTGTCAGCATGTAATAACTGCATAGTAGGCATCTGCGTGAAAAATCAAGAAGGAGCCATGGCTGCAATTCAGTTCTTTATCTTAGGTCAAGCAATAACACTTTGCATGCCAAAAGATCATAAAGATTTCATGCAGGCGTGGCAAGTGCAAGTGACAGTACAACAGCACGTCTCTGACAGCCCTGGCTCCCAAACGCCTACTCCCCAGACAGACTTCCAGGATTCTCCACCTCTGGTCAGCTCTGTACAGTTAACAATAACTGCCCAGGGAAACAGTAAAACCAAGCAAGCACTCTTCCCAGGGAAAAAAAAAAAAAAAAAAAAAATTACCTAGGCACAGCTCTGTGTTCTGGCAAGACATAAAGCAATGCAGAGAAAGTCTGAAAGGCCCCAGGATACTGCCCTTGAACAAAGCCCTGTACACTTACACAGCCCAGGTGTTTTTCATGCAAAACACTTGCCTTCACTCTATGTGAGGGATGTAAGAACGACTTACTTTGAACATGATATTATGAAGAAGCAGGAGGGTTTATGGTGTTTCATTGAAATACATTAATGCTCACTTTAAAGACTCTCTGATGCTGTATAATACTCCATTAGCATTTTCAGAATATCTGTGTACAAGCAGCAATCTGTTCCTTAAAGGAGGAACACACAGCCAGTGACAACAGGCTCAACACAGCACCACTGCCTGGATGTGTCACTTGCCCTCAATGGATGCTAGGATGGATTTAGGAACACAAAGTGCAGCAACAATAGCTTCTTTGTACATAGAGAATAAATACAGAGGAAAGCTAGAGGCCACTGGATCAAACTCCTGCATACACAGACGGTTTTATCATGACAGCTGTTGCATCTAATGAAACATAATGAAGTTGCAAGACTAAGGCTTTACACGTGAAGTTTACAGCAATATCCACAAACAATCCTCAAATAAGCTTTATCTCAAGAAGTTGCTCAGAATCCAGAAAGGATCAGATCTTCTGCTGTCTTCCATCAGAAATATAAGCATGGGGCCAAGTGCAGATAATACAGAGGTTTGAGATCTCAAGTTTTATCAATTTCAAAGTCTTCTAAACAATTTAACATCTCCAATATTTACACTACATAAAGCAATATCACCCTTCTGCAATCCTCTGGAGGGAAAAAAAAATAAATTAGTATCTTATAGTCTTGATCTGGAACACAAACATCATTTTATGCCTCTGTTTGGCTTTTTCACTTGGGAAGCAACAAACACACAACAATTTCTGCAAAAGATGAACTCTGAAGTACCAAATCACAAAAACCAGGGCAGGATCTGAATGTGTGAATAATCTAAATAAAAGCTACATTAGACTCAGAGCTTCTCCTGAATCCAAGCACCCATATTGGTGCCTTTTATTCCAATGCTTATGCGGAGACCTATGTTCTAGAGGGCAATGTGCATGGAAAACCCAGAGCCATTACAGAGTCAGAAGTCTGACAGCAGCAACACAGCCTGACAGCACACAGCTCTCAATACTTTCAATAGACCCTGTGGTGGTTGCTCTTCTGGAGTGGAAGAGCAGTACATTACAATGGAACAGGGTGGGCTGAGTGAACACAAGGATTATCTGTGACTTACTCTCTCAAAGGACTATGACCTGGGAGTTTAAAGCATCCAAGAAACAACTACTGGAGAAATGTTCTCAGTAACTGTATTCCTCCCAGATGGAGACATTACAGGACGCAAAGTAGTATTTTCATCAGATGTGAACTGAAAGAAGGTCAAGGATGCTCAAATAATTATCATGCAAGGATCAACTAAGCTAGCTAGGACTTTTCAGTTTGGAAGAAAATTAACTAAGGCTAGGACATAAGAGCATAGAAACTCCTGAGCTGCCTGAACAGACTAGACAAGAACATGTGTTCATGGCTCTACCAACAAAATAACTACAGGGCATCAACACTAAACAAGGAAAAAAAATACCATATAGCACTGTGGCAAGGAAGTTTGTAGATAACTTTCCAAACAATGTGAAGGTTATCTAGGACAGCCTTTGTTAAAGTATACTATGGATGCTGGAGTTCACAGGGTTTCAAAGAAAGACTGGACAAGTTCACAGAAATCCATTTAGTAACTCATTATATAGGACTTTTCAACCTCCAATGCCTCAGAGGAAGGCAATGGTGTGTATCTTTGAAATACTCTTCCTGAGGCATCAGCTTTTGGCCAACATCAGAGGTGTACTGTTAGGCTACAAGGGCTTCTGCCTGACCTACAAGGCCAGCCACGTTCATACAGACATCAAAGTGCAGAATGAAAATGAACTCCATTTACTTAGGGAGAAATAGCAGTGCAACAAGTCACACAAGGCCCAGTAATGATGTTTGTTCATTCTGCATTCTAGATACAAATCCTTTTGTCAGATTTTTGTTTGATATTCCACCCTTCTGTTCTACCTGGTCCATACCAGCCTCTTTCATTTTACTCACAGACTTCAGTGGAACACACTTTATGGCATTTGTGAAATTTCTTAGTAGGGTTATGTGATGTGATCACCTCTAACAGTTCGATAATCTGATCTATGTCAATACATTACAATGCTTCCACTTCTCAAGCAGGTACTTCAAACAGCATGCAACAGGTACTATTTGCTCCCAGATAAAAGTAGGTCATGGCAAGTCCTGGAATATCATCTAAGCACCAAGATATTGCTCTGGAGCAGTTACAGATCACAAAAGAAAAGTGATTGCAAGGATTGGCAAAGTAGCCCTTCGTAACTCCTAAAACAGCTTAAGGGCTTCTGAGATGAAACTCTTCCCACTCCCCTCCCTAAAGATGTGTGATGGCAAACAAATATGCTCCAGATCTTCCCAAAGTGTACCCTGAGCACAATGAGGGCAGAAAAAGTACCTTTCAAGAGTTTGTCAGCATAGCTGTGACAGTTGTTGTGGAGGAAGAACTATTCGCCCCCACACTGAGATCACCGAGTATCAATTATGCAAATCACCCCACCACACACCGCTGTTTGTGCAGCAGGAACTCTGCACTTATCTCTACAGAGACAAAAAGTTAAGCCAGCTAAGTGTATTCAGCTAGGTGTTGAAGAACAACTTTAGCTCCCACGAGTAACTCTGAAGCCCAGAACTTAAGGTACAGGCTTGAAGTCCTCTACTGGGCTACACAGGCTAAATTCACGTGCCTGGGTTCAAAGGTGAGATTTTTTTAGTCTCTGCTTCTTCAGGAGCAGACAACTCACAGTCCTGCTCTCTGCATCTACACAGCGGTGGTCTCTTGGCAGAACTGAGCCACTCTAGAGTCATTTTGTAAGCCTGCTCAAGATTCAGCAACAGGATATCTGTCCTCTCATCCCCAGAGAGCTCTCTCTCATTTCACGCTGAGAACAACCACAGCAAGCGTGGACTCCTTCACGCAAAAACAAGAGGAAGAGATGGTGATAGCAACACCTCAGAGTTTTACACAACAGTGACAGCACATGCTCATGAAAATGAGAGGGAGAAGTAAAAGCAGACAAACCAAACAGGGCAATCACACACTCCACTCTCAAAGCAAGCAAAAGGCTACAGACCTTGTGCAGGGGAGTCAGTATCTCTTCCACTGAGCCTACACAGTAGGTAGCTAAATACAAGTCCATGGCCATCAGAAACAGTTTCTCTTACTCAATCAGAAGGCAGAGGCCTGCACGTTAATTCTTAGAACTGGGATTTTTCTTTAATGGACAGCTGTTACTATGAGCCCCAGCTGAGCACATGGCTGCTACTCATGCTGTCTCAAAGATGAGAGCAGATGCAGTGAAGGCAAGTAAACTTCTCCACTATGAAGTAGGAACTAGAAAGAGAAACAAAATCTGGATCTGAACAGAGGAGCAATGTGGAGGCAGCATGGTTAGTTGTTACACTGAGCTGTGCCTTGTTTCCAGCCTCGTATACCAAGCATTTCCCCCTCTTCTTGGCGCATAAGCTGCTGCTCTTCGTACTTCTCAGCTCACAAGGTAAATGTTATCTGTTGCAGAAACCAGGCTTCAAAGCAAGCACACGACACAGCTAAAGTACATTACTTAACAGTGTGCAGCGTGGTTCGGCGATCTTGGGTAGCACTGCCTTCCATCAAGGTCAATCGAGTGATTACGGGATGTACAGCGCATGTAAAGCTCTTTGGGCACAGTGTGCCAAACAAGAACAACACTGATGTGGGAATCTTCAGCGGTCATCAAGAAGTCTTATTCTCAAAAAGTCCTGACATATCACAGCTTTTTTTTTCATGGACAAAGGAAGATGTTCATGTGGGTGGAGGAAGAGAACAGAACAGGAAGGCTTATCTCCCTCCTTTTGACCTTTAAGAAGGCTAAGAAATTCTTTAATTAGTGACTAACATAACAGTTAACACCCTTGGTTTCTCTGTAGCAGCTAACATCCCACAACAAACTGCCCTCGGAAATGCTTACTCAGCTCATGCAGTAAATAAGGGTTTTGGCAAAACTGTGAACTCATTCTCTTATAACTTTATTAATTTCCTTAAATTTGCTACTCAAAGAATCCTCCACCTTTCTTTTGTAGTAGTGAGTGACACATTTGGCAAATGTAAGGAAGTTCTTACATTTGGCAAATGGAACCTTCCTTGGGTTTCCATTTTGCCCCACAGTGAGTATACACCTCCTGGTATCAAATACACCATACACTGTATCACCTGATAGATTGCAACTGGTGCTTACAAGGATAATATTTTATTCTTCACTAAATCTATAGCCATCCATAAGCTAAGAGTATTTTAATTGATTGTGAACACTTAAAGATATGAAAAACTATTTTCATCTCAGTCCAGTTACAGGAATCTGCTGTAAAGAGCTCTGAGATAAAAACCACTACGTGTAGTCAGAAGTCACATAGTCAAGAATAAATTGAGAACATCTCGGAACAATTATTAATATTAGTTGTTTATATTTAGAAATAAATTCCTGTCACTACAGTTGCATATTTTTTTGGCTGGCTTACCAAAACGTGTTAAATTTTAATGCCATAGTCTGTTCACAGACAGATAAAGGTTTGGCAAAAGAATTGTGTTCTGAAAAATACAACTTGAAGACAGCATGCATGTATATTCAACATCAAACAGGTACAGAGGACTTGTCTAACCACTTAATGCCTGGCATACACCAGCCCATTATTAGCAACACAAGGCTGGGAAAACCCTTTTGAGACATCAGGTCCAGTTCCCCACTCCTATAGGCACAGCATTAAATTGTGTACTGTCAAATTTTATCTTCAGGATGTTAGGTCTTGGAATAGTCTTCTAATAAGATCAGCAAGGAAGGGGAAAAAAACATCCTACCCACTCACAACCCTCTCCCTCCCCTCCACCATACATGCTTAACTGTTCTAAAACTTTAAAGTCTCTGAAACTACAAATTCTGCTTAAAGCAATTCTTTCTCCTCTTTGGCATTTAAATTCCTTACATTTTAAACAGGTGAAGGAAGAGATAACTCCTTGAATTCTACCAGGCTGAAATAGCTAAGCACCCTCTTATCTTAAGGTGGAATTTTGTCTCTGGTCATCCCAAACACACTCTCTAGGTTTTGCTTTGAATTTGTCTGTCCTGGGCACAGGTAAGTACCTACATTAAAGGAAAGCTCTCACTAGAACCTTCTATTAACGCTTTCAGTTAGAGAGGCCCTACACATTACAGATGACATGCACAACAGGACAGCTGTACTACCACTGATTAATCCATCTCCTTCTATTTAGTTAGGGACCTTCTTTCCCCATTCCTCCAAGTTAAATACATGCAAAGGGAGCTTATTACCCCAGTCCTTCAATCCTCATTATATGTTGGCCCTCTGCATCAATAATACTTCCCCCTCAACAGCATGACACGAACAGATTTCATTACCATGTTCAGCTTTCTAACCACAGGCCATTAATAAAAGTATTAAAAAAGGTGCCTCTGGATATTATTAACTTGTGTTTTCTCTTTAGGACCAAAAGCTGCTAGACTGCATTTACTGCTGTCCTCTCTTTACACAGTTTTATATACATTCACACAAGTATTAGAAGTTCTTGTGTGACACTACATCAAACAAATGCTATATTGCAAAG
Source organism: Brachypodius melanocephalos (assembly GCA_013398615.1). NCBI lineage: Eukaryota > Metazoa > Chordata > Aves > Passeriformes > Pycnonotidae > Brachypodius > Brachypodius melanocephalos. The sequence goes on along the minus strand of VZSR01003807.1, from coordinate 12,031,577 downwards.
CAGACTTAATTTCTTGTAAAGCTTTACATTTTGTTTTTTCACCCCAAGAGGAAACAGAAGAAAACCCAACCCAAACCAACCAAACAATAAAATCCACCTTCAACAAAGTAACCAAGAATGCTGGTAGATCAGATCAAATTAACACATCTATAGACCCGAGATCACATTTCCTTCTCCTTCGGTAAGCACTGTTCATTAGCCCGCAGCCATGCTGTTCTAGCCACAATTTATTAGATTGGTTTGTTTTGCAAGAAGATATAATCCACCTAAAACACCTTCAGAAATAAACTAGTACCATGAATCTAGGAAAAATGCAGAGAGCACACAGACACTGCAGTAATGAAACAAAGCAAGGCTGAGCAAGTAAGTTTATTTAGCATTTCACTCATTTCCAAATAACATAGCAAGATTTGGACAAGATGACACCTTTTGCATTTCCTTACAAAATAATTCACTACCTGTAAAGCTGAATGAACCTCTGTACAGACTAGACAGAAATCATGCATCTGAACTGTTGATGAACTCCCAGCCATAAACCCTCACGAACTGAGTATAGGTTATATATTTATAGCTTACCTGGGAGAGATCTCGTTACTTTGTAACTATTACGCATGGCAGAATGGCTGTGTTAAATTAAGTATTAAAATGTGTCTATATTAACAAATATACTTATTTCAGCATTATTTTCTGGACTTCTACCACAATTTATTTTGAGCATGGTAAGCATGCATCAGATGCAATTGCGACCAAATGTTACCACAGAATCAGGAAGTTGGCTTTCTAGCACTTCACTTTGGTACTCAAGTAAAATACAAAATCACTAATGTTCTAGTGTTAATGGATTTGCTAGTTATTTACTGTGAAATAATAAATTACAAAGACGATCTGTAAGCTTTGTGCATGCACTTATAATTTTCGTTAAAACAATAGTTTCATATAAAGGTTTAGCTTATTGGGTTGTGGGTGGAGGGGCCAGAGGGAAAGGTGTTGCCAAAATTTTGCTTTCTGTCATCATAATCTTTACTTGTAAATAACTGGTGACCAGTGTGTGAGACTTCATACACAGCAGCATGAAGTCTGCCAAGCAACACTGTATTTACTTATGCCATGTAGACAAGACACATGCAAACAAGCAGAGGTAATAAATATTTAGAATCCACGCCAAATACCCAGCAGAAACACACTGCTTCCCTGTGCACCCCAAGAGGCTGTGCTATCATTCCTCACACATGCCAAAGGCTGTTGTCACATTCGTCCTGAGCACAGTTCTGCCTCTGCAGTGACAGCTTTACATCCTCTCTCCATGCAAACTGACACGAATCCTATTTAGCTGTATTAAGATTAAATGAGCTGAGTTGGGAAGGATCCAAATCCAGTCTCAGTCTAAAGCAGACAGACTGAGCAGTGTGTTTTACTAAAATAGCCTCTGCAAAATTCCTCTTTTCCATTTACAATAAGGTGGCAGTTAGCCCCACTGAGCAGCAGATTCAATAAGAAAAAGGCTCAAATTTACAAAGTATTTACATGGAGTCTTGTCCATAAATCCCAGCCAGTAGGTCACATCTCAGAAGTCTTTACAGTACTACTGTACTTCCCCAGTGGACGGTGGTTTACACCATCCACCTTTGTTATTCACTGGCTAGTCAGCTAAGAAACAAAAAATCACCATCTCTGAGGGAATACAAATATAACCCTGCCAAGCGAAAGGATAAACACAGCTGTATTTTTTTAAGAGATTAAAGAGTTTTTGTACACCTATCCACGGCTTCCAGTGCGACTTAGTCCTAAACCAGGATTTCAGATTATTCTAACCAGGATATTTCAAGAAGGCACTCTGTAATTAGCAAACAGCTAACAAGGCAGAAAGAGATTATTCACACACAATCTTTTATATACATACTTTATAAATCATATATTTGCTTCCCCAGTTACAGAAGAGCTCTCTCAGTTAGACATTACTATATGCAGCAATATATCACCTCCTACTGATGAAATACAGCCCTGGAGACTGAAGATTTATTGGTTCTTAGGACTGAGCACATTTTGGTTTTGGCATGTTTGTGTCTTTTTTCTTAATTTTTTTTTTTAAATTTTGTTTTGGTTTCCTTTTTTGTAAGTTTACAGAAACTACAATGTAAGTTAACATAAATACTTAAAAAAAAAAGTTCAACTAACTTTAATGTTATAGTGGTAAAACATCAATTACTTATTACCACAAAGATAAGCTTGTTTGCTCTTATTTCACATTTCATTTAAGTGAGCTAATAGTCACATGTAAGTCCTTCATTGCATTGCATTTTTAAGAAATATTGCCTCTATTGAAAATAGATAGTAACAACAATCTGTTCCGATTATGCTCTTCAAAGTTCAAAAGTGTGTCTGCTCCAACGACTGCTCAGAGCTCTGCATCAGGCAGTTGGCTCCCCAAGGGAATCACCGTCTCTAAGCGGCACAGTAGCAGCAGACTTTAAAACAAAACAAACAAAAAAAATCCCACTAGCAGGTCGGAGGGGGAGGCGATGAAGACTTGGTGGTGGTGTCAAGAGATAGAAGGAGGGATAAAAAAGACCGTTCCATTGGGGGAAAAAAAAAAATCCAACCAAAAAAGGAAACAGGTCTTCGATAATGACTGGTAAAGACCAGTGTGGAGAACTTTATTAAGAGTCCCCAGCATTTAGTTTTTAGATCGCAAAACAAGGCGGGAACAAGGGTTTTCTTATGTTTACAGATGCATACATGCTTCCTGTAGATAAATGCATAGGCCACAAGCATACTAAATGGCAGCCGGCGCAGTTGTATCGTTTCTCGTTAAGCGGGAGCGTGATGAAAGCTCTTCTTTCGAGAGTTCCTCGGGAGCTCTGTGCATGTCTAGCACGGAAGCGCTACACAAGACGGAGCAATCCGCCGCCTCATCTCTGGAGCACAGAGATCCGGGGCTCCGTGCTCCCTTTCCCGGGGCAGGACGGCGAGGAGATCCTGCAGCCCCCCCGAGGCGCCTCCGTCCTGCCCGCGGCCCTGCGCCCGCAGGCAGCCGCCCTGGCGCTCCCTCCCGCTCCAAGCAGCCGCTGATGTGGCTCCCGAGCGGGGTGTCTGCCGCTCCCTCCCGCCGCCGCGCACAACTTCCCAGGGCGCTCGAGTCGAAACGCCCCGTCCCGTCCC
>VZSR01003807.1:12006427-12028318 GCA_013398615.1 Brachypodius melanocephalos | reverse complement strand
GGCCCGGCCCGGCCCGGCCCGCCGCGCCACGCCCGCACCTGCCGGGGCCGCGCCGGGGTCGGCGCTTCCCAAGCCGGTGGATGGCACGGGGAAAGCGCCCGGCACAGGGGTGATGCCTTAGGGGTGGCCTGTAATAACTGCTGTGTTTCTTGCATTGCGAGGTCGGAAAATATGATTACTTAACAAAACACAGGCTTGCTTTGTGTAGTAATGCATATTTTCAGCAATGTCAGCAAAAGAGAAAACTTTGAAAATCCATCTAAGCTCAGAAACTATAGAGTATACTTCAGTTGGTTCTGACTTTTCATAAAGCCCAAAAAAGTTCATGCAAGTAGCATAGCAATTGATAAGCATACACAGATAACAAAGTTTGTGTCTGTCCCTTGTTCCTTCTCCCTCCTCACCCACGAATGTAATGCACTTCTGTGGAAAGTGCCTGCCAGGAGCTGCTGGCCTCCCACTTCATCTCCTTGCTTGGCTGGTCACAAGAGCATGTTGATTTACATAGTCATGGGCAACGGCCTGCTGGACACAGCTCTTCCTCTGTGCCAGCAATGGCGTGTAGTTGAGCTGAGAGATTGAGGAAATTGTGCAGCCTGTACCCAAGCCGCTGACTGCAACATCCCACTTCAACCACTGTCTGTCTGTTTGGCATAGGACATAGGACAGGAACAGCGAGGCACAAAACAAGGAGAATAACAACCCTCTGCATGGAAAATACATAGGGCAGGAGAGGGCCTGGGAAATATCAACGGATGGTGACAAAAAGGACAGCCCAAACAATACAGGTCCTGCTTTGGCAGAGATCCAAATGGTGTCTTCCCCCGCAGAGTCCACCAAGCAGCACTTGGTTGTGCCACATTAAAATAAAAGAATCATTACTGTGTTAGGTCTGTGAAAGAAAGGGGAGGGGAGCCGAGCTGGAGGCTGAGAGAATTCATGGTAATATTCCTTTCCTGTTGCATGATCCTCAGAGATTAGAGGCGGCTTTACCATCAAAACAGAGCCATGGGGGTGGCAGCTTGCAACAGCAGGTGAGAAGAAATAGTCTAAGCTGAACAGCTTCCAAGAAAAGGGCCATGGGATCAAACATTCTTGGGAAACAGATATGACCTCCACTTTCAGTTGAAGCAATCCCACTGAGATTTACTTGGGTCAGGTTAATTTAACAAAATATGCTGACACTCAGTTGGATTGGGTGAATTTAACAAAAATACGATTCATGACGACACTTGCTATGCTCTTCTGTTAAGCAATAAGTTTATGGTGGGATTCATGCTTTATTCAGTAGGATGACACTGGAAATGAACCAGACCAAATTATCACAGTGTTTGGGGTAGGCTGCCAAGCACAAGGAACAACTGTTCCAAGAAGTGCTGTAAGAACCCAGGCTCTGCAGCTCTCACATTCTTAGATTTTTTTTTTGGGGGGGGGGAGATGGAAAAGGATAGCGATGAGACATTTTGAAGCCGTAGTCTTAAAATCCAGAATTTGGCTGTGATTGGAAAAAGAAAAGTCAAAACAAGCATGTGTGTCTTTGTCCCCTTGAAACAAAGCATTGTATGGATCTAATGAGAAGCCCATTTCCATTCTGGGAGATTTTCATTCCCAAAATCTTTTCCTGTCCATAGCTCACCATGGGCTCAGAGACCATCACCCTGGGGCTTCGTGTTGAAGCAACTCCATGTCAGAGAGATGTCTCATTTAATACATCATATTTAGTCAGGTGAGTATTTGTTTCCATATGTTAGTTACATATCTAAGCTTAAACCCCTGTTTTTGTTGGTTTTGTTTGTTTGTTTTGTTTTGTTTTGTTTGTTTTTTTCTAGCACTTACCATTGCTTCCTACCCATACAAACCTAGGGGCAAAAGGAATTTAGGTGACTAATAATTAAATGTGGCAACATACAATCTCTAGGTTCCTGTTTGCCACAGCACACAACCTTGTGCCATTCTCCCACAGTCACCTGCAATACATGGGGAAAGGTAGACGCCTCAATGGCATCCATAACTACCAGCTTGCCCAATACCACTCCACCCAAAAACAGCCACTGTGAACATACTGAGCTTACACAGGGAGAATTGTCTTCAGTGGAAGAAACCAGAACAGTTGCCAGCATGGAGTATGTGTTAGATACCCTTCACCTCCTTCCTGGGTTTTGCCTCATGCTAGGTGTGTTTTCAAACCCCCTTACCTGCAGAGCTCCGTACCTTATTGAACACTTGGCTAGGTAGGTGTCTTTATGACAGTATGGAACTCTATTCTACAGCTGGGTCACTCAGCTCCTTCCTTTTTATTTCCTTCCCCACCTCCCTCCTAGAAGGATGGGAAAGTATATAATGCAAGCCCCCTTCTTCCCTTCTACACAGAAGCCTTCTTGTACTTTCCAGAAAAAAACCAGTTCCCCTCTGCTCCAGAGTAGGGGTAAAAGCCTCAGTTCTCTGGATTTCCTGAGAGTGCCCTGAAAAATCAGTATATTGAATTTTGAGAGTATGGACATTGTGTATAATAGCAATAAGCATTGTCTAAGAATGCTTAGAGACTGGATCCTCTTTGGAGTGTGTGTGAGGGAATATTGGAGAAGGCATGAAATGGGCACAAAACAATCAACCCATGCCAAGACATCCTGGGGCAGAAGTATAAATATAGAAAAAACAGGTAAAAATATACAATCTGGGGAAAACTCCCCATGAAAACTCTATGGAACTTGGTTACTTCTAGATTTAGGCATTAGCTAAGCAAGAGAGTGCCTTTATGGCCATCCTAACCACATCATCTTCAGTACGACCTCACAATTAAGCATAAGATCCAAATCAAAATGAAGCCTTTAAGTCACAGGATTAAGATCTGCTCTGATCCAGCACTTGCTCTTAACCTGCTTTGTTAAGAGGATAGCATTACCAACCATTTACAGGAATTAATAAGGCAGAGGAGATGATGAAAGAATCCCGATTGCTCAGCAGGTCAGTAGCAGAACCCAGTTTCTGTCTTCTTCCCTGTAACAGTTCCTGTGACTTACTGACCCCTAACCAAACTGTGTCATCCTCATCAAGCCTGCCTTCCCTGTTTTACAGAGAAGACCCATTTGATTTTCATGTTACTTTAAGCTGTAATAACATTTAAACTTGATGTGGATCAAGTATTTATGTATTCCAAGTATTTGCTTATATTTGCTCAAGCAAGTCCTATCACTATAAAGTGGCTTTTGCTTAACAGGCTTCATGCCAGGCAATTTTTAGTCAACATAAAACTTCCAGATCATCTTGGAACTGGGAAACATGGAATCTTGTGCCCTAAATCCATAATTTTTGGTTGCTTATGCAGAATCAATAGTCTCAAGAACAGACAGACCTAAACTCCCTGTTTCTCTGAATAGAAGAGCTTCAACCAGGTTAGGCAAGGCATAGCTGGAAGAGTTTTGCAGCACCTCTGCTGGTCTGTTTGCAGATTTTTTACTAACAAAAACCTATAGTATCTAACCCTGTCCTCTTGACAACTCACAGACTATGCATTTAGTACAGCAGCTAAAATAAATGACATTCAATAGAGTAGTTAATGGAAAGGATGCCATGTTCTGAGATACGTAGTATAGATTTAAGAAGATTTGCTGTCATGTAGGACAGTCAAGAGTCTTTGATTCTCTTTATCAACTGGAATAGCTGTAAAAGGAAAAAGAACCATATGGTATTACTGACAATAGTTTCTTTTTCATTGTGCATAACTGAATAAGCAGCTTATTACCCATTGCACGTTCTGAAATTTTGGCATTATAATTCCTGAAATGTCAGCCTTCAGGAAGAGTGACCAAGGACCTGGTGAGCTGTCTGCACAGAGAGATACTTCCCCACTACCCACACTGAGCTTACTGAAAACCTGACAGATTGAGGTCACAGTGGACCAGCATCTATTGGCAAAGGCTCTTGAAACATTCTCTGGGTTTCTTATAAGGGGATAAATGGCGCAAAAGAGTGCAAGGCTTGTGCCTCATTTTTGCTTGTTCCTACGAGTAGCTGCTGCCAAGTTCAGTTGTTTGTTGTTCCTACATGAAAAGCTACTGTTGCCAAGTTCAGTTGTTTGTTGTTTTGCTTTTTGTTTTGGGGTTTTTTTTTCAGTAAGCATAAGTTGGGGGGGTTTTTTTGCGGTACCAACAAGAAGTTAGGCGCATTCAGGCCTGGAAATAAACCTCATTCAATGATCCAATGGTTACATGCTGGGAGATCCTTACCTTTGCAATAATTTTGTCTTCCAGCAGCACCCCCAAGTAGTCCTTGGGATTATTTGACTCTGGTTGACCATCATGGAGCCCTATGAGGACATGGTAGATTATGAAGAAAAGTATATATGATGATGTTTATGAAGGATTATTTTTAAATGTTGTAAAGAAAGAAAAATAATCAGACAAGACTTCAAGCTTTTATCTGGTTTGTTCTTACTCATTATAAAAGGAGAGAAAAGCTTAAAGGAATATTATGTTTCTTCTCAATAAGTTTTGAGAAATCCCAAACACAGTTTGCTTTCAGCTCCCATGAAAGCTGCCTTAGTAACCTCTCTAGTAACACATTCTTCTTCCACAGGAAACTTTCACAGGGAATGATGCAAAGTGTGCAATAAAATCTTTTTTTTCAACTGAAATTGAATATAATTTTGCAGTTACATTTTGTGTGCACTGAGACTGAGAAATTATTTACAATGGATGGGGAAGGCAAGACTTAGTGGTAAGTAAAATACAGATAAAATATTACTCAAAGTAAAGGCAGGTTTAAACATGAATGTGACCAGGGAAGTAAAGTCTATGGTAATCATCATTGTAACTGAAATCCACAATGAATTATTGATTTACCAACAAATAAACAAATAGAAAAAGCCTGAGAGTTTTCTGAATCTACTGAATGAGAACAATCATGTCACAAACCATTGTTTAAAAATGTGTGAAATGACGAATGAAGTTCATGACATACTGAATTTGTAGAGATTATACCACGTGTGTAAATCCAGCCATGTTTGTCCAAGGCTCAAAGCAAATGGAAACTAGGGCCAACGCAGCTTTTACGTCTTAAAATGAAATTATGATCTTAATGCTTATGATAAGAAAGGAAAGAGGAAGGGAGTTCCCCTGGTTAAGTAATCTCTATTTCACCTTGATATCTTCCTTTGTGCTTTCTATTTGAAATCTGATTAAAAGCAGAGCTGAGTGCCATATACTGCAAATACCCCCTGCACATCTGAACACTTTCTATGGGACCAGCTCTTTTAGTGGCTTTTTTATTTGGTTGTTTTTGCTTTTTAACCTCAAAGTAGAGATGTGTTAAGATGGTGCTGACAAAAACTGCATGTCAAATAACATTAACTATGTTTATGTGCTTTGTAGACAGAGCAGAGATTTGTGTTTAGAGCAGGTGAGAGTGGTAAGGAAGGTGGAGGCAAAACAAATGCCCAGTGGTTGACAGAGGGAAAATAGTTCATAGTCAATGTACAGTTGTTTTTTTTACTCCAAGTTGATTTATAATTACATATATTGCTGACATTTGTATTGCTCTGACTGTGGGAATTAGGCTGTAAGAGTTCAAAACCATAAGCAATAAGCTATTTCAATTTAACTAAGGGTGCCTAAACTCAGAATTTCAGAGCTAAGGGTGCAAAGTTCAATGTACAATTAATAGACGGGATACCTTTTCTTTTCCTGTGATATGATACTGACTCACACCTTTTAGGATCAGTTTTAAGGTCACATTGTTTGACTTTCAGCATAAACTAAGCTCTTGAGTTTCACCTGGAGATTCTCAAATCCAGCGTGCAACATTAGAAAGGCCTTAAACCCCATTCTCAAGACTGAATGGCAGTGATTCTACCTCCTGATCAGTTCTCTCAGAGCCAAGTGCTCTTTCAGTGTAAACTTTTAAAGTTGTTTGCATTGACTGGTACTTGCATTTCTCATTCAATTTCAGAAGCTGCATTATCTATAAGGCAATTCACAGTTAAATACTCGGCCAAAAGAAAACATCTAGCATGGTTCTTGCCTTGGCTAAGTCAGTAATATAAGCTGGGCATTGCTCTGCAGTTCGGTGCCAGACCATTTTCTCATATTTTTCTCTAACAGAAACAGAAAAAATTCCTTGATGCAGAGGTTACTAGGTAAGGTTTAGAAGTGCCAAATATCACTCTAGCCTATTTTGCCATTCAGGACTAGCTCTTTCCGATATCTTCTCATATATTGCCTAGCCTGATTTAAGTGCTCTATGCAACAAGGCTATCCCCCTTTGAACATTTGAGATCAGGTTTATTTTGTAGTGTAAGACTGGTTAACCCTAAAGACTGCATCTAAATAGTGAGTGAAGAAGAAAATATGTAATACTGGGGATGCAGTTTATTACTGGTCCATACACGATCTCTCTTCCTCTGCATCACTTGTGTCTGCTGCAGACATGGACATTTCCAAGTGCCATTAGGAAATGAAGTTTTTTGTTCTCCCCTCAGACCACAGCTTCCCAACAGCAGTGCAGGCTGCACGGGGAGCTCTCAGTGCTGAATAAGGAGAGAATATACTAATGGAGATTTATCATGCAGATAAAGAAGAGTAGTTTTGACCTCAGTGTATCATGAGTAAGACACTAAATGAGAGTCTGAAGTACAAGTATCCACCTGTCTCTTGGGAAATCCTCTGTTTGCTCTGTGATAACCATAATGCTGAAAACAGGCGGGCACTGATGAAGACGTAAGACCAAGTACAAGGGAGGTACAAGCAGGGTGACATTTCTAAACAAAGTAGAAAACTGCCTACTTTCACCAGACCTGAATTTTAACTCTGATGATTTGCAAGGGCTTACCTGGAACTGTACCTCAATTAAATATTCATTCATGAGAAAAAAAAAACTTGTGTTTCATAGCAAACAGCTCATATACAATTTACAAATGGCTACATATATCCTTAATTGGTTTTCAACCACACTGCTAAACACTGAGGGCAAACTAAATCCATTTTATGTCACGGCTGCAGATACACAGTCACCTTATCTAATCAGACCCAGCTGCCTTAAAGGCAGTAACTCAGAAACAAAGAGGCTACCAAACCAAATAACTTCTGTGAGGCCTTGCTGGAAGAGAAGGGGATCAGGTTGATTACTGTTCACCTGCCACACTGAGGCATGCAGGTAACCTGAAACAAAGGGAGTTTTCAGTGCTTCCCAATGACACACCTACCCTGTGAAGTAATTACCTCTGACGCATGACACAAAAGATAAACAACAAGTCTTGTAGCATGTTGGCTAGCAACTCACCAAAACACTTTGGAAAATATCAGTATGCCTTCTTTAAAATACTGGGCGAATCTCACCTGTTCTCAGCAGGTAACTCAGGACCTGAGGGTACTAACTGAGTAGCACTTGAGCCTTCAAAATAAAGTTGATGTGCTGCCTCAGAGGTAACTAGGATTTCACACAGACTTGATTTGCTCCTGGGAAGAACACAGCTCAGCAGTTCATTTATTTAATAAGCTGGTTATCTTTTACAGGTGGCACAATGAATTCTTTGGTCTCTTTTAATAAAAGAGAAGTGTCAAGATGAGAGAGGAAAATCTGTCATATGTAACCTTATGAACCCCTTCTGTGCTATGGTTTCCTTTGTGAGATGTGTCAGCATTTGCCAGCGACACCTTTGGAGCCAGATTCATTGGTCCATTGCTCTGTTTTCACCTTCAAGCACTTTCAGTGTGGGAGGAGAAGGGTGAGGTGCTGCTGGGTGCAGAGGTAGGGTGTTGTGTCCCTTCACCTGGTATCAGTTGAGCGCGAGGACTGGGTGACTCCAGAGCTGGTGCTTCATAAGCTAATTGTTCAGTATGTTTAATTATCTTGGAACGGTAAAAACGTTGTTGCAGCAATCAGAAATGAAGCAGAGTTTCTGTATCCAAGAAATTTGTCTGGTTTTCCTGCCTGTGCCGTTTGGCCTTACAGAGCTTGCTTTTTAGCCTCATGGACTTTGCTTTGGGTAATTTAGTACAAACATATATCCATTAGAAATCTTCATAGTCATACCTTGGATCATCTCCAAAGCCAGGCCCAGTTTGTTCCTCAGTGAGACTTGGAGCACAAGAGCTGGGAACACCTTGTAGTCCTGGGTGAACCATACTGTCCCTGAGGCATGCTACGCTGTTACGTACAGCATTTTCCTGTGAGAAAGTGTGTTGTCCTTTGTTGCTCTCCCTGGCTGTGTTCTGCCTGCCATGGCAGATGTAGAGGGAGGAGGAAGTACAGCATCAAGCTGTGGCCTCCTTTTGCAGCATTCCAGTGCAGGGTCATTGCTGTGAGCCCTGGGGCTGCTGTCACAACAAGGGCCGTGCCAGGTACCATGGCCTGTTCCTGACCCAGCGTGTTGAAGCACCCAGGACAGACTCCCTTCAGAGTGTCCGAGTGCTCTGGATCTAGGGATGCAAGTGGCTTCTTGCCTGCCACCCATAGGAAATGTGGTCTTTGAGCCCTGTTTGCAAAAGCCTGCAAGAAGGGCTCAGCTGTCTCCATGTCTACATGGCAGTCCTGACCTGCAGGGTGGTTCCCCTGCCTGGTCCTGCATGGCTGCTCTGCAGCACAGAATGGGAGAGCTGAGAGTCCTGGCCACTGGCCTGGTTTCCCTTTACCTGTCTGACATGGTGAGGCAGGAAAACACCAAAAGGGCCTTAGAGATGACAGCAAAACAGGGTGTGCATGTACAGCTGATTCACAGGGTGGAGTAACAGCTGGACACACTGGCAAAGCAAGACACTGGTCTCACAGGCAGGGACTCTCTGTAGAGAAGATTTGCCTGGGAGGGTTCAGGGACCTCTTGGAGAACTGCACTGAGGTGCTCCCAGAAAGTCACGTGGACAGGACTAATGAAAGCACTTCAAACACTTTATTTCTCTCCCAGTGCAATCATCTCTAACAACACACCATTTTTTCCATTTGTGTTCAAAGTTATGGGAACTCTCCTGATCCCACAAACAAACAATCTAACAGCAAGGAATAATTTTCTAATGTATTATCTTTCCAGATATCTAAATGTACTCCTTCCCTGCATTCCTCTTGATGCCCTCCACCCCTGTTGCCTGAAATAACTGCTCACTCATCACTAAAGTTTAGCCATGCTGTGCTGTACAAATCCAGAGAGATAAGAAACAATATTCTTTAGATAACAGCACAGAGTATTGCACAATGTTCTTTCTTGTCTCAGAGTTCAGTCTGCACCCTTAGTTAAATATAAAGAAAGGAATGTTAAAGTGAAAAAACCAACCCCTCTTTACAGAAATTACCTTAAAATGCAGCGTGCAATATAGTTCGTGCAGTGCTAGGGACATTTGAAATAGTGGTGTTGTTTTGAGTAAGATTGTGGCCACCATTTTCCCCATGGTTTCCAAGGTGTAGTATTTTAAATGATCTCGTTTTCTGTGCTTCAAGTAGCAATTAAGTATTGTGTTTCAAATACCACCACACATCAATGGTGAGTAAATAGTGGCTTAAATAAGAACTAAAAAAAAATGTTTGTTTGCTTTTGCAGGTGTTAAATTTCAGCAAGGCAATCTAACTCAAACAAAGTCCTAAACAAAAGTTACTGGAATTCCTGACTGACAACCTGAGTTTCATGTTAGACAAGGCAGATAATCAAAATAATCTCTGCTGGCTCTAAAATCCCTAACCACTCATTCTTATGTGGCTGTAAATTTCTGAGATTGAGTTTTTTAACTTTAGTCAAAACAGTTTTGTTTAAATTGCTATTGCATGGGAAAATGATTGCAGAAACTACATGGCATTAAAAGATTTATTTTGTAATGACTATCCTTAAAAAAATCCAAGCAGCAAAACTCACACTGAGAAGTACATTGCAAGATTTAAATGTGGATTTAAGTTATTTTCTTGTTCTTTTGGTAACTTGCTTATTTTTCCCTTGAGAAGAAATGCAATATATCCAATACTCTGATGGATTTAAACTTACATCCTGTAAGCTATCTCAGAATATCAGGAAAAATATTAGGAAAAAGATAACTGAATAATTTTAGACACAGTAATTAATTCTGCGTAACCCTTCTTTGGTAAACTCAGCTGCAGTGAAACCCTGCTTGTAGAGAAGAGAATGAAAGCTGGGGGTTGTTTCAATGCAAGCTAGTGATGCTTGTAAATGAGCCCCTTCCCACAGGACTCAAGCTTGCAATCCTGTCAGAGACTTTCAGTCAAGACAGCGGGACCAGGTCTGTAACTGAGAGGTTTAGTGGAGAAAATTCCACGACTTCACTATGACAGGCTTCCATGGTCATTCTTAATTGGTTACTTTAGATTAGTTTCTCAGCCAGCCCTTGTTAATGTGCAATGATAACCTTGAACTGTGTTCATAGTTTAAGTATAATCCAAAGACCTGCATGAAGTGCACAAGGACAAAGTCAGAAATTATTTTGCACTTGTGTAAGGTCAGAATCAGGCTGATTCTGTCAACCCAGCCACATGATCACAGCATGGATAGCTGTTTATGGGCTTCATCAAACACCAGACTAAGATCCTATGCATGTGCCAGTCATCTGGAAATAGATCTTACCAGCCTGATTCTGCTACTTTTAGCCACGGTGCTATTACCTGATGTCTTGTGCAATCTTACTTAAACATGAATAGAGGTGGAAGAGGTGAGTTCTGCGTTTCTTAGAAAACTTGAGATGACGTGAATGGAGCAAATTAGTTGTTCAGCAATTATAACAATCTGAGGTAATCAGGGAAAATTGAACTGGTCAGTACAGTTGTTTGTTTTCAACTCAGACTAGATGCCTATGCCTGTTGTTTGTCCCAGAAAGAGACAGAAGAGAAATTCTTTAAAAAAACAGATTCCTTTTAATCTGATATGTAATGTAAAGATTAGCTGCCTAATGGCTGGCTCTGGGTTTTCCTGGGCTAGAAACAGGCTGCTGTGGGTTGTGCCAGGGCCTCTATTGGAGTATGTTTACAGGGCAGTACATGCAGGATGCAAAGGGCCTGCTCCAGCAGTCAGTAAACTTCATACTACCCTAAAAGTATAACAAGTTGGTTTAACTATTCTTCATGTCTTCTTTTTTTTTCATTAATCATTAATATTCAGTTAATACAGCAGTGAGCTGTATCTATCCAGATACAGCTCTACAGATAGATACAGATCTATCCATAAAGGAAGTAATTTACTGCTCACTTTACAACAGTGTTGTGTAAAACACTTGAGTTGCATTGAGTACTGCATTTCTGTGGGAGTAATGGCACATTCGGGTGAGCAAACACAACACTTTAGAGAAAACCAAGCACTTTCGGTCCAGCCCCAAACTACACTGCTCCCAGCCTGCAACAGTGTAAAAATAAATCAATGTTACTAATTAAAAAGACTGAGGAAGTGAAAATTACCCCAGCTGTTTAAAATTCAATGTGTTAGTTCCACAGCACTTCTGCTCCATGCGGCTTGAATATAACATTAGAGAGAGCCTTTGGTCTTACCCCAAATACCCATGGATTTCATTAATTTAGGGTCAGGCCCAGGATCATGATCGTACTTATACTGAAACTGCAAGAAAGGAAGCCCAAGGGACTTCCCAGCATCAGGGTGGTTTCTTATAAATGCTGTAAAATACTCTTCAAAGTTAGAAGTGTTAATAAATAAATAAATAAATAATTACACAACCCCTGTATTGTCCTGTTAAAACTACTTCTGTATGAGAAGCAGATCTAGATTCCTCTATTCTTGATCCCTCAAACCACAGCTCAGGTTTCAAATGTCATTATTCAATTGTTTTTTTGTTGACAGACGTAACACTGCTTCTCACACTGCAGCTTCACTGCAGAACAGCGAATGGAAGTGACCCACACGGAGACTGGCATCTGAAAGATCTTCCTCGGATTTGCAGCGTTCCCGTGCCTTAACATGCATATCTCAACTGTCTATGGGACCCAGTGGCAAGGTGTGTTGTACCTCATGGTGAGGCTACTGACTTCAGCCTTGCTGGCATTCTCCAGGATTCAGTGAAATTACAAGACTTGTTTAACCCTGTGCATGTCTTTAAAAGTCTTGCTGAACTGCAGGCCCAGCAGGCATTCCTGTACATGCTTAAGGATAATAGTTCACTAATGAGTTCAGGGAGAGCTGATGGACAACTTACAGTGACTGTGATCTTCAGTACAGCTAATTTACATCCTTAACATTTTTAGAATTTTGGTATGGTGTCTGTACATCAGAAGTCACTGTGGCATACATACTGCCCTGTTTTCTTGCAGACACAGGAGCTTCGAATTCTTACTCTCAACCCTCCTACATTCCAATGCAATTCCTTTCCTTAATGAGCATGCACCCAAAATGACCTCATGTTCCATTCTGCAAAATGGTGCACTGTTTCCCTGAATGTTGGAGCTCATGTTTTCATGACAAAATTTGCAATTATTTTTCTGTGCAGTAAGATTTGCAACAAGACTGGCTTTGGAAACATAGTTTTGGCCTCTCATTAGGCTGACAAAAATTTGGTCAGACTGGTAAGAAATCTTTTGCATATGGCAAATTAATTTTATTTAAGCACCCCTTTACCATTAGTCTTTTAAAAGAGCCTTCTGAATGCAAAGGCACATATTACTCCTCAGTCTGCCCTTCCTTGTGCATTACAAATCTTTTATTAATGAGGCAGGTAGAATCCGACTTCATGCAGTTGATCACAACTGCAATTGTGTTAACAACTGTAATATAAAATTAGCTCCTTTCATGACTATAACACCATTTTCAAATTTCCTTCCATCACATGCTGTTCCTTATTGATTACAGTTCATTCTGGAGTCTCAGAAAACTCTGAGTGAAAACACTACACTGCTGACCAAGGCACTGGCAAGGCAGAAACTGGATCTATCTAATCATTAAGCACTACTCAGCCTTTTACCCCCACAGTAGATGAGATTCAGTGAGCACAGAACCTCACTGACATTCCCTGATGATGCCTTTGATTTGTGGTGGTTGCAAAACTGCTTGTCCCAGTAACCTACAATTACTACATTTAAGTGGTAAAACCCACACAAATCAACTTCTTCACTAACAATGCAGTTTCTCTATTTTAATGTTGCAGAACTACTTGCATTTTACTTTTGGCACAGGTTCTGATTTAATTCCCAGTTAAGTCAGAGAAGTTAAGTTAGAGAATCCTTCCTGTTGCTGCAGTGACAGGGGATAAGCCCAGCAGTCAAGGTTTATTCTCCAAATATTAGCAGAAATGCTCCACTTATCAGGCAGTTGATACTGCTAGCTCAAAGGCAATAAAATCTTTGCATCCAAACATAAGCTTTTGTTAGATCTTAGTTGACAGATGGATTTATAAGTTGATAATACAATCTTGAATTTCTTCTTAAACTTTGTTAAATTAAAGCATTTGGGAAGTGTGGATCTTTCCAAAACAGTTCCTTGAGGAACAATACTGAAATTGTGATGCCAGTGAATGTTGACATTGTAAAGTGTCTTTAAAAGACTATTATAAAACTGGAATCTACTTTTATTTTTGTTTGGATAAAACAACTGAAGACACATGGACCAGGGCAGAGCCAACCAGATATGTGGTAGATCTATACTAAACCTACAAACTTAACTTTCTGCTCCCTTCTAAACTTTTTCCCCAGTAAAGACAACTTTACTAGTTGTCTAATTGTTTACACTAGCAGTGGGCTCTATAAAAGATTCCATGAACTTTTATGTGCTGAGGGCATGTCCTCAAGCACAGTGAAATTCCTGAAAAGACTCACAGGTTACAACAGACTTGTAATCAAGCTCTGAATGTGAGCATCAAGGAATCGCCCAATTTCATTTTCTAAATATGGTCAACAGTGGTGGAAGTCCCCAGCTTTGTGAAATGTGTACCATTTTATAGTATGCTGTTGTATATGGCTCAACAGTGGTCCTGATGTGGCAGCTTAGGAACACTTACAGAATAGTATTTGCTAATTCCTGAGTGAACAGCTTTTTGGAAGTAGATTTTCTTTTAATGAATTAATGAGTAGCAGCTGTTGGGAGGAATGCATTTCTCTTTCTTTCAACAGTGCTTCATAGGTAGAACAAACATATAACTTGTGCCTGTAAAAGAATGATATGCTTCTGAATATATGGATAAAAAAGCATAGCCAGGATTGTTCTTTAGACATTACAAAGCACTGCCAGGCAAACAGTAGCATAATCTTTAGTTTAAACAATTCAGTACTCCTGGGAAAAACTTTTAAGCCATAACATAAATGGGTTCTGAAACCCTACAACAGGACATGGACAAACAGAAACAGCTTCTGCAAAGTTTATGTATTGCACTCTGCTTGCCAGAAATGTAGCCTAAATCAGGAAAAGGTGTGAACTAAATCGTTCAAAGTGCAACTAATTGATTATTTACTATAGCTACTAGCAGACAAGAAATGTAAAGTGTCCTTTCCTGTCTGTGTACTTGGCATGTGATAGACCTACGACCTGGCAGAAACTGCCCAGGAGTCTTTTGGCTCAGGCTCCAGATTAACATGGATCTTGCCTGCAGAGACAAAATCCTATGGGAGATGAAGGGCTTACACAAAAGAATATTTTAGGGCTATGCCAATATGCTGTTGCTTTTCCAACCTGTATTGCTCTCAGAAGATGCTAGGAGCATTTTTTTTCTACTGCCTGTAGAAAACTGGGGATTTTGGAAACCCAGCTCCATGTGGCTTGATTTCCACATTCTCCTGAGAGTTACATACAAGAACGTCAGTGATGATGACTCCTGTAAGACTTAAGGAAGGCAATTTGCACAGCTCGTTCCATTCCGTACTACATCTGCCAAGCCAATAATCGCACTTTTCTTGAAGCGTTGTCTTAGCTGAACAGTTTGCTGGACTGGAGAAACTTCCACACTCACACAACAGTACTGGGCAATTGGATCTTGGCACTACTTATTGTGGAGCTCTTTGACCCATGAAATGGCAGTCTGCTCTTTCACCTTTCCTGGTGGAGTTTTCTGACCCTCCTCTCACAGCTGCACCGATGTATCCACCAGGCCTACTGGAGACTTGAGGAACTGAAGCTGCCAAAAAACGTATATCCCTCCCACCATCACACACTGTCTCTGTAAATGGAGCAGGAGTGTCACACATGGGTTTGATGGGCAAAGTGTTCTGGAGGCTACTTCTGAATTGGCACTGAATCCTGGTCACATTTAGCCCATTTGTTAAATGTTTACAAAGCTATATTAAAAAGAAAAAAAAAAAAAAAAAAAAAAAAGAAAAGAAAAAAAAAGACAGTAAAAAAATCTGCAGTGACGTGAGCCATCAGACTCTGTGCCACCCTGTCACTGGAGACTGTGGATGTGAGGATGCTCCTGTCTAGAGCCCCAAATCAGCAAAGCTGAATTAAGGTGTTTTAAGGTCTAAAAAAGGGCAACAAAACTGGTGAGGGGTCTGCAACACAAGTCCTATGAGAAATGGCTGAGGGAGCTGGGGTTGTTTAGCCTGGAGAAGATGAGGCCCAGGAGAGGCCTTATTGCTCTCCATGATTCCCTGAAAGAAGGTTGTAGCCAGGTGAGGGTTGGTCTCTTCTCCCAGACCCTAATGACAGGACAAGAGGACATAGTCTCGAACTGTGCCAGAGGAGGTAGATGGACATTAGGAGGAATTTCTTCACAGATGGGGTGATCAGACATTGAAATGGGCTGCCCAGGTAAGTTGGTGGAACCATCATCCCTGGAGGTGTTTAAGGAAAGACTGGATGTGGCACTTAGTGCCATGGTCTAGTTAACAAGGTGGTGTTCAGTCACAGGCTGTGCTCAATGATCTCAGATGTCTTTTCCAACTTAGATGATTCTATGAAGGTAGCTGGTACACCTACAGATGGACACAACCTGGCCACTCCCTGCACGTTCCTTTTGCTGGTGTCAGGGGTGCCACAGCACCTTCACAGTCAGACCCACGCCTACGGCAGCTGTACCTGCTGTCACTGCTCCTCGCACCTCCCATCGGGCTCATACCTGAGCCCAGCTGCCCCTGCCGGCCTTTCATCCCCGCGCTGCCCCAGGGACAGGGACAAGTGACTGCCGGTGTTTTCCCGCTCTGCAGGCCTGGCTAAGGAGGAACAGCCTGAAATGTGCCTCTGGCACCCTGCCTGCACGCCCCCGCCAATCCCGCCCTCGGGCGCTGCTCCCCTTCCTCCCCAGCAGCAGCGGGCGGCAGCTCCATCCTGAGCGGGCAGCGGCAGCGCCCGGAGCTGGCAGAGAGGCTCGAGCAGGGACCGCCGCGTGTCCCCCGCTCCAGCGGGGCAGGAGCCGCAGGAGCCCCCTCAGGCGCTGTTCGGAGCAGCCCCCCGACGCCGGTGCCCGGGCATGCGCACAGAGCCCGCGGGGCACCGCCCATGCCCCCCCCCGGCGGCGGGAGCGCGCGGCGGGACTTTGCCCCGGGCGCGGCGGTGCCGTCACGCGGCGGCGCCCAATAGCCCCGCGCGCCCGAAATAGCGCGCTATAAATGGCGCCGCCCGCCCGCCCGGCCCAGGTGTGGCGATGGGAGAGCGCGGGGGCCGCCGCCCCAGGCCCTGCTGCCGCCGCCCCGGGCTCCGCCGCCACCGTCCGCCTCTCCCCTCATCGCGGCTCGCCCACGCCCCGAGCAGCCGGCTGGGCGCGGTCCTGGCCCGCGGGAGAAGCCCCGGGGCAGGGTGTGGCACCCTTGGGGCCGTTGGTGCCTGGCTTTGTCACTTTGTCCTCCCTCAAGGACACGCTGACTCTTCCTGCAGGTCTTAGTTCATTCCTCCCTTCAAAGCGGGCTCTTCTCTTCCCCCTACAGCAACCGAGGGGAGCCGGTGCCGCAACGTCGTGAAAAACCCGAACCTGTCCTGGCAGCCGTGTCATGTGTGTGCTTTTAAAACAGCGTCTGTTTGAGTGCTGAGACCGCCTGTTCCCAATGAAGGAAGCGGGCTGATAAAGCTTATCGCCTTGGCCCGAGCTCTTCCATCTCTCCTGCATTAGTCTGAACCGTGGTGCCACGGGAGGAGGTTGCAGAGATAGCACAGGGCCAGGCTGTTTCTGGGTGA
This sequence comes from Brachypodius melanocephalos, assembly GCA_013398615.1. NCBI lineage: Eukaryota > Metazoa > Chordata > Aves > Passeriformes > Pycnonotidae > Brachypodius > Brachypodius melanocephalos. The sequence continues at coordinate 12,011,298 of VZSR01003807.1, read as the reverse complement.
GATGCTGCTGGGAGGACACAGGGCTGCCCTGCTGGGGGCTCACGGCTCGGGCCTCCCCATCCTATGCAGACACCCTCGATAAACCCAAACCCACCCATGGAGAAACCTACAGTGGGGTTTTCTTTTTATCCCCTTTCCAGCTGGGAAAGATGGGGATGCATCACTGGGAGGTGAGGAGAGCAGAACTGTGAAAACAGATGTGACTCAGAATGAAAACAAATAGTCTCCTAGTTGAAGATGTGTGCCTTTTTGAAAAACACGTGATAAGGAAATGTTAAAAATATACCAAGTTCCTGACTATACTCAAGACTGCAAGGGCTGTAAGTGCAGTGGACCCCTTCAAAGATGTGTTCCTACTTGCTTGAGCTGTGCTGGTTTTGTAGACATGCTCCCAACACGTGTTCTCGGTCTGCACGGTGCCAATTGCACCTGTTCTCACCCTACTACTTGCACATTGTCCTTTGTTACTCTCAGATAAGAAATCTGCTGTAGGATCACTGAGTTTGGATTTGGGGTTGGGGTTTTTTGTTGTTGTTTGCTTGTTTTTGGAGGTTTTTGTTTGTTTGCTTTTTTGGTTTGGTTTGGGTTTTTTTGGTGGCTTTTTTGCCTTTTTTTTGTGAGACCTCAAGATAATAAAGAATATGCATTTTCTATTGGGGAAGATATCTTTCAGAGTATTTTATGTAATTCTTATATATGATTTCATACAGCTAAATTCTCTAAATAGGAAGTTTATTCTTTTTTTAGTTGGCACTGGATTCAAGGAGAGGTATTTACTGAAGTGCTTAGTATAACAGCTGGGGGAGAAGAGTGATTGTCAAATGAAATGATGAGGTGGCAGGTTCCAAAAAAGGTACCTCTTCACACAAAACAAACTTTGGAAGTTACTGCTACAGGATGTCAGGAAGCAGTTCAAAAAGTAATTAAGCGTGATCACGGAAGAAAAATTGTGCAGGGATGTTCAGCACAAACACCTCTGATTCAGGAAGTCTTTGAGGTGCAAATCCGCATCCTGTGGAAGCATTTTGGGGAGCAGCCTTCCCTGTGCTCATGCTGTCATTAGGCAATTACTGTTGGCTGCTCTGGAGATAGTCCTGGACTGCATTGGAAATGCTGCTGTTCTGACCCAGCACAGTCATCCCTACGTTCAACCGTCATTGCATTCAATGTGGGGGTTTTTCCTCACAATCTTTAATAGGACAATTTTTTCACAATCTTTAATCATAGACACAATTCTTGCAATAAATCTTTGTGACACAGAAATGCTCTTTCTTTATGCTCTGTACCTCTCTTATTCTTTCCTGCCTGCTACTTTGATTGAGGAATGGAAGGTTGCTTTGCTATGTGTTTGTATAATAGCACATTATCAAGCTGAGCACTGGTCCGTGCCTGTATTTCCTAGTTAATTATTTGATAGAAATAAATACTAATAATCTGTATTTCTGAAGGTGGCCTCAAGCCAAAAGGTTTGCTGCTTGTTTAAATACTCCAAGTAAGAAGCTGTGGAGCTCCAGTCCTCATGTACTGGCAGAATAAGACAGATGGGCCATTTGAGAAAGTGCTTAAAATACCAGCAATACCTGCCTAAACAGTTACAAATTCCACAGCCCACATCTGCAAGGGCTTGTATTTATTACCTAGGGCATGGGACCAGACCTTGTGAACCTGCTGACACTGAAGGGTGAGAGCAAGGATGAGGTGCCAGTGTAGCAGAACTGGCATGGGGGGCTGAGTGGTGCCAGTCCCCCACCTCTGCCCCAAGCTGCGTGAGCCTGGCTGAGGGCCCACAGGGAGCTCCTGTTCCAGCCTTGCTGCTGGAAGGAGATGGATTGCCACCTACACTTTCTGTTGAAAAGTCATTTTGGGCATATAAATGTTTGCAGGTTTTTGGGTTTTTTTTCCCAAAAATAAGACAAATTTTGGTGCTCAGGATTGGAAGTGCCCTGAGATCACATGGAGAAAAGGAGCACGATCGTCCCAGGTCTTCTGAAAAAGATTCCTTTCCTCTCAAGGCTGGAAAACCTCTATAGACTCTCATGCACTTTTTTTTAAATAGTAGAAACCCAGTGTATCAGTCATAAGGGAGGGAGGAATAACCTGAGGGAAGGCCATTTCCCTAAGGAGAAGTGAAAGGAGTTCTGTTTCTGCTGAGGAGTCTCCTTGCCATATGGATTGGATTTTATAGCAGTGTATGTCTCTTGGGTTGGAGGCACAACTTCCCACATGCACAAGGATTCAGCTCAGGATGGACGTGGGCAAAAGCCAAACTGTAGAGCTGCTGTTCTTCCTGTTTGTCTCACCTGTGTTCCCACTGCTCTGCTGATTCATGGGGGATCAGTGAGAGGCTGCATATGGAATGGGAGACAGCAGCTGCTTACAGAGATTGACCATGCAAGCCCATCCTGCTGAGAAGTCATGTTTCTTTTACATGACTGCCATCTCTGTTGCTGATAACCATGAAGATTGTGGCTTTAGCAGCCCCTCAGGGACAGCTGTTTCATGACAATGAGTAGTTCTTCAAAAGCCACTTAAACATGAAACTAACTTGGGCTTGGATGCTTTGTATAGCGCTTTTCCCCAGAAGTGAGTTTGCATATACTGTAAATAATGACAGTAAAACTGAATTTATTCTTTAGTTGGAGGACACAGGCCTGGAAGGGATGGAGTAGGGAGCTCAGTCCCACAGAACCAGCAATGGGGATTGGGCTTCAGCCCAAAAAAGGGGCTGCAGAACAATTGTTCCACCTGCTCCACACTCAGCATATATTTATACCATGTTGTCTGCACCTCCATAGCCACCTTCTGTACTTCCCAGTAACTTTTTAATGAACCTCGGACACCTGCTGACCTTTTGGACACCTTCTACGTGTCCAAAAGCCCCAAGTCTGAAGTCACATAGGAAGAATGAAGAGGTCAGGGGCACTGGCATTGCATCCCTGTGGTTGATTGGTTTTCCAGTCTCAAGTCCCACGCTGCTGTGGCACCTCTTAAGCTCATGTAAAGTTCTCAGAGTACTAGAGAAGAGCTCTCCTGACTCCTGTGAGTGTCAGTTCCTGAAAAACACCTGACTTAGATTCCCTTTTAGTTCTCCTTCAGCTCGTCCAGTCCATTCCCACAGACACTGCTACAGCCCTATACTGTCTGCAAGGCCGGGCAGCTCCTGCAGCCCAGGCACAGGGTGTGTTCCCATGGAGCAGTTTATCAGCACTTTTGTAGGAACTGCACGTCATCTGTGACTGGGATGGCAGGAGATCTTGTGTCTCAATAGTTTTTGGAGGGCAGCAATGTTTTCTTGGAGTGGGGCAGTAGCTGAGACTCTTTGAAAGAGGAAATCCTTGATAAATTTTCTAAAGGCACAGAGGTGGTACCACATGTGCAGTGCCACACAGGCATAAGGAAAGAAAAAATTACTATTATTTTTTTAATTTTCCAGGAAAAAATACTTATCTGTATTCACTGGTATGTCTTCAGACAGTGCTGGTTTACAGGTGCTGATTTACAGTGCTGATTTTCATTCGGTCTGTGTTTTTCACTAACCAGAACTAGACAGTGCCTATTGTTTGGGCAGTTATACACATGAAAGTAATTTGGATTTGTAATTTTTACATTTTAGTGAATTATAGTTTTGCTCTTCATTTGGTGTGTCAAATCTGCCAGGAGACCTCAGGCACAAGCACTGTGCTGTAAGAAGAAGAATGTTGGCAGAGGTGGCTCCCCAGCCCCATGGAGAGCATGGGCCCATGGGGATCAGGTAAATCCATGCTGGAGCTTTCTCTTCTTCCTTAACCTTTGGCCACATGAGGGTTTTGGCAGGCGGCTTGCAAGGTTGGTCACCCTGGAGTAACCTCACTTCTCCAGCCTCAGGACATTTACTTGCCTGTGGGACCCAGTAGAGACCCCAGAGCCAGCTGTCACCTGTCAGGCACAACTCTTGTACCCTTTAGTGTCCCCCAGCTCCCTGCCCATTAGTCAGCTTGTCCCTGCTGCATGTTTCTAATGCTGCTTCGTGCAAATGTTTTGGGGCGAGTGGAAGGAAATGCAGCAGAACCTGCCCAACCACTGATCTGTCTACCAGCAAGATGCCCTCTCTGGGTCAGTGCAGTGCAATTTTATTGGCATAGAAGCCTGTCTGGCTCCTAGGTAAATTCTGTTGCTACTGCTATCTTTAAGTTAGAGCAAACTTAAATAATTCCCACTCAGCCGAAGGAATGCATCTGCCAGGCTGACTGCAGAGCGCAGTCGTGTCCTTTCACCAAGGGTCACTTGCAAAAGGTGTCTTGGGAATGGCCATTATAATACTTTTCTTTTAAACTTGGGTACACCTTATCCATGTGAAGAAATATTTTTCATCAAATAAGCATTCCTGGTGCTCATGCTGCTGTTATCATTAAACAAATATTTCATTTAGGGGGTATGGAAACAGATTTATGAGGTTTTTTATCAAACACAACCATTAGCTGTTGACAAAAGAACACAGATTGCACCATATTTTAGGGTTAAGAGAATTGGCTCTCCTATTCTAACATATTCTGCAAATTTATTGCAAGGTAATTTTCACAGTGTACTAATATTTTCATGCCACTTTTTTTTTTTCTTAAGTGCAGATTTGGAAGTGTAGGTATTATTTACAGGCTTGGATGTATTTGTAAATTCTAGTGAAGTAAAAATTGCACTCTCATATGAATGATGCTACAGGGAAAATATCTACATGTAAATTTTCACATAACTTTCCAGAAGTGCCCTCCACCCATACTACAGCAGGTAGGGGGTGAAATCCCAAGGAGCATTAGCTAAAATATCTTAGGCTGAACTTGTTGTCTCTTGACAATTTCCACACCATAAAAATCCAGTCAAACTCTTCACATTCTACT
>VZSR01003807.1:11952640-12002712 GCA_013398615.1 Brachypodius melanocephalos | reverse complement strand
TGTCAGTGCCTGTCCCACAGCATCGTGACCATGTCAGCTGAGGCACTGCAGCCTCTGCCCTCTTCCTATGCTGTTCATTTTGTGGGGCAGCAACCAACAGGGTCTGCCCTGGACAAAATGTTTTCCCATCCTCACCAGTCAGAGGCTCCTTGAGAGTGTAACAAAGTACTCAGAGACACACAGATAAAGCAGAACGCTGTGAGCCAGAGATTCATGAACCCAGGGGACAGGAACATGGAGAGGGATAGGGACATCCTCTTCCGAAAACCTATGGGCTGCCACTAGTAAGTCTGCAATCAAAGTCATTCAGACCCTCAAGATGCTTTGGAAAAAGAGACTGTGATTATGTGATCCATCACCCCAGAGCTGAAGAAACACAGAGATGGAGGTAGATGGTTGGATGTGGATCTTGTCTTCCAGAGGGGCTGCTGCTCCCCAGCACACAGCTCCTGCCTGCACATGGGGCTGCACAGGCAGGCACGGGTGCTACAGGTGCCTGGCTGCTGCAGAAGTTGTCAGCTGCAGGGGTTTTGAGCATTGAGGAGCACTGCAGTCCTGGATGTGTCAGCTGGAAGGAAACAGTTTGGACTTTGTGTTTGATAAGAAGTCTGCCACCTCTGTAGATTTGATAAGAAGCTTTTCACTTTCCCACAGGGCTTCTCCTCCAGTTTGGCTCTGCACTCATCATCGCACAGGGGAGGCCACGGGGGTTTCCAGTTCCTGTTTCCTGCTCCGAGCCGCAGCATCATCCATTGAGTGAGTGAGCGTGTAACACGGGGGAGTGGAGAGAGGCCGGAGGGCACTGCAGGCACTAGAGGGCAGGACAGCCCACGGCAATCCGGCTGGAGAAACGCGGGGAAGGAAGGACCCTGCTGGTGTCACCTATTGCACATTGCACACCCTGCACTGGGTTCCTCTGCTGAACCCCAGTGGTGCCGACCTTTTGGAAAATCTGGTCATACTTCTAACGTGAGGAACCAAAACAGGGTCACCCTACACAGTCCACAGTACGAGCAGAGACTCAGAATGGTTTGGATTGGGAGGGATTTGATTGGATTAAAGATCATCTAGTCCAATGCCCCTGACAAGGCAACATGTCCTCTACTCAGTCCACACCACAGTCGTGGGTTTTAGGGCTTTTTAACTGCAGCTGCTGAATGTTTCCACACCACACCTCAACTTTCAAAAAGTTCAGCAGAGCTGTTTCAGTCTGTCTTTTGAGTGAGATGGGAGGAAAAAATACATTATCCTGCCTATATTCAGGCATCTTTTTTGATGTCTCAGCAAGTAGCCCTTGTCACTCTCTTGCCAGAATTTGTTGTTTTAGCTTTCTGCCACCATTATGAGGTGATTCAGCTGAAGGTGGGAGAAATTGTGCCCCACAGCTCCAATACACTTTGTGAGAGTGAAGCAGAGGCTTCAGCACACAGATTGGCAGGATGCAGAATTTCTGGGTTTTTGTTTATGGTTGTCACAGAAATCTTCCTGCAGTATTCATGAAGAAAAAGGATGTGGGACAATTAAACCACTGAAAACCAGAAGTTGTTCTCTGGAGCAAATCTTTCAAAAAGTTGTGTCCCACATGGGCTGAAAAAAAAACCCCAAAAAAACAAACCAAAAAAACCCAACCCAACCCAAACCAAACCAAAACAACTGGAGAATTTTTCAGAAGAGCTCAAGCTCCTGGGTGCTTTAAAAATATGTTCAGGAACATTGTCCATGTGGAAATCTAGTCCCACAGCCTAGTGGAAATGACAGGACATCCTCTTCTTCCTACTGCTTAACTTCTGAAAACAAATAGACAGACTCAAACCTCAATTACCTGTAGAGAACACTGTGTAAAACCAAATGAAACACTCAATAGCCACCTGAAAAATGCATGATGTACCTCCAAAAGCAGAGACTGTTGTGGACTCATTACCAAACCCTGTGCAGGGAGCATCCTTGTTCTGTTTGCACACTGCATTAAACTCATTTAGTCTGCAGTCCCAGAGCTGCCACTGGTGATTCATTTCCTCCAGCATCTCTGGCTGCTTTCCCAAGAACAGAGCTCCCAGCACAGACCCTTGACACTGCTCCTACCCCAGTCCCCAGCTAAGAAGCTGCCTGCATGGAACACTAAAATTTTCTCCTTATGGAGGCCTGGAGGGAGAGCTCAGCAAGCATTATGCAATGTACTTGTAGCAGTGTTTCCAGAAGGAATGTGTTCCTGCTGTATCACTGCTCAGGATCCACCAGCAACTCCTCTGGTGCTCTTTGGCCTCAAGGGACAAATTCTGCCTCATCCCATGCTGCCTGATGCCAGTTTCCTTCCAGACTATGGGACATGGGACTGACTGCTTTTGCAAGCAGCTCTTGCCAGTCAGGGCTGGAAATAAGAAAAGGGTGCAGATGTGCCTCTTTTCCAGTGTACAAACCTTTCAAGATACAGTTCCTGAGCAGTGTTGTGGAACATCCTGGCATATCCAAATAATTTGCAGCACCTGATCTATGTGCAGCAGTCCTGGGTATGATCCATGACACACCTCCACCTTGTTAGCTGACCTGAACAGAAAAGTCCATCTGAGGGTGACATGAACTCTGCACTCAAAAATAATCAGCAGAAGAGTCTCTCAAGAAAAATGGACAGCTGAACATACCAACGTAGGCACAGGTTGCCTCACCCACACTCCAAGGTGCCAGCCACCAGCACTGCAGTGAATGTCTCCCCAGATATAAAATGTTCATGTGGCCCAGTGCAAGAGTCAGGTGCTCCCCGTTGCTGAATCTCCTTCCAGCAGAGATCTTCTGGCCTGCAGAGGCACAAACACCCCAGTCCCCAGCACACACATGAAGTAAGACACTCCTTCACTGTATGGTCCCTGCTAAGAGCTCAGCAGAGCACACCTCCCAGCCCTCTGATCCAACCCACCAAGCAAACTGCACACGAAGGAGAGGCTGCACATCTCTTTTTAACAAAAGATCAGGGAAAGAAGGATTATGGTGTTTGTCTTGCCAAGCCACCATTACATGTGCTGAGGCTCTCCTTCCCAGGGAGTATCTGCCTGTTGATTGGGAGCAGGGAATTAAGACCTCTTTTTGCTTTGGTTGCACGCACAGCTCTTGCTTTTAAAATAACACTGTCTTTGACCCTTGAGGTGTTTTTTAATCTTATTTTGTCCCCCTGTCTAATTGAGGAGGGAGTGGGGTGGGTGAGAAAGCATCCAGGTAGATAGATGTCTGGGAGCCAGCCAAGATCAACCCACAAGTCCTTTTTCTTGGGCATGAGATAAAGCCAGTTTTGATCTGGGCATACTATAGCTGCGGTAGCTGGTAGTTGGCAGGCTTCTGCATGGCTCACAAGGCTCACTTGATTTACAGTGTAACAGAGCCTTGGGCTCTGCAGTGGCTGCTTTCAGCTCCTGTCTTTGCTGTGGTGCTTATCTCTGTGTTTCGCTGTGCCTGGAAGCATTCTGATAAAAGCAGCAGCCCTGCACTTGGCTCTGGCATGGGCACTGCTCCTGTGCCAGGAGGGCTGTCTTGTGGAGAGCTGAGGGATCACACCTCTCTCTTCCCCTCTGGGACAGATGTGTCTGCCTTCCTCTCCAGAGGTCCTCACCACATCCTTATCTAAGTTGCTTGACCAATGTCATCTTTTTGTCATTTGCATAGAAACTAGTTTTGATCTGGTGTTAAGAAGAACCAGTTTTCCAGTGAGGTGACAAGGAGATGTGCCTTTAGGCAACTGATCCCTGGGTGCCTCCATGATGTGTGGGAGGACTTGAGTGGGTGCCTGGCATGGCTATCACCTCCCACAGCTTGTGATCTTGCACCTCTACAGGTGTGTAATCTCGTTGAATTGGCACTTGATGGAAGGGTGCCTTGCCTGCTCCAGTGAAATCCATCAGCTCTTGGCACCACACTGGGGCTTTCCTTGTGCTTCTTGAGCCTCCCTTCAGCACCATCAGGAGGACATGGTTGAGACACAGACCCAAACCACATCTGACAACACCATGGATAAGATAGGGACTCAAGCCCCAACTACAGTAATCGCCTTGGCAGTCAAAAAGAATCACTGGATGCAGAGGTCAATGGGTCCATACCAGCAATTAGTACAGGAGCAGGAGGAGGAAGGATCTGATCAGGCAGCTGGTCCTTCAGCAAGGAAGCAAGAGGAGGAAGTGAGAGAAATGACCGGCCCCGAAACTTGGGCAGACTTTAAAATATGCTGAAATGTTACAGCCACCAGCCAGGCAAACAGATTGCTGCCACTAGCACTGAAGAGGGCATCCAGTATGTGAGACTACAAGCAGTGCTGGAAAGTCTTCTACAGTGACCTGGATGACAACTATGTCTCCAAAGATTCAGATAGCTACTGTACATGAGCAAGTGCAGAAGCGTTGTCCAAAATTCACCATCATTATATTCCATCTGCCCAGAGATGATGGACTCACCAGGCTTGAATATATCAGCTGTGGAGAGAGCATCCCACTGACTCTGACTTTTGCAGAAGACCTGTCTCCCTGTCTCCACAGGTCAGGGCCTTGGCCATCAGGGGCACCCAGACATGGTCTGTGCTGCTCTCTGGTTCCTCCTTAGTGACCTCACCAGGAAGTGGGGTGGTGGCTCTCCTCCGAGTTAGGAGCCCATGTACACAAATTGACCAGGAAGAGAGGTGATAAGGAGGGCCATCCACTGCTGCTGTCTGTTCAGCTGCTGTTGAGATGGTGGAAGGCATCTAGCAGGCTCCCTGGTATGGAAGAGCATTAAGAGTGCCTCTCTTGATTTTGGTGAAGGGATTTTTGGTCTGACACTGCAAGGAATTCCAGCCTAGAATAGAGGGTCACTGCCTTTGATCAGAAGGAAGAAAGGGGTGACCAGCTTTACTGGGCTGTGTGGATTTGATGGCCTGGCACACTGGATCCAGAGAAGTCTAAAGCACTGGTAGACACTGGTGCACAGTGTACCCTAATGCCATTAAGGCACGTCAGAGAGCAGCTCCTCTGGATTTCTGGATTGACAGGGAGATGCCAAAAGCTGTCTATACTGAGGGCTGAGGTGAGCTTAACAGGAGACAAATGGCAAAAGTATCCTGTTGCAACCAGCTCAGAGGCCCCACATATCCTTGGCATAGACTGTCTCAGGAGAGGGTACTTAAGGACCCAAAAAAGACAGTGATGGGCTTTTGATGCAGTTGCCATTGATTTAGAGAAGTTGGAACACCTACCTGCTTTGCCCAGGCTCCTGGAGGATCACTGTGTCCGGGATTGCTGCGCGTCAAAGAGCAGCAGGTGGCCGTGGCTGCCACGATGATGCACCATTGGCAATACACATCATCCCAGGCTCCCTGTTTCCCATCCACGAGTCACCAGCTCAAAAGCCAAGGAGTGATCAGGAAGACTCACAAGGTTTTCTTTTAAATCTGCTTTTGTCCCTCTGTCCAGCTCAGGAGGGAAAATGAGAAAGCATCTGGATGGGCATCTGGCAGCCAGCAAAGGTTAACCCCCCACACTCCTGTGCACATTCAAACTCACAGGCTGGTACATATGTTCATATACCTGGGCATACATATGTTCTCCTCTGAGCTGATTTGCTTTGTTAACAGCAGGCAGAGAAGACTGAGTCAGCTCCAGATGGTGAAAATAAATGTGAAAAAAACTTCAGGTGGAGCATTGACATAAATTGTTTGAAACTAGTTATTATTGTTATTGTTGTTATTATTGTTATTGTTAGGATTGTTAATAATAATAATAATAATAATAATAATAATAATAATAATAATAATAATAATAATAAACATATAATAATATTGCTACTGTATTGCATAAAGCTTCCAGGAGTGAGAAAAAGCAGGGTTGTGTGAATGTCAGTGAAATGCCATCCCAGTCCCAAGGAAAACCCAGGTGCTGGCACAGGTCCTGCACTGTTCAGGTGGTCCGAGTAGTGCTCTTGGGGACACCTGAGGGGAACTGTCAGCACAAGTGATAGTGGCAAAGCCTGCGTCTCAGTACGTACAAGACGTGGCAGATGGAGTGCAAAAGCAAACGGGCTGCCGAGCAGCAGGCACTTTGGTAATGAAGCGTCACAGGAGCTCAAACACTCCTCTCTGATTTTACTGGGCTGTGTTCCAGAGTGCGTCTTCACCTTTTTTTTTTTTCTTAAGTATCTGCAAATGAAAACCTGCTAAGCTCTTGGATAAGTGTCTCCTTAACTTTTTGGTCTCTTTTGAATTTCAAATAGCAATTTTTTGTTGTCTTAATTGGTGACTGCCTCTTTTAATTAGGCATCCCAGTTAATCTTACTCTGCTAAAATATATGAGGCTTTGTGCAGATCAAAACAGTTTCTTTTTTTAGCGTAAGCACAAAAAGAAATATGAATTGTAAGAAATAAGATGACCATGTTTGCAATTCTGATTTCTCTCACTGTAGTCTTCAGTTGCCACCTTTAAATTAGCCAGTATTTTACATGCTGAAAGGTCCTGGCCAAGATGTTGTGTGAGCTTAGAAAAGCTTTCTTCCCTTTGCAGCAATACAGAAAACATTTCTGATCTAAACAGCAAAGCAATGGCCTTTCTCACTCCTCTGGAGGGCTCTTATCTGTCCAATTTGAGCTAATGTAAAATAATAAACACATTTGTAAATGTAGAAATCAATCACTGCTGGTCATGCTGTCCAGGAACATATTGCAACTTCCTGAAAATCTGGCCTGCATTCATGTCCTGGGGGGCTTAACTGAGCCTCCACAATAATTGCAGTGATGATGCCAAATCTCATGTAACTTCCCTGTTGATTTTTTTTCAGGCTGCCAGAGGATGTCACAGAGCGGACGCAGCAGCTTGGAATGAAGTTTTGTTAATATTTGATACAAGTGGTATTCTCAGTAATAAAGCTGAAAAAATACAAGAGGAAAAACCCAAACAAACCAAAAAGCCCTCCAGAAATCCCTGGATCACACAGAGCCAGGAAGGGGATGAAAATGGTGGCAGAACTAGGTGGCTGATTGGCAGCAGCTGGCTGTCCAAAAGCAGAGGCAGAGCTGCTGTCATTCGAAGCAACTTAATGTAGGGATCTGTATCTACCTGTCCTTTCAAGGGGTCTGAGTGGTTTTGAAAGGTGCTGTATTTTGCTGATTTGTTTGGGGTTTTTTTTTCCTAAGGAGTGTCTTGTGGGATGTCAGGGACGTGATAATTCATCCCTGCTCCTTCTCAAGGACAAATTGGAGCTCTTATTAACCAGCACACATTTGACAGGACATTTGTCCTTCTCATGGGAAAGAACAGTTCCTATGCTTTTTTTTTCCTAGGGAAAATATCATAATCCAGACTGCAAGAGCAAGTGTACCATCTGGAGAAAATTCATCATTACTTGAAACAAATCCTGCAATTTTAGCTGCCAAGCAGCACAACTCAGTGAGAGCAGGTCACTTGTAAAATGTGATGGTTAAGTACAGGCAAGTCTGTAGAAGAAATAATCCACTTTGAAGTGATAAAACTTCCCAGCACTTGGGTCACTTAAATTTCAATAAGAAGATGGAGAACGTTGGGTAGTAGAAAGTCAATCCCAGTTTCGTGAGAGCTCTGTGCCATTCTTACCAGAATTAAAAGGGTAATTCCCCAAACCTGTGCCCAGGATGATGATAAGAATGTGTTTTCCAGACCTAAGTGAATGCTTGTATGGATGATGAGGGCATTATAGAGTCTTTACATCCAGGCCAGTGGTGACAGACACCTATCCCTTATGTCTCGGTCCCGTCCCTCATTCCTTCGTGCCTGATGGACACAAATTTGGACTGCAAGTTGCCCAGCACTGGTGCTCGTTGTGTCTGACACCCTGCGGTGTTACATTCATACCTGCCACGCTGCCTCGGTAATAATCCTGGCAGGGAGGGCTTGGCTGTGAAAGGTTGGCTGTGAAGAACCCGTGAAGGGTTTTCTCTTTGTAAGTCACTTTTCACTTCATTTCTTCCCGCGCCTATTGATTTTTGCCTCCCCTTTCCTGTCAAGCCCTGCCCGCGGCCCCCTCGGCATCCCGGCGGACCCCCGGGGTTTGCTGCAGGAGGCAGCGGCTCCTCCCTCGGCGGGGAGGGCCGGGGGCAGCCGGCGCCGGGGTCTCCGCTCACTCGCTCCGGCTCCGCGTCCGAGGCGGACCCGGACCCGGTCCCGGCGCTGCTCCGGCCGCCTCCCGGCGCGATGCCGGGGCCGCGGGCAGGCGGCGGCAGCGGGGACCCCGCAGCCGAGGCGGTGAGTGCGGGGCGCGGAGCGGAGCGGGGCAGGGCCGGGGGCGGCGCGGGGCAGCCCCGCTCCTTCCCGGGTGCGGGAGGGGATGCGGCTCCTGCTGCTGCCGCGGGTGACTTGGGCATAAACATAGCGGAGCATCTGCCGGGGATCTGAGCCTGGTCCTGAATCTGCTGACAAGCGAACCCCAAGACTTCCCGCGCACTGGAGATGCGCTCTTAGGGCAGTGGGCCGGTCCCGGGCTGCTGGGATCCGCGGGTTCGTGGTTCCTGCCCCGCACCGCAGAGCTCTCCTCACCCCGAGAAAGGGGCCATGGGAGCCGGGTGGAGTCAGGGTCAGATGAGCAGGGGCCAGGTCGACGTGCAGTTCCTCCCTTCTTGCCAGAAATGGAATTTAAAGAGAGTGCTTGGCGATATCACTGCCGTGTCAAACTGCTCTGGCGCCGTGTTAGGGCAGCGGAGTCTTGAAAAACGGCTCAAACCAAATAACACCCTCAGCCACGAGTAAATGAAAAGTTGGTTAAAGTAAAACTGTCGGGTTTCTTGGCTATAGCTATGTGAGGGGAAGAGTTTAAGATTTTGTTGTTGTTGCTGTTGTTGAACATCGTTGTAAGAACCATGCTTCAGCTTAGTGCGTACTGTGAACACTGTCCCATAGCACCTGGCAGTGTGGTGTGAGCCCAGGACCAAAGCCTGCTCCCTGGGGGGGTCTCAGCTGCAGCGAACGCTCCTGTCAGCAGGGAGAGGAGCCCCGGCCACCAGCTCATCGATTGCCAGGCCAGAAGGGAGCGTTACATCATTTAGTCTGACCTCAGACAGGAGCGAGGTGCTGGCTGGGAAACAAAAAGAATATTGCCGAGGTCTGAATCTCTGCACTGAAAAGTGACATTTCTTCATGACATTGTCAGCTCTGACAAATAGACTTTTCTGCAAAAAATGAGGGGCTCTCTGCATGGTTCCCTTACAGAGGGATGTGAGGATCATAAGTGGTAGCTTCAATGCTTCCAAATATAAAAGTTCGTAATTTTACATGACAACTGATCTGGTTTTCCATTGTTCCTTCTTCTCTTCAGAATGAGGACTGCTAGCAGAAATGGACTTTTTTTTTTTCCAATAAGAAAGAGTTTACAAACAAACCAAACCAAAACAAAAAGGAGTTAGGAGGAAAAAAGAGAAACAAATAGTAGTTGTATTTTCTTCAAAGTTGTCTGTAGAAACATTGTAAAAAAATTTCAGATATGCATATTTTCATTTCTCTTCTTCCTGTTTCTTTCTTTTTCTGTTTCTGGTGGGAAACAGAATGATTGTTTAGCAGAGAATGTTGGGATACTGGTGGCCGCAAGATCAATTTTTACTTGGCTTTATTAAAAAGTAACCTTTCAATATACATTGAAAAAAATTGCTATTTTCTTTAGTCATTACACAGCCCCAGTACTTGCACCCATAGCATGAGGATAGATCCATTTGCTGCACTTTGACACTTTGCTTTGAGTTTTATGGATCTATTTTGCTTAAACCTGATGCTTTTTCAGAATAACAGTGGCCTCTGAAAATGGGATAAGACACAACCAAAAAAGGCTCTTCACCTTACCTCCCATTTTTTTCCATATTAAAAACATCCACAAATCCCTTGCAGTGGCACAGGAATGGAGCATCACAAGGAGAGCCAGGCTGTGCTGGGACGTGATCCCAAGAGGCAAGGAGGGTGACTAGCTTCCCCAGCCCTGTGCATCCATCAGCCCAGTGCACCATCTGCCACAGACCTGTGGGTCCTCCTGGGAGCTTGAGAAATGTGTATCTGCTGCCCATAGTCATGGAAGTCTGGCTTGCATGGTGTGGCAGGAAAAGGGACGGCAGTGTTTGCGGTTAATGAGGTCCAGTGCAAAGCTGCTTCCCGCAATAATTTATTACCTTGGAAGGCAGGGGTGTGATGCCAGACAAATAACTGGCCCCGTGGGAAGTCAGGACACCAGGAAAGCGGGATCAGGAGGGTGGGAAGATGAGGGGGAAGGACAAGGTCCCAGAACCACAGCCGCTGTCTCCAGTAGCAGTGCCGAGCAGAACCTGTGGGGGGGACTTGTCACAGCTGGGTCTTGGAGAGCCTTCAGCAAGGTCCCTGTGGAGACTCTAAATCACACTGATTGCACAATCAATAAAGGAAATCTCATCAGTCCCCATAACCAGGCTGTCAGCTTTTAAAGCTATTTAGACAAAAATCTGTTTATTGCTGTGTTATTAGAAGTCCAGAGTAATTGCACTGACTCCAGTGATTCTAGAGGCACAAAGTAGCTTTGGAAAAGAGTTTTACTGGATCAAGGCAAATTCCAGTCTAGTTTATTCTATGTAAGCCTGGACCCACACCGTAGGATGGTTAGTTTGAATTGAGTGCTGCTGCTTATTTCAGAGGGACTACTCTGCCCACACTGATACAACAAAGACCAGAAATCCTCTTGCATGTATTTGTAAGTTCCTTCCCAGCCTGCTTGACTGAGCCCAACAAATTCCTAAGGGAACATCTGTGGGGCAGCTCTTGTGGGTACTGCTGGGGGCAGTGAGGCAGCAGAGCACCCAACAGATTCCAGGGGGATACAGAACTGCCCTGGTCCATGAAGCACAAAGGAGCCAGACAATGCCACCCATCTGTGTGCCACTGGGAAATACTCACAGAGGGTTGCTCATCTGAAATGTCAGCTAGTGGGACTGGCTGCAGAAATGGCCTGGGCATGCACCATTCAGGGTTTGTCTGCATTAATAAAGAAGCACTTGAGAGTGCTCCCTGGCACTGCAACATAATTATCTAAAATCTGTATAAAATTATAATATCACACATAAACTGTTAAAGCCAGCCCTGAACCCTCTTTAGCCCATGCCAAGTAGCATTGCCATGTTCAACCCCTGCCCTCTTCAAGGCAGCAGTGGCAGAGGATGTTCCCAGTGGGAACAGAGCCCAGCCTCAGGATGAGCAGCACTGGCTCACACAAGCACATCCTGAGCCATGAAACCAGGAGCATCTGCAGGTGGTTTGGCAGTGCAGCAAAACCAATGCCTTGAAGAATGTTTGGATGGAATCCCCACACCTCTTGTCACCTCCTTGCTAGTGACTTCAGGTGAGAGACAAAATTGGGAAGAGATCCAGGAAAAAGCTCATTTAAAGTACTCATTGTCCTCAGGAGCCCCTTTTTCTCCCCTTTTTGGCAGCCCGATGTGCTGAGGTGGTCACAGCTGCCCCTGCCCCAGCCTCCTCTGCATGTGCATGTGTGTATATACATGTACATGTACATGTGTGTGTGTGCATGTATATGATCAGACTGAGGAAAGGAAAGTCCCTGGGAATTTCATTGTGTTCCCTGGGAAAACCTGGTCGAGGAAAGACAGGTTTACCTGCCACCACACCTCCTGGAAATCCACTGGGCTCTTCTCTCTCCTTCTGCTTTTGGTGTCTTGTGAGCTTTGGTTTAAGTGATCACATAAAGTGAACTGATTTTCACATTCAATGTTCCTGCCACTGATGGATATTTTCAGGAGAAGAAGGACATGAGTTTGCTGTTTTCACAAGGACTCTCACCTAGGGTGATATAAGGGGGCAAAGAGCCTTTTTGTTTTTCCTTAAGGATTGTAGAAATACGTTAGTAGATGTGGAAGCATTTCTGAAAGTCATGAAGAAACAGAAGTCCAAGGTTTTAGAAATGGCATTGGTTTTCAGCTAGTGCTGGCTGTTACTTGCTGAAGAATCTGGCCACCCAAAAATCTCTTCAGATGGCAAAATGATGTCCCTGTATACACACTTTGAAAGGCTTTCTGAATGAGTGAACACAAGCAATGCATTTGAACCTATAAACCAGCAGGACATGGTTCGCTCGTCTGAGGAAGGATGACTGAACTCTGGATTTTCAGGGTTTTTGGTGAAGTGCTTTGAGATAATAAAGGAGATTTGATTTTTTTGCCAGTTTCAAAAAGGAAATGACTTGGTGCAAGGGTTGTTCAGCATCCTCAGTAATCTACATCCCACCACAACGTGCAGAGCACTGGGATACTTTTTAGACTTTCCCTGCTCTTTTCTGGTTATGGTTGAGTCTTCAGGCAGATCTCCTGTGGGTGCCTGGCATGAAGCCCTTCCCTGGGGTGAAGCCCTTGCATGGTGAGTGTAGGTGATTTCCTGGAGCAAATGGCTCCCAGTGAGTGCTCCTGAAATTCTGCCATCTGCAGATGCCATCCTCGCATTATTTGCTGTGTGCCTCAGAATAAGAACAGGTCACAGGCAGGAGTAAGAAGGGCTGGAGCTAAACTTGTGGCAGAAACTGCGATATCCTCTGTTAAACAAAACCGGATTTCTGTTAAGTGGAGGAAAACCCCTGAAGAGAAAGTATGATGTAATTGATAGTGAATACTGACATAACTGTGTTCAAATGCTCCCAGGTCTTGGAACACAGGGCAAAGTTAATTTGTCCTCTCTGCACCTGCTGCAGTGTTGAGTAAAAATAACACGTAGGTTTTTTCCACCAAAGTAGCAGCAACACTGGAGATTAAAGCTTTTCTTCATGACGTGACATTATCTTGTTCAATAAATCAGATAGTAAGTCCCTTGTGTTTCGAGTGAGAGGAGGAACATCAGGTCCGGTATTTTCACTTGTGTCAAGGTGTGCATGTGTGTACATACATCACTTGAAATATACAGCTTATTTAATTATGTCTATATGCATTTGGTAGATGAAATTGTGGCAACTCTAGAATAGAGTTAATATAAGAATAGTAGTAACAGAAACAATTTGCTTTATGCTGATCTGGGGAGAGGAACAAAACCATTCTTCCCCACAGTGCAGTGCTCTTTCCTTGCTGTCCTGTGACACATCAATCCAGGCACTCTGAGCATCCTGCTGCCACCAGCTGTGACCCCCATGCCCACTCTGAGTGGATGCCAGGAGAGTTGTATTTCCCTGAGCACTCCCTGTCTGCTCTGCACAGAGAGTGCCTTTTGGCTGGTCCTAGGTGGGTTCAGAAAAGAGTCCTGGTCAATCTCTTGGATGTTGTACCAGGTTAAGAAACTCGTATCTGCCCTCCCAAGGGCATCTTGTTTGGGATTCTGCACTGAGCAGTCCTTGTGGGTTTAAGTGGAGGCGGGATGACAGACAGCACTGACAGTCATAGGAGTTGGTGTGGTCAGAGCTCAGGATACAACGGAGTAAGCTGGGGAGAAAATGGGCCTCTGCCTGGGTCAGGATTCATCCTTACTTCTACTGGAGGGTGCAACTATTCCCATTGCTTTATCACTAGGCTGGTGTTTTATCCTGATAATGCAAAACCAATGATGAATAGACCATGCCTTCCATGCATGTGGTATTTTAACTGGAGCTAGAGAACTTCCCCTAGCTAGATTCCCAGTGGGCTCAAGCATGAAGACAACATCCTGGAACAGGTTAGGATGATCTTAGAAGGATAACCTTTCTCCAAAATATATTTAACTCCATGAGCTCAGCAGTGACTGCTGTGAGAGCAACATAGACTTTGTCATGTACTGACCTTTTGTTGAGCAGCAGACTGCAGAACTCCTGCTAATAATGAGTCAATACTTCAAAAAGAAAAGACTTGCTGCTCTGATAACAGACATATGTACATAATTAGCAATTTAAATGTTCATTTCCTTGACTTCAGATTGCATATATTTAGGTATTTTTCAAAGGTAGGCAGAAAAAAGGGCCATGGTAGTAGAGGCATGGGAACAAGCACTGCCTTCAGAAACCAGCTCCCCTGCAGGTATGAAGCAGTGTCACCTACTCCTGTCACACAAGGTCCCACATACAGAGACATCACTGGGCTAAATATACCAGTGTCAAACTGGTATAAACCAGAAGTAAGTATACAAATCTCTCCTGTCTTTCACTGTTCCTAGGAGGAAGTGGTTTTCTAATATCCCAGTGCAGTGCAACTGCAGCTTCATGGCCATGCATGCCAGCACTTTTCCCTGCAGCCAGAGCAAGGTGACTTCTCCTGCTGCTGCTTTGCTCTTTTCTGTTGATAAAAATGGGGAACATCACTCATCTCCTCTGGGAAACTGCATTTCCTTGGCTTACATGGGCCATGGCACCATGGGGTGGCCTCAGCTAGCTGGGCTCCCCATCACCCTTCTCAGGGTCTCAGACACCTTCAGGGAGCACATGATACCTCCAGCTCTGCTCCATGTGGTGCAGGTGCCTAAGGGCTGGTTTGCACTGACTTGGTGAGATTGTGATAGAGAAGATCTGCAGACACCACCAGCAGGGCTTGTTTGCCATTTGTATGCTGCATGGGGTGGTATGCTGCTAACATACTTTCAGGAGTAAAAATCAAGAGTTAGAGGTTAAAGCTGATGAAATGCTGATGAATTTGAAACAAAGTTCAATAAAAAGCAGATGGTGTTTTTAATCATTCTTTTTCCACTCAGTTAATGAGACCAAATGTTCAGAAAGTTCTCTGTAAATATATCACCCTGCTTTTCAAGTATCTCAAAATATACTGTAACTACAGCTTTAATAAGACAGGCATCCTCCCAAAAGGGCAGTAACCTGCCCTTTATTGGCCTCATGTCAACACTTGGCAGCAAGGAGCCATTTCTTGCCTCTGATGCTCCTCTGTTGTGTCACTTGTTCCTAAAATAGCCTCATTTCCTTAGCACTCATACTTGCGTTCAGATGGTGGGCAGCCACACAGAACCTGCTGTCCCAAAGCACAGATTGCAGGGATTTTAGATTTGCAAGAGGCAGGGAGCTTCCCTGTGGATTTGGAGGAGGCAGCTTACCCACCTCTAATTGAAACCAGCTTGGTTGCCTCTGCATGTTGGGCTTACCAGGAGCAGCCTCCTCTCACTCTGCATTACAGAGCGTGGAGGTCTGTATCCAGCCCTGTTGGTCCAAGGGCCTTTTACAGTCAGGACAGAGAAGTGGGCACTGCTGGGAAAGGACATGGCTCCTGTTCTCCCAAGCCTGCTGCAGAAGTGGGGAGGGAAGAACTGTGCCCTGCCAAGTGTCCATGTCTCCCCATGGCCCATAAAAGGAGCTCGGGTTGAGCAGCCCCTGTGCAGACACTGGTGCTGTGGGTGCCCCAAGTTGGGCAAACACCTGCTGGGGTGCCTTGGCTGGTGGCCCTGGGGGTTTGCCCACAGTGCTGTGGCTGTGCAGCAGCCTGGGCCAGTGCTCTCGAGCTGAGCTGGCCCTGTGTGACAGCAGCTGTTGTGCTGACCACTGTGGGGCTTAGAGCCTTCACACTCGAGGGGAAATTTGGCAACACCCAGGAGTTAAGAGCACAAACACATATTCTCCTCCCATACACACTTTAACTCCTATAAATGCTCAAATCCCTCACCTTTGTGGGAGCTTTGCTGTAGGATGGAAAGTGATAATGAACTTATTCTTGTTTTCAGCCCCTCAAGACTGTTCCTTCCCGCCGGTGTTCAGCACCGTCGCTCTTATTCATCAAAGGTTGGAGCAAGCCGTGGCTGCCTTCAGCCAGGTATGTACATTGAGTGGCTGCAGGTGTTTGATGGCCAGGAGCAAGGTGTACTCCTTGGCTTGCGTGTGTCATGTGGCTCTGCTGTCAGTGTCCTGCACTAGAGGACCTCAGTGAGTCACAGGTGCTGGAATGTACTTGTGGTGCCTGGGGTGGCTGAGCTGGCAGTCATGGCTGCAGTGGGAGCTGCTGGTGCAGATGGGATGGATGGGAGAGGTGGTGGAAACTACAGTTCCTCGCACTGCACCCAGCTGCTCTTCTTGCCCTCCCACCAGGCCTGTGCAAGCCCAGCAGGAGATAAACCTCTTCCCTCCATCTCTCCCACCCCATGCCAAGGGCTGCCAGTGCTGGCTCCTTGTTTATATTAGTTTCTGTTAGTGCTGTCAAAAAGTCTTCATTGGCAGTTTCTCATTGGTGCATTCTGATTCTTCTGATTCTTTGTTTTGTTCCTGTTTTTCTTTCTTTTGGATAGAAAAACCTCCGAAACAGGCAGAAGAGTTGGTTGTGATAGCATTTACTGCCTTATTTTACTACAGGTCATGACTAACCTGCACAAACTAATGGGAAATACCTGCTGATGTTAGTGACAGTGCCTCCTTCCTTGATTAAACTATTTCCAATAAGCAGAACACTGTTATTTGAACTGCAGCTATTTCACTGCAATGTCCTGATTCCTCCTTGAGCAAACCCAGTGCAGTTAGTCAAACAGCACTGCTAACTGAGCATGGTGGTGTTGCAAGTGGGCTTGTTATGTGTTACAAAAAAATCTTCCAGGAGAAAGGCAGAAAGGGCACCAGTATCTTGGGTCTTCATCTTTCAAAAATCCGAGGCCTTGAGCACTCCTTGCATGGGGAAGGGGGCAAGTTGTGCTGTCTGAGCACTTACTCATTAATTATTCAGCAGTTATGTCTCTCTTCAGAGAGAGCACATTTTTTTGCATTCATTTCTTGACATGAACATCAGGAGCTGTCAGATTGTGAGAATGGCTGAGCTTCACACATTTTTTTTTTGTTGGAAACATTCCTGATTGAAGTCTGTGAAGTGGCTCTGTGTGACACCTCCTGGCTTGCCATACGGCTCCATCTCAGAGCCCACAGCCATCCTACAGCCCAGAGGACAGGAGGAACTCAAATACTGAATGAGTGCCTAGGACTCACTGCTCTGTTTTCATTGATGGCATAATTTGGTAGGTGTTACAAGTGAAAAATATGATCACACACCCCATGCCTGCAGGAAAAAGGGGCTGTTAATGTCACCATAGGAAGGAGACATCAGCATCCCTGTGTTAGCTGGTGATGGGGTTGATCAGCTGGACGTGCAGTTGTGCCTCTTGTCCAGCGCTGAGTTCCTCCATCCTTCAGCCTCTGATTTTGGTTTTTGGACATCTGCCTATGAGGACAGAGTGTGCTGGGCCGGAAAGTTGTCCCAGTGCCTCATTCCCACTTCATGCTTAGTGTGGGCCCTCCCTCTCATTTCTGCAGGAGGCAGCATTTACCAAGCACTCCTGCAGAGCATTCTCAGTGCTCTAATCCACACTGTTGCTGGTGCCATCGGCTAATTTGCAGTTTGAGCCAGCACCTAATTTTGCTCCTCCAAGCAGTGGTTCAGCAGTAGTTGCCACCTCCCTTTGCCCTGAGCCTTGCCTTCACATTGCTCTCCAGGCAGTGTGGGCAGGAGAGCTGTGGTGATTTTCACATTCTTTGCTCCTGTCGGTGGCTGCCTGCTTAGCCTCTCCCTCGAGCTGTGCTAATCCCAGCAGCCTGGACAGAGCCCCAGTTTATTCATGATCTCCTGCCTCACAACACTGATGGCCATCAAGGCCTTGAATCACCTCATCTTACAAAACAAAGTATCATTTCTACTGAATACATGGGAGGCAATGAATACACAAAACCTCTGAGGTGCAGAAGAAAGTTGTGGAAATCAGGTCAGACCCAGCTTCCTTTGTGCTGCACACACAGTCCCTGCCCGAGACCTCACAGCCTTGTGACCCATCCACTGGTGGCTTTGCCGTGATGTGAAGCAGAAGAGAAGGCCCACAAAGCCCTATGGAAAATGATTTTTGGGTGTCTGTGATCAGTACAATCTAATCAGCCTTAAAATGAAAAATGTCATTTGTGTCTCAAAAAAGGCTGCCGTCTTGGGCAACACTCCAGACTTACTGTCTGCAGGCATGGTCTAAAGGCCCTGCAGCTATGGAAGCACAAAAAGAAAAGCCTCTACTACACTTCACAGCAGGAAGGTAGAATTGTTACAAATAACCCACCTTCACAAAGCTGTCACCTTTCAGGACGGAGGGCAGTCACAGGTTAATATTCTCTTTTTTTTTCTGTGCAGGCAGTAAGCTATGCACATACCATGGAGCACTTATTGGAACACTATCCTGCATAGCCACTGTACAGTGAGGATGAATTTCACATGGCAGCAATAGCCTTTGTGAGTTGGTTGCCAAACTGTGAACCATCCAGTCCTGACTGTTCTCAGTCTAAATGTGATTTTTTCTTTCCCCTTCATAACTTCACAAACCACTAGACTGGGCTAATGCAGGTGATGGTCTGGACTGAACCATAAGTAATTTCCAGAAAACGGATGAATTTATTCATCCTGCAGATTCAATGGTTTAGAAACTGGTATCATCCAGCCCTCAAACCAATTTCTTATTGCAATAGCATGCAGGTTATATTCTAATCAACCATTGCAGATCCAGGCATTGTACGAAGAGTTGGCTTGTGAGATAAAAGTCATTGAAGTGTCTGGTTTCTGAACCTATTGAGAAATTACCAGTAGCATTAGGAAAAGGTAACGTAAGCGTAATCCTATTCTTACTTTCTGGTTATTAACCAACAGGCCAATCAGAAATCCTTTGGATCTATGTTGGAAGACTACCAATGACAAACTTCAGGAAGTAAGGCAGACCTTTTGCTTTAAAGGAAACAGCCTCCATAACAAACTGAGACCCTAAAGAAACTTATTTCTTGGGGTGTCTAGAGGATATTTTCTGAGAGTTGATGTTTAATTTGTACCAGATGTCTTGTGTACCTCTGAGGCTGAGTTTGCATATTGCTCATTTGGTGCTAACTTAATTGCCCACTCCTGACAGGGAAGACATTAATTAATGTGCATCCTCTTCAAATATTCATGGGGACAGGATTCCTACCCCCCAGGTTTTTCACTGAGTTTTTCATTGATGTTATGTTGGGGATGTCAGTGGAGACCCAGACCAACCCTTGCCATGACTGCAGATGCAATTGCAGGAGCTGAGAGGAGCAGTGCACTGAAGACAACACTCAACTGGCTTTCAGGAGAGTGAAGCAAATCCTATCTGCAGCCCTTAGTGTGACATTTGGGAAAGTCATTTAATTAATGGCTCTCTTGATTTCCAACCTGATAATGAAGCTAGCACTGCATTCCCTTGTGGAGGGAAACATCGTTTTGGGGGGTTCTTCACAAAAGAACAACCAGTGGGGGACCTTGGGCTCTGTGTGGTCTTTTCTGTGTTATCCTGGCTCCTTTTTCTGCCCAGGCAGCCAGGTCTAAGTGGGGAGGCACAGCATGTGCTGTGCTCTCCTACAGAGATGCTGGATCCTGTCCCAAAACTGAAGATCTGATTCCTGCCATCATGCAACCCCATTTATTTGCCTTTTTATTCTTGCCATGGCAAGCTGAGAAAGCTCAGGCAAGTATCTGCAGAGATGCAGAGGGGGTGAGTCATGCAGAGCCTGGGGTGACAGCAGAGACCCTTGTGTGGGGTTAAGGGAGGTAGGAAGGTGTCTGGCCAGCCACAGAACTGAAGTGGGCAGGTGTCAATGAGTCAAGTGAAGGTTACTGCAAAACATAATCTCTGAAGATGAAATCAGTGAGGTTGCTGGTAACACCATGGAGCTTTATGGGTCAGCTTGAAGCTTCGATTTCCTTTCCATACCCTCCCATGACTCCTTGGCAAACCATACTGCTCCTGCCCTTCATTTTTTATCTTCATTCACTTTTACTAACTAAACTAACTAATTTTCACCCTTTTTGCACTTATACTAGCTAAATGTTTTAGCTCCCATGTGTAACCAGCTGATAACAGTACTGTGAGGTTTCTTTCATAGACTGACAAATGGGAAATTAATGAACAAAAATATAATGCTATCACAGGACCAGCTGAATGGAAGCATAGCAGGAAGGGTTCTGCTTTTTAGGGGAAGAGTGGGCATCCACCCCCTGCTCTGGTTCAGACAACCTTCAGCATGACATTTCACCTCTGTACCACAAGTCCCCACCTGTAACATAGGGTTAATAATGCTGCCTTTCCTCATAAGGATAAGGATATGGTGAGGAAAGAAGAACTCCACAGAGTGATGGGGCTGATTAATTTGGAGATAGGTATAAAACAATCAGGGATTGCAGACACATGGAGCAAACCCAGAAGATGAGTTTTTTTCAGGGTAAGATTTATCTTTTTATTAACTCTTAGCATAACAGGACTCTGATCCATGCAGGATCTCTCTCTTTTTATAATACAAGTAGTAAGTGAAAGTGCTTCATATTAATTAAGAGCAATTGCCTTGAGAAAGAGTTTTGTGAAAACGGATCTATTTATAAACACAGAATAATGTATCCAGCTTCTCATGCAGGTTTGTTCAAAACAATTCATAGAAATTGTACTGCTGAGAAACTCAGGGGCTGGCTGACATTATTATAGAAGGAGTCTGCTTTCTTTGGAAAAGTTACATTTGTGTTGAAAAAAAGTAACACTGAAAATATCACCCAAACTAAAAAGGTTCTCAGTGGGAAAAATATGTTGTTGCTGGTAGAGATCTTTAAACTTTTTTACCTATGACCTAATTTAAATGTGAGGTTTAGAAACTTGGCCTGTGTGATTCCTCATTGTGCTTTTGATAAATTACAATTTCATGAAAGCTGTGACCCAAATGTATTAACCGAAATAAACTCCAAAAGCGTGGGAAGTAAATATCTTTTGGAACAATATTGCCCTGACACTGGCTGATGCTGCCACAAATATATCTGTCACTCCACAACCAGTCCCAGTGGGCTTTGATGAGATGAGTTCAATGGCGTGAATTGGGAGTGTGTCCCACCCAAGGCTCAGCCCTCAGCCCTCAGCAGGATGGCCTGCAGAGCCCACAGCCATATGATCAGAGGTGTCCAAGTTGCAGTGGACCATAACGGCATCCATGCAGCTTTAAAAAGACTGGAGGATCTTCAGATGTTACTGCCCTGTTCCCACTTAACACCGTTCCCTGTCTGGAAGTGCTAAAGAGCGGCAAAGGCTGGTGGGTGCTCTGGTACCAGTTCTGCTATTTCTGTATTACAATGCTGCATGATGGGGCTTGAAATAAGCTGGAGACTTCCCACTGGAGATAAACTTGGGCGCATTCATTTGCTCTATTTCACCTGCAGACTGGTGGGAGCAGAGTGCTCATAAGGTGGACAGTGACAAGTCACACCCAGCTGCTGGGCAGCAGCTGCTGCCCTCACAGATGCTGACCTGAACAGCTGTCAGAAGCAGAGTAGAATCTGTACTTCCACCAACACATCTTGTTTAAAACAGTAAAACTTTTATTACGTGTCCAAGCCTCAGTAATAACCAGCTTATCTCTAAACAGCTAATAATTTCATTTTACTTCCAAATGAAACTCCGAGGCGAGCCAGAAAAGGTTTTCATGACCTTTCTGCACATACAGAGCTACTCTTATCTAAGTGCCACAAGGAACATGCAGCAGCATGTGCAATGTTGCCTAGGACTTGGCTGAGTCCATCAGCACTGCAGACCTCTGGACAAACTCCATAAATGGCCAATGGTGCTCATGGGATGTTTGTAGAATACATTCATTAAAATTAAAAAAAAAAGTTGCACCCAGAGAAAACCTTAGAGGGATGGGGGCTTCAGTGCTGCGACCCTGCTAAGAACTGGATCTGAGAAGAGAGAGCCTCAAACCGAAAGATGCACTGATGGAAATCAGGAGCATCGCCTTGCAGGCTGATGAACGCCCATGACAGCCAACATCCTGTCTGCTGCTGGAAAGGAAACAGGCTGTGGGCGTCCCCAGGCTGACACTCACGCCTGCCATTTCCCCAGTGCTGCTGCTGCAGGGTGGGCAGCACAGCCAGCACTGTGTCTGACATGCAGACCACTGGCACCATGGGCACTCCAGAGCCTCCACCCAGGACCCTCCCATCCTCTGCAGCATGAGGCAGCCCCAGAGGTCTGCAGGGGCTCACCAGGGCACCTGCTCTGCCAGCAAACAGGTTGCTGTTGAGGACTTTCCCCCATCACTCAAATGGGATTGTCCTTCTCAAAAATTGCTCAGGTGTTCCCAGCACAGCACAGCTCTGCCCAGGCCAGCCAGCCCTTGCCAGCAGTGTCTTGACGCCATCTGGAAACTGGCACAAGATGGACATCCCCAGCAGGCAGCTTGTATAAGGTCTCCTTTGCTTGGCAGGGTGATAGCCTTGGACAGCAAAAATGTGGACTGCCCAATGCCAGGTCATCATGGAACCAGGCTTGTGCAGTGTATAGCATCACCCCAGACATCAGGTGAGGACACTGTGAAGAACCACCCTCTGCCCTGAGCCAGGGTGTGGGCAGGGCCCAGCTGTGTCAACAGTGCAGCCCTGGTCTCTAGCTCCCTTTTCCACTTCCAGCCATGGAAGGACATTGCTAATCTACACAGACTCACTCCAGTGCTCCGAGCTGACATAGATGGGACTCCAAGCTAAAGCCAGAGCAAAGCCAGACTAAATGTTTCAGGCCTAGGAAAGTTTGACATTTTCCTTTTCCTCATTATTTCCAGTCCCACATGACTTCCTGAATGCCTGGAGAAAATCCACTTTGTTGTCCTCCTCAGCATCCTCCCAGGGAGGAATACTGAGATTTATGGGTGAATGAAAAGCAAGTGAAAGCTGAGTCCTGTTGTTACCCCAATGCAAAGGCACTTGGCATGTCCTTGTGCTTATGACAGTGGCAATGGGAACCTTTGAGATCAGGAAAGACAGTGGGCTGCAGGGCCATCTCAATGCTATGAGAAGCCCCAGGGCTGAGTTGAGCCACCTAGCGCTCATCTTTCCCTTGCTCAGATGTGCCTGAAGCAGAGCTTGTTCCCTGACAGGGAGTCTTTGGTGTTTATTGAAGCTAGGATAGCCAGGCAAGTCTCATTTCATCAGGGTGAGGCATCTCCAGGTTTGTTTGGAGATCAGCTTTGAATTGTGCCATGATGTCAGTCTGCATGGACTATTTTGCCACGAGCAAGAGTGGGACCAGAGGGTTTCCTCCCACTCTCTGCCTGTGGTCTCACATTTGGCAGGGTTTTAAGTTCAGTCACACAGTTATGCAGTGCCTCTACTGCCAGGCAAGCTCCTCCTAACCAGGCCCTGGAGTACTTGGCTCCCAGGTTTAGCCAAGTATGGATGTCTGTAACTGTGAGGGACACAGAAGAGCTGTGTCCTTAAGACAGCCAAAGCCAAAATGTGTAAACATGCTCAGACAGCTCTTACTGCGTGACACGTGCTACTCCCACTCTTTCTCCTTTCTACACATCACCTCCCACAAATAGCACCTTTCCCTTCCATCTCCACATGTTTGGTTAATAGTTAAATGTCAACCAAAGCAGCAAAACCTTTGCAGTTCTCGGCAGTCCTGAGCTCCCTGCTAGCACTCAGCTGGCACAGCAAGCAAGGGCTGGGGAGGAAGCAGTGTATATGTGGGTGTGCTCTTGTTGCACGAGAGAAGGGGATTACTGGAGCATCATCTGTGTTTTTCATTCCACACGTCACCCTATCACCTGCCCTACAGAGGAAAAGTGAGCTAGGCAGGCAACAAGCAGATGAAGCTGGCTGAAGCTGGCTGATGGAGGAGAACCTTCTTATACCTTGGAGGTGTGCTTCATACTGTGTGCTCACTCTGACTCTGCTCTGAGGTCCCTGAAGATTTGAGTGTTACCTGGTATGGGAACCAGATGTCAATGAGATAGAAAATACATCTCCACTCCTTAACCCTCCATGAGGGAGGGCAAGACTGGAAAGCACAAGATCCTGAGCTGTCTCAGCCCAGTTCTCTTGAGGATTTGCAGCCATGGAGGGACCCATAGCTTGCAGAGGTGAATGTCCTTTCTTCATTCAGGGCAAGTGCATGTGCCTGTAGGCCACCCAAACCAATGGAAGGCCCTGGTGTACTGCAGACAGGACCACGTGTTTGGGTTTTATGTGGCAACACAGACCTGTTACAGTCTCAAACACCATCCTCTTCTCTCTCCTCCCAGGCAGCAGTCACTTCCTATTGTCCCCTATTGGAAAACTAAGTGGCAGGCCCTCAGCCTACAATTAGATCTTTAAAAACCCAGGCACTGAAGGAACCAGGGCTGGAGTGCAGTCACAGTAGTTCCACTGCTCCACATATAGTGCTGGATTAATAAGAAGAGACATGGGCATGGAAATTAATTAATCCCATAAAGGTGTGGCCTGAGGAAATGCTGCTGGTTTTGGCACATGAAAGAAATAGCAGTTGCTTAGATTTCAAGCATCCAGTGAAAAGCAAGAGACTTGAGGAACTCCCAGGGGAGGATAAAGTATGTCTTGGTGCTTCCCATGCAACACTCATACATCAGTGGATGGACTGTTTAATTTTAAATCAGTTACAGCCATAAAAGCAAAATTCCACTTACTTTAATGTCAAAATGGAGTCTCACTGAGTTGCCTACCTCTGGCTAGGAGGAGGGATTTTAGCCAAACTCATTGCATCTCTTTCCTAGCAAACAATATAATCCAGGAAAAAAAAATATAGTCAACTATTGTATTTATAAGCCTCTTGTACTGTCTGACCCCAGAACTCATCCAGAATGCCTTAATCCTGTCCTCACTGTGCACCCACTGTGTGCAAGCCCTTAAGAATGCTCTTGGTCAAAAAGACTTGTCTGACTTTACAGAGAGTCAATCTCTACACTCTGTGTCTGTATACAGGAGTTTTACCAACATTATTCTGCTAGGGTACGAATTTGGGTTTCCTTGAGACTGCAGGTGTAAAGTTTCTAGGATTCCTGGCATCTCCAGTGTCATGGGAAAGCTGTCCCCACCTCTCCCACAACCAAAGGTCCACAGCAGACCTGTCCACCAGTGTCTGCATGACCATGGCACCTGGCCTTAGCTTTCCTAAGGAACAGCACAGCTCTTTTATCCTCTGTGTGTCCGTGGTCCGTATCTTGCTTTAATTAAGGTGGATGACGGAAACTGGAATAGGTAACTTGTTCTAAGGCATTTTTCAGATGTTTATTACCCAGACAACCACTTGTAAGGAAGCTTTTATATACTGAAAGCTTGATATGACCTTTGGATATATACAAAGCAATTAGCAGAAGTAAGGAGATTAATTTTAAGTTAGAAAAGTGTTTGAAACAGTAGGACTGAAGGATGTCTGATACATTGGTGTCTGTAATTTTTAAAGCATTTGAAAACTTGATGAAAATGCAGAAAGATCCCTTAAAAAGTGTGGAAGGGTTTGAGAAAGCCCTGCAGAATGAATCTGAAAGATATTAGCCCAGGTAACATAGTAAAAGGAAGATCAGAAGATGACTCAGGTTATGTGTGGATGTGTTCATGTAGGGGAAACAGCTGCAAGATGGGGCTCTTGGAAGTAGGTGAAATTGGTGTTAGGAGAAGAGGTAGCTGTGCAAACTGGGAAAAATAAAATGTGAAAATAACCACGCTGTTAATAAGCCATTGTGAAAGTTTGAACCACAGTGAACCACACATTGTTGGCTGGGTTTGCTCCAAGACTAACCAGATGAAATTCCAGTGTGGATATGCAGCCAGACTAGATGATTTCATGGACTATTTCCTGGCCTTGTGGATGAACCTATGTGTTCATGCTACCTGTTTCCTAAGGAAAACAGAAAAACATGTTCCTTCTGATTGACATTTCCTCATCCTGCAGTCCTCACCTAAGCACAGTTTCCACCAACCTCTTCAAAGTGTTGTTCACACAGTTCTGTAAGGCCCAAGTCAGATCTCACCCTTGGCCCTTCTCCCAGCTCAGAACATGACTCTGATGTATCACTTCCAGAGTTCAATTGCAAAAGTTAAGGCCCAGTTGCAAGATGGCAAAAGAATAAGTGTCTAAAGGGACATCCAGATAAGCATCTAAAATACATCCAGATGCATCTAGACAATTCCTCGCTTTCTTGGGCAAGCAGGAATATTTAACTACATCCAGCCTCCCAGTTATAAGGTTTTCCACAGTTGTAAGTTTTGACCCATAGTGACCTTGGATCACAGCTTCCCAGAAGCCCAGCAATGACAAACCATCTCCCTTTTGCTAACAGCAGTAACCCTACTGATTATGTTTCATAAACATCAAGTAAAATGGATTTTCTTACCTCTTTTGTTTATTTTTTAATATATATCTAAAAATAATCGCTGAAACCCCCCGTCTTAAGTGTTTCTTGAAAAATAACAAAAAAACCCCAAGAAACGTTGTAGTCAGTTATAAACAGACAATGGGAAAATCCTACACTTGACTAATTGTAGTACTGTGGCTGGGCTTTGTGTTTGGGGATTTCTCAAAGTTTAACTTCTGCGTGAGTGAGCTCAGAGCCAAACTGAAAGTGAAAGTCAGTCTCTGCTTGGAGCCATGCTGAGCCAACCACAGATAAGTTGGGTAAATCTGCAACTCTGCATCTGACCCACACCAAACCAATCAAACAGGTATTTTTGGAGCTGGCTGGAAGAAGAAACTTGAAAGGAGCTTGATTTCTTAAGAACAGCTGCTCAAAATCTTATTTTTGGCAGGCTGCTGAGAACTTTGGTCCTGAAATTGGAAGAAATGTAAGAAGTTGTCTCACATTTTGAATAGCTGATGTTCAGCTGAAGAAATGCTATTTTTTCAGTGAAAGAATTTTATGTTCAGTTAAACTTTTCATGATGCAGAAGTAATTTTTAAAACCGTTTCAATCTTCCCTTCTTTTTTGCAAAGAGACAAATCTCACCCATTTTTCCTCAGCAAATTTACCACTTTGGCCCTGCTGGAGGCTCACATATAGATAGATGGCTGGGGGTAGCAGCACAGTCAAGCAGCCACAGCTTTGTCCTCAGCACCTGGCTCATCAGCCTGGACCTGCTAATGGGCAAGTCGCTGCCCCCAGGGAACCTGCCCACATCCAAACTTCAGAGAGCCTGCTTAAGGGCACAGCTCTCCAGGCTGTTATGCTTAGGTCATGAAAACATTTCCCAGGAAACTGGCAGCAGGTTCTTCATTTGCAAAGCTGGTAACCTTCTCCCTGCACAGACCTCAGGTACCTGCTGTGTCAGGCAGAAACCTGGTCCCTGTGTCACCTGCAGTGCTCTGATTTGGCTGAGGCCCAGGCCCTGTGCTATAAAAAGCAAGGTCAACAGTATTCATGCTGATGATGAGATCAACAACAGCAGAGTCACTCAAGCATGCCCACCCTCGGACCATGAACCCAGCCTTTCTATACATACATAACCTACTGACACAGGAACTCTTCCCTATCAAAACAGTCAATTGGCTCTTTGTAGAACCAAAGAATCACTGAGGTTGGAAAAAACCATGTCCCCACTTGCCTCATCTACACATCTTTTAAATACCTCTAGGAATGGGGATTCCACCACTTCCCTGGACAGCCTACTCCAGTGCTTGACAACTTTTCAGTGAATCTAGCACTTAAGCATTCATCAAGGAGTTTCAAATCAGCCATCTGATGTTTCTTGATATACATGAAAGGCACAGGTTTCCACTTCAGGAGAGAAACTTGCGTAAAATCTGTGCTCACCCTGAGGAAATCATCGATATCCACTGCTCTTCCCAGTGGAGTTCAGCCATGGGCACCTTTCCTCCTCCTCCAGCTCTGCTTTTCTGGTTGGATTTCTCCACTTAAACCCTGATAATACAGTGTCTGGTTCATATTCTATCTGATGAGCAGATCCTTCGAAACAAATGAGAGAGCCAGAATCTTTCTTTATTTTGAAGAAACTTTGAAATATAATCATTTAGGAGGACACTAAAGGCAGAAAGGGAATTTCCCTGGGCAGTCTTATTATGAGGGGGATTGCTAGAATAACTCCAGGGAAGTCCACAGCACAAAAGAGATTAAGTTCAGCATTTAAATGCATTTAATCTGCTTCACATATCATAAATGTTTTTCTAGCCCATTTGCTGGGTAAAGTGCTAATTTCAGGGTCCCAGCTCTTATTTTTTGTAAGCTCCACAGGAGAGAGGAAAATGGAGGAGACCAGGCACCCTGAGGAGAATGATGGTTTTAAGGTTCTTTATCCTCACAAAAAAGCCCCAAAGCATCAGGAATCTAGGACACTGCAGACCATAATTCAGAAAATGCTGCCACTGTAAACAGGTGCCAGCGTTGCAATCTAGTGTGTAAATCAATCTGACTAGTGACTTGTAGCAAAGTTTTTACCCAGTGGACCAAGACAGCTCTTTTGTAGCAACAGAAGGAAAGGTTTTCTGTACCCTATCAGGCACAGAATGGTTTATGAAGTGTGATATTCCTGGCACCTGCCATTTGTTTTTCAGTGGGGTTTTGGGGTTATTCTGTTTCTTTCTCTAAATGCTCTGCATGTATGCATCTAAACTCTCTGTAGCTCACACATGTAGTAAAAATAATGGCATCCTCCTGTGTCCTGCCCAGGTAATTGGGCTGCATATTTAGAAAAGCACCACTAGAAATCAGACTCATTTTCCTTTTCCCATCAGCATTAGAGAAAGAGACTTTGATCATTCTCCAGGGCCCAAAGAATTTGGTTTAGTTCTCAGAAAGACTCTTTCCTTGGCTAAAATTATCAGCCTAAGCTCTAAATTTTTGGGGAAGAAAATATTCCAACTTTTTCTGAAAGACTTTCTGTTGCAGTCTTAAGGTGCAAAGACCCCTCAACACCCTTTCTCTTCTCACAGGCAAAGCATCCAGCCCTTGCATAGGTCAGTCAGGCCACTGCACTTCACTGACTTTTTCTTTCCTCCTACATTCAAACAAATTGGTACTTCTTTGTAAACCCCACACTTCTTAAATTAGTCAGGGCATGAATTAATTTATCAGTCTGAAGGTGTGGGAAATAACAAAGGCTGCACCTACTGATTCAGCCTCAAGTGTGGTATTTGTCTTACTAATGGACAAAGAGCATCTTCTGCTTCCCATCAATGTATTCATGTCTGCTGAGAAGTGACTTATCAGAGAGATGACTGAAAAAGGACAGAAATATATAAATGTATTCTTATTAATTTCTTCTTAAAGCCAGTTCAGATGTAGTTTTTCATTTCCATTGTTTAGAGTAATTTTAAAAGTTTCAGTTATTGTTCAGTTAATGTATGGCTGTATTAGATGCACTTTCCATGAGAAATTTTCCTAGAAGGCACCCAAAATCAGAATTCCTAAAATCAATTTGCAATGTCACTTTTGTGATACAATGGTATAGGTCTGTGTTTTGGTGGGGTTTTTTTGTTTGTTTTTTTTTGGGGTGGGGGAGTGTTTCTGCTGAGAAGCACAAGAAAGAGCAGCAACCTTTCCTAGTTCTTTGGAGTTTGTTTGGTGATTGGGGTTTTTCCTCCCTTCCTTTTTTTTTTTCTTTTTTTTTCTTCCTGACAGGGCTACCAGAAATTGGAAATGTCTTTATTTTTCTTGGCTGCTTCTTGGGTGGTAAAGTGCCACCAGCTGGACAACCCACCTAACACTCAAGGAAGAAAGCCTGTGCCTTTAATGGAAATGTTTTCATCTACCTTCTTTAGCAGACAGCACAAAAAAGTATCATTTAAAGGTGCCTTTGAGGGAGAAATAGAGTAATTAAACACAAAATTTTGAGTGTAAGCTCACTCAGGCATTTTTCATCTTGCTTATGTTGCATGAAGAGACTTATGCAATAAAAGAACACATTAATTCACTTAGTGAATGTCCCCACTCTTTAGCACGACTGTATGCTGCTTTACAGAGAACAATCAAGGTAAGGATCTTTCTGTATATGGCTGAGAGAATGAAGTGAAGTGAAGTGAAAAGCAGAGGCTCTGGCACAAAAAGGCTCTTCTCCCTTCAAGGGCAGCGAGCTCACAGTCCCACTGCCAAGACCTAATGCAAAAGGGCAGCATATGTGTGATGGCTTGGATGGATTAGACAAAAGTTTGTTAAGTGATTCTACTCTTAAGGGAGGGTAGAAGGTACCCAGAAGAATGCTCTGACTCCCTACCAGCAATCTTTCTTTTGAACTCTCTGCTCTTCTGCTCATAGGGACAGAAGATGTACTGTAAAGCTGGAATTGTTACCAGTGTACTATTATTCCAAATTTTTCTAGGAAAACAATCTTTAATTAAATAAGAAACTAAGTCAGCCTACTCCTCTATGCTTTTCTCAAGAGTAAATAAAATTACTAAACTAGGGGCTTGGAAGAAAAACCTTCTTACAAAGGAATGAGATCTGCAACTATTTCTGAAACAAGTAGCATTATTTACCATTAGAGATAGAAACCTAGATTAGGTGGTTCAGGAGAATGAGCCAGCCTGCTAATTCCCTACATTCCTATGTTTTATGTACACTGGTTTTCTCCAACAAAATGCCCCAAGCTGAAAACTCAACTGTGTTCAAGGCTTCAATGAGCTGCTGAGTATTTGGGCATGTAGGTTTGCTGTGGTCATCAGTAGGGGCTTACCACCACCACACATCTTCACAGGTCTTGGTTTCAATCACAACTGTAAGCAGAAGTTCCAAAATAGCCCAAGAAAGGAAGTTCCCCAAGCTGGTTTTAAAATCAGGAAGCAGAAGGATGCTACTAAAGCCTCCAAAGCTAATACAAATGCTAGTGTCATTCACAGGGTATGCCATTCTTAATGAATGCTCCTGTAACTCAGACTTTCTGGGCTTCCCCATCCTTGAGTACATTTTAAAGACAATGTAAGGAGATTGTGTTTGGCTGCTCAGCAAACCACAGCCCCTGAGGGTCAGACTGAATGAAGAAGCCTTCAGATTAGGCATTGCCTGGGGATTTGCTCTGTAGACACCTTGACACAGTCAAAACAGAGAAAAGGGCAGGGTAGTCCCCTTAAGCAGACACTGTATGGCTCAGAGCTATTATTGATGTGAATTATAAATGTAGTCTGCAAATCTGCCTGGAATGGCCCTATTTTTTTTCCCCAAGTAAAAATGACAGAATTGTGTAAGCACACAAATACTGCCTATCTGTATATATGGATGTTTGCATTTATTGGGATTGATTCTGTTAGTTTTTTCCTTACACAGTGCACTATTATCAGGAAACAAAGGTAATAATACTCAGAGAGACTCTGGCCAACCTCCTCAAAGTGCAAGTTTTCTTGTTCAGTTTGGGATAAATATATAGAATACCATCAGCTCAGAGCAGTGGCCAGGAGGTTGTCTGTTACAGTGGCTGTGCATCCAGTGCTGTCTGATAGCCATGGAAGACCTTCCTAAGGCTGGGAGCACTGTCTGCACTTCCCAGCACAGAGTACACAGGCTGATGGCAGCTGGTGTCTTGAGAACCAGTCAGAGCTCCCTGACTTTCCTCCTTACCCTGGGGGTTAGGGGTCTAGCTTCAGCATCTTCCAGATTAGAAAATATTTGCAAAAGGTTATTTTCTCTGAAAAGAAGATTTGTTTGTTTGATTGCTTTTGCTCTGCCTCTGATGATGCCTCATACTGCGAAGAAAAGAAGCAGCATGGAGAGGTCTGTGAGCTGGCTGGCAGTGGTCCTGGGGACCAGCGAGGATTTGGAGAGATCTGGAGAAGAATGAAGCTACCTTGGGTCATGTCTTTCTCACCTGGCCTTGCAAAACCCATATTCTCTGTCTGTCTTTTGTCCTGGAACTGGGAAGGATGGCAGAGGTGCTGCTGTTCTAACATTACAATCAAATGAGGCTCTCATCTAATGGGACACTGAAGCACCTCAGGAACATGGCCAGACACAGAATGTGCCCCAGTGACTTGGACTGATAAATGATATTCAGCATATTTAAAGTGCAACCTAGATAATTGTCAGTGTTATGTCACTGAAGAGTTATTTATATTTGGGGTGATGGATACACGTGCTAGTGTGCGTGTATGGGTGGGTGTGTGTTGTCTAATTTCTGAAGGTCTCCAAAGGGTTGAAATCATCTGTGAAATGTTAAAAGCCCCCAAGAGAAAAATGTAGAAAAAAAATAGCTTGAAGTCACCCACAGGTGGTATTGACAAATAACTGTTTCCCAGGGGTCCAGGAGAATTTTTGCCTTGTTTTGGGCTGACTGAATGCTAGTTAGTGAGGCATGAATGTGACAACCACTCTTCTGTGTGCTACCAAATAATCTGAAACCTTTCTCTGACTTTTTCAAGTATAGTGTGGTTTGTAATCCCTGAGTCAATCAGCTGTTGTGAGGATGATCAAAGCAATGGTCATCTCAGCACTGGGGGAAGACTCAGTGGGGCAATGATGACCAGCATGTCCCAGAAAACAGAGAATTCTGGTCATAGGAATGATCAATTCAGCAAATTTCTCAAACAACAAAATGCACACAGTTGCTTTCAAAAGAAAAACACAAGTCAAGCTATGTCACTTGACTGACAACACAGTCAAGAGCTCATTTAAAAGAAGTGGAGTGTATCTGAGTTGTAGAAAACTTTCACGCTTGCACAACAAGCCTCTAGGCATTGAGGCAAGAGACTGGCCAGCTACCATGGATCTTATGATGTTGTCAGTCATGTGAACCAGGTCTGCAGAGAAAATCTCTCTCATGTGCCTTTCAGACAGTTACTCAGCAGACCAGCTGCTGTGGCCCTGATGGAAGGAAGGCTTTCTATGTCCCCCACTTTGTATCGTTCTGTATGCTTAAACCTTTGCTCTCAGGAGTCCCTAGCAGCCTTAATGAGAGAAATGGGCAAAAGCCCTCAGTCTCAGCAAGGTGAGCCTGGGCAAACTCTTACCTTTCTGTACTCTCTTGTAGATTGTTGCAAGTCTAAAAGTTATTATAACTGGTCAGATTAAAGGGACTGTTTTGTCCCTGCTTCCTTGTTAGTTCATTGCATGCAAGCAGACCCCACTTCTAGTTTTATCAGCCTCCCACACACAAACCCCTCAGAACCTGCCAGTTCCTCTCTGAGGAGGAGGATGGTGTGTAAAATGTCACCAGCGATTACTTTCTGAGTGCACAGTGGGCTGGAACATCCTCTCACTGGCACCTGCTATTATGTAGCCTTCACAGGAGGCCCTTGCTGACATGTACAATCCCATCTGCTGATCTGTCTTTGCTCTCCTTTTTTGCCTGCTTTCTGCTTGGTCTGGAGGCATAAACCCAACTGCTGTCCTGGGAGTGTTTTGCACCCTGTGCCCTGGGCTCAGCTGGGGACAACCCAGCTTAGGGCATCTCCAGTGGCATGGCAGACTAAAGCAGCTATTACAAAACCATCAGGAGAAATGAGGCATGGGAATCCCAGGCTTCTTTTGTCATAAGGGAGGCATGAGAGTGATATAGTCTCCTGTTGCTGAAGGGAACCTAGGCAGGTAAATGAGATGCACAAATCAGGGCACAAAAGAGCAGAATGAGAACTTCTGCTGGGAAGAACAGTTTAAGAGCAAGGTACTACTGTTTAATACTGTGAGCAGTATGGGTGGAAGGAAAATGATGGTGTTATTTTCTAATTGTCTTTGACAACATTTGGTACTTTCTACCTCCCCAAAACCTTAGTGGGCTTGAAGAAAAGAATGCAAGGTATTTGTATCACTCTGTCTTTAGGGCCCTTCTACAGAGAGCTACAGTCAGCAGGTACATCAAAGCTTTGTTACTAGCTGCTTTTCAATTGAAGTGTATCCATTCCTGGAGGTGTTGAGAGAAGTGTGAGCATACATGCACTCTCCCATAGGATAGCAGGAATCAAGTTAGTCACCATTAATGGGGTGAGGCCCAGTGACAACAGGGGAGTCTGTAGTACATGACATGTGCAAGTGCCACTATCCATAATTAGATGATACAATAGGATGGCTTTTTGGTTTTCTCCACACTCCCTGTTATTGTTTCGTATTATATGGGAAGATCCCAACACCTCCTGAATTCCTGCAATACCTTAATGGGATTTGTATTTTACACTTTGCATTTTAACACTGTTCATTAAAGAAAATTATACCTTCCTCATTTTCCTGTGGTCATGTGTATTGCTTTTTAATGCACCAGGTTTGTGGAGAAGGAATGGTTCCTACCCGTGTACAGGATCATTAGCATGCCAAAGTCCTGTTAAAGGCTTATACACATGGTACCACGGTGAGGATGTGCCAAAGGATATCAGTGATCCAGTGCCCACTTACAGTAAAGGATATTGCACTAAAGGAACATCTCACTGTGGCCCCATAAGTTAGTCCAAGGCAGAGTTCATTCAGAACAGAGTTCCTCTAGGGACACAATGAAATCTTTTCATTCATAAGATTTTGGCTGGAACTAGATCTTTGAATCATACTGATTTTTTTAGGGACAAGTCATTGACTGAAACTTGATTCAAGCATTATTTAGAGCAATTCATCTCTGAATCCCAGATTTGCAATGTTATTGTGCCAAATTTCTGTGGCAACTCAAATCAAAACCTAGATGCTGAGCCACATCCCTTTTCTATTTGTTTCCCCAGACCTAGAATTCCAGGCAAGCACTCTGATATTAAATCCATCCTCTGTATTATCAGGTGCAGTCTAGGTCATGGTTTTATGTTTTTATCATCTATTTTCTACAGACGTGATTTGGGGTCTGCATCAGGTAGACTCCCTGTATCTCCTTTCATTTTTACTGAAAATAAAAGGGATCAAATGGAAAGCACTGCCTAAGTGCAGGTTAGTTTTATCTCAGACATGCTTAGTGCACAATGGTAATGAAGAAGAGCAATTTGAAAGGAGTTATACCTCATGCTTGTGGAGCCTGCCTGACCTCTCCTTGACGCTAACCCCATCCAAAATTTGCCAAGGCAGTAGGATTCTCAGCTCCCATTTTAATTCAAAGTGAGTGGGTGATTAAAAGGGCAATAGGTCCCTAAGTATCTTTGAAGGTCTGGTCCTTGGCTCCACTTCCTCACCAGAGCCCTCAGTGGCAATTCCCTAGAACAAGGATGCCCACAGCTGCCAAGGCCAGCTCCAGCCTGCTCCTGCTGAGATGGTGCAGAAGCTGTGGCAAAGGAGATAAAATTCCCCCAGTGGGCATGTGCTGTTTCCCTACCCTCTTCTCTTCCAAGGAACAGGGACTAGGATGATATCCATACCACACAAAGCAGAGCCAGAGCTCTCATACATGTGTATCATTGTGAAACCCCCATTCTGTGGTTTCTAATGGAAATTCCCCATTTTGAGGACAGAAATTTTTACTAAAAGCGATAGACTATTTCATGACAGCAGGCTTTTATAAGTGCTCCCTCATAAAGCCACAATTGAAAAACAGAGGCCTGGGATTTTTTCCCATTTTCTGTGGAAACTTCTCCCTGTTTAATTTTAAACACCACCTAAACAGAATGATGGTATTTTATACCTGGGATGCCTGGAGAGCCAGGCTGTAGGAATGGGGCCCTATATGGTTATACCTACACGGGTACAGAAACAGTCACACAAACCACTGTGAGAGAAGGCAGTTTTGGTGGGAAAATTAATTCTGCAGGACTGGTGGCATCTTGCACATTGAGAAAAAGAGAAAGAACAAAAACTGAATTTTGAGGAACTAAAACTTAGATCTGCTAAGTAATTGTAAAGAATAAAAAAGAGAAGGAAGAGAGGAGAACAACCACTGTCTGACTGCAATTTCCTTTTAATGAGTTATCTCTGTATAAGAAATTAGACAAGTACTTTCAAGCTGGTGAAACTTTTTGATTTTTTTTTTTCAGTAAGTACAACATCATCCAGCATTTAGAAACTAAAATGGAAAACACAGGCATGGTGTGTTTTTCTCATTTTCATTAAGATCACTATATTTACACAGAACACTGGCCAAACCACAGATAAAATTCTCTAAGGTAAGCTAAGAAAAAAAACACTGGTTGACTAAAGAGAGGATAGTGATCCCATTTGTTGTTGTATTCTTCCCCCACTCTTAAAAATAAGTAATCTATAGGGAATAAAATGGGCCTTTCTCTCTTGACCAGGTACTCCAGTGTGCTGAAAATGAAAGAGCAGAATTTCAAGATCCGAAGTGATACAGAAGCCCAAATGCAATGATTTTCATTGGCTCATGACAACAGTAGAGGAAAGGGACAAACCTACTAATTATACAAGGCGAAAGCAGAGATTTCTGCCTTGGTACCAAAAGTATTTAGTTCACCCTTCATCCCAGTATATTCGGCTAAGCACCTGTCTGTGCACTTTTCAGCAAAGCGATGAACTGAATCAAATACTTTGGCATTCTGAGCATCTCGACATTCACACAGATGGTGTGACAGTGGTGGAAAGGAGTGTTCACTGGCTTGTCATTGGGATATAGAGCAAGCAGTTAACCTCCATACATATATCCCTCCAGTCACCATTCCAGTGGTTTTTTTGAAGATTAAATACAAAATTTATGAAATTGGCAGCTACATCTTAACTTCAGCGCTTCTTCTATGTTGAATATACAAGGCAAGGACCTTCTTAGGAACTTGAAGATACAGAGTGGTTACAATTACTTCAGTGCCATGCAGCTCTTCCCAAGCTCACACTGAAGGAATCAACCCTTCATGGAGCATGTAGACATCAGGTGACACCATTTCCCAGCATCAGCCTGATGATTAAAGCATAGCCTCTCCTGTGACCATACTGGAGTCCCTGTGTCAGATCCTTTGCCAGAGGCCAGGCAAAGGGAGGGGACTTCATGCTCAGAAATGTTTCTAATAACATAATCTAGATAAAATAGCTGGTTCAGTCACAATATTGAATGTGTCACATGTTGTCACATTTTCATATATTATCCTGATGATAAGCTGCATGCTTAAAAGAAATGTGTATGTGACATGGCCAGAAGCTGACTGCTGCATTCTGATGTGGCAAGTAGAACTGCAAAAACCTTGGAGGAACACAAATAATGCCCAGAAAAAGAATGTATTTTTCTCATGGGTGATGCACTTCAAAACATGGCTTCGTTTGTAAAAGGTTTGCCAGGAGGGCTACAATTAATGTCTTTTCTTTGTTGTGTAGTGCATGGGAGGCAGGAGAGGCAACAGCTGCCAAACTCTTTATGATGTTCTCCTGTAGGTACCAGCTTTCACCAAAAGATATCAAAGCACTGCATGCAGTGCAATGACCTTTTATTTTCAGCACGTTATTAATAAGAAACTGAGGCAGAAGGAAGGCAGGCTACCTTTCAGAAGTTGCATGGAAAATCAAAGGGGAAACTGAAGCATCTCCCAGATTTCACCCACAAAATCCCAATACAAAGACACAAACACAGTCTTTGGTTAGTCTGAAAATTCCCTAATAGGGGGATTACTGTGTTGTAGCTTGTTTACTTTTATGGGTTGATTACTGAGTGCTGAGTAAGCATGCTCAATTGTTAAAGTAATTACTTTTTCCATGCTTGTGACGTTCATTAGGCCTGTTCTTTTAAGGCCAGAATGAAAATATTATCTGCATTGTTTATTCATGTCAGTCTCACAGTTATGACAGGTTTCCTTTGCAGCATACTCTCATCCAAAGAGTGGGAATATTTGGTTCTGGAAGTAGATAGAAATGTTATAGGGAGGAGCAACAACCATTGGGACATAAAAAAAGCCTCTCAAACTCCTCTTCCAGCAATCCAGCTCTCCTAAAACAGCCCAGACAGGTGTCAATTACTATGATATATTGTATCTTTAAATGTTGTTTTGCTGAGTATAGCATTAGAGGTGATTAACTGAGAGCTATAAGTAGTCCAGGAGGTTAAATATGAAAGATAAACTCTGGAAATTTTTGTATAATGCAATAACAGCCAGTTTGCCCTGTTAAATACTAACTGGAAGAAGGATGCCCTGACACATGTACCATCATCTTCAGTTTGGCATTACTTACAGGATAAGGAGTGCTCATGTTTATTCTCTGAATACTACGTTCAATTAAGTTATATGAGGAAAAGATTGGTTCACAGTGTTGCACAAACAGAATTAAATCTCTGTAGCAAATATGGTCTTTGGTTTACACAAATGTTTCAGCAGTTGCTGATCTGTACATCTTTGGGCTAAGCATTCTAGATCTTACAATGCCTAAAGGAAAGAGGATTCCATCT
This sequence comes from Brachypodius melanocephalos, assembly GCA_013398615.1. NCBI lineage: Eukaryota > Metazoa > Chordata > Aves > Passeriformes > Pycnonotidae > Brachypodius > Brachypodius melanocephalos. Next base: position 11,964,830 of record VZSR01003807.1, on the reverse strand, counting down.
CTTTTTGAACAGACCCTTCTCTTGAGGTACTTCTGGGATATCTAATCTTATCTTAACAAGTAATTGTATAACTGATCAATGGATCTAATAAAATTCAGAACATTTCTTCTCAACTTGTCCTGAGAGTGAAGACACACATTTCTTTTCAGGCCTGAGGATGGGTTTTGTACCTGTATTGGTTAGCCTGGTTAAAGATAGATCCCCCCCTCACAAATTTTCATGCTATTTCTGAATAAGGCAGTTTGAGACTGTAAGAATGCACACAGATATTGTTTTCAGAGAAAAAAAAATCCCAAAGAAACATATTCTGATAGGTGGGACAAAAGGTAAAGCTGGAACAAAGCACAAACAAGCCTTTACAAGGAGGTAGAAATGGAGTACAGATTCTTCTTTTCGAGCCTCCACCATCACTGAACAGAGAAATGGACATTGTGGCGTGCAGGGTACCTTCTCTACATACTCCTTAGTGTCATCTCTCTGCAGAGACTGTAGAACTGAAAGCAAATGCAGGGTCCAGGGCAGGCACACACAGGCGGAATAAGTAAAGGCACCATAACAGCACCTGGTTTGCATGTCAGCAGCATAAATTAATGGCCAACTTTGCAGGAATGCAGGCCTGAAGGGAACAGCCTGGCCTTGAAGCTGAACCTTCTCCAGCAATGGGTCAAATAGCTGAACTTAAACTCAAATGCATTTTTTTCTTCCTCTGACTCCACTCTCACAAGTGAGAGATCCCAGCTCCTGCTTGCCCTGCAGAGTGGGAATTTCTCCCTTTTTCCTGGCCTGGAGGTTTCACTATGCTTTTGCACATGTGAAGGTGAGGACCTGGCTGTCTTGGCTCTGGGTGTGGCGGTCCTCAATGCCCTCCTGTTGCGTTGGTCAGAGCTGGTGCCCAAGGCCATCCTGGCCTGCCCTGTGGGCAGCTCCACTCTCAGCATATCCCTTCCTCCCAGAGACCTCGTGATGCCCTGCAGCAGGAGGCAGAGCCCGTGCCATGAGAAGCATTTGCTTTCAGAAATCCTCATAAGGTAGTCATGCTTTAAAATGGGAGAGAAGTGCAGTGTTTATATAAAACACTGACAGGGCAGCTGTTGCTAGTAGCAACAATATGGCAATCACCAGCTAATATGGATATGTTTGTTTTGAATTTATCATCTTGATTTTGATGGGTGGCCAAAACTTCATGGAACATTTTATTTTGCAGTGTGTGGATGTGCATGCACAAGGACAGCATGACAACAAATAACCCTCTTGAAGCATGAGGTCAAATGTGCTCAGGGGAGTTCAGCTGTAGTTAGCAGTTGTCCCTGGAAAGACTTGCTTTGCCTGACACTGCTTTTTCTTGGAGAATGGAATCTAGATGTGTGGTCATAAAAGCTCCTATTCTTGGTTAATTTAGTGGTGTTGAGGACCTGCTTACTGGAAGTCGTACTTATTACTTAGGAAGCAGGTACGATACAGAAATGATAAACTCACAAGGGCAAAACAATGATGAAGAGTTTGGGGATGTTTCCATCAAACCTCTGGGGCTCGGAGGAAGCCAGCTGGAGAGAAATTAGAGAAATGATGGGCAAAATCCAACTACTTGTGGTTGTTTCTCCTGGGCACCTATGGTAACATCTGTGTTCAGGGCCCTTGCAATGCCTGGAGCAGTTCCCACACTACCAGGGCAGTGGTAATGTCTTGCATTCCCGAGCCAGCCTTTCTTTTCTAGTTTTTGTGTCAATGGGACACACGTACAACAAACCCCAAATTACACTTGGGCCAGGTTTTCTTGGTCTTATTCCAGACTGGCTCCTAGGCTAGTGCCAATCTACCAGCTAGTGCCAGATCATATTTTATGTGAAAGTGAGATGACTTATACCTGAAAATCACATGCAAGTTAGAATTCAATGTCAAATCCAGGCTCTTTTTTGTTTCTCTTAATTAATATTTTGAGATCTGAGATAATTTTGATGCTGAAATTCAAAACAGAAGGTGCAGAAACAAGAGAAATACAAGCCTATATGAAAAAATCTAAACAAAAACATTCATGTTAATCCTGAAAAACAAAGTCAAGATTTTCACCTTTCTGTACTTGGTAAGAAGCATAATCTGTCCCTGAGGGCAAATGAGCTTGGCAAAGAGTCCCATCTCAGTTTCTGATTTGCAAATGAAGAACATAAAGAAGCAAAAAAAAGTAAGCATATCACTTTTCAATATTGCTTGAGTACCTTCGAGCAGGAATGTTGAAAAGCACAGATTTCAAACTGAATTACATGTGTTCTCTACTATTTTCATGTAAGTAAGCAAAATTTTAGATCTGCATCTGCTCAGTCAGAAATGATGGGCAACAGAATTCCCTGATTACTTTGTGCTGGTCACATCAGGGAACCCAAGGAATGAGTAACTGCCAAGTGCCACAGAGATACAATAGCAAGCTGAATGCAGACACAGCCAAACAACAGCAAAGACCCTTTGGGAAAATGGCCCATAGGCACCTGCTCTCCACAGCTAAAAAAGCATCCACTGGACCCAGTCACCTGAGGATGAATAAAAATCTTCAGAGCTGCCAATTTAGTCTTGGGGGAAGCATACATAAAAGAATAAACAAACCATACTGCAAAGAAAATGCAACCAAAACGGAGTCACAGGAAGGGCATAGAATGCACCTTGTGCTGTATTTATGGTGTTATTTTTGATTTGTAACTTTTTCCTGTGCAATAGTAGCAGTGTGTAGAAAGATGGTGCAAACCCACACTACAATCTAACCTTGATATCTAATTCAGGATAGAAATCAGCCGAACAGAGCTGGGAAAAACTGACAGTGGGTTTCACTTTCCAAAGGTAGGTCTAACATGAGCCCAGACTCCACCTGACTAAACCTGTAGGAGTTCAGCACCAGCTGGGTTGATGGTTCTTGTTCTGAATTGTTATAGGTAGAAAGTAGGGACTAGTCTGACCAAAAGTCTGTCTGACCTTTTTTCTGTGATCAAACCCTGAACCGTGCCTATGCATCCCACAACACACTCTAGAGAGTGATAGGAAATCAGAGCTCCCTTCAGACGGCATTTATAAATGTGGCATGTTTCCAGGAACCCACTTGCCACCTTGTTCTTTGAGTCCATGAACAGACTGTACAGAGCTTTCGCTTCCAAAAAAACAGCCAACCCAACAGCTTTCTCAATTTGGCACAACTGCGTTCCTTATTTTGGTAAATGCTCCTATTGTTCCCTGAGGAGACTGCAGCTGTGGCAGTGAAGACAAAACTGGAATCCAATCCCTTTTCCACGTGCAAAGGCACTGATGAGGGCTCGTTCTGCTCTACATGGGCTGAAAGGATCCCTGCTCCAGGCACATTCTGCCGTACCCTTCTCACAGCTATGCTCCTGCTGCCTCCTTGCTGGGATGATAGCAGGGCAAAGGCGAGTTTCAGATTCATTCACACACTCCCTCCTTCCTAAAAGCCATGGTGTCAAATGTTTGCAAAAGTAGTAGAAATAAGAAAAAGGGAGCTGTAGCTGGGGTTTTCCCATTTGTGGTTTGATAAGGAGAGAAGGAAACAGACACTCTCCAGTCACAGATTTATTCTTTTGTTCTTTTTTTTCACTGTCCACTCCTGACTTCTTTCTCATGCCAACTGATGTTGCTCTTTCATTGCTATGATCTAGAGTCCTTCACAGAGACACAGCTAAGAGAAGAAAAGAGAAGAAAATGCCTAGCTTGACTGGAGCTCACACAAAGGGGAAAATCACCATTTGGTCTTTGTTTACAGCAAGTGCTATATAAGCCCTCTCTCTGAACACTGGCTGGGCAGAGGGCTTGGGAGTGGATCACAAAAACAGCCGTGGTCTGTGAGGGGAAAGGGGCTGGCTGGGACCAGGGGAAGCTGAGGCATCAAACTGATGTCCTGGCTTCTATGAGGAAAATGCTTCACATCTCAAGGGGCAAACCCAGTCCTTAAGAGGGCTGGATCCGCCCAGGCTTTGCTGCTTTGCAGGACCTCCCTGCTCCTGCTCTTCTTCCAGTGAATGTAAAACACTTCAGCAGAACTGAGGGAAGCAGTCTGGTGTACAGCAGGGGAAGAACTTCTACAAAGGCTAGTCCTATAAAACCCTTGCAAATCCACTGCCTCTCCCAAGCCCTGAGCTTTGTGTAACATCCAGTGCCTTTGAAGGACAGTGCATTCACTTAGTCATGGATGGATTGGGAGAAACACATCAACTGCAAACAGCTCCAGGTGTACTCAAGCCACCTGCAATCTGTTCTCCTTGCCCCAGGGCAGTGGCTGTGGTACAACAAACACATTGCTCTGATGCATCGTGGTGTAAGGTCTGTACCAAACTGAGGGAGGAGCAGACCATAGCAAGGGTTTCAAGTCTGCAAAGCAGAACTGGGAGGTAGAGATGGAATCAGCCTCCTCAGGGAGACAAGTTATTCCTATAAGGGAACTTAACTTGTAAACATCTCATATGACAGGTCTTTTCTGTTAATACTCAGGGTGGAGACTGGCTTTGGGCACTTCATCGCTGTTACCTTTTCCATGCTGATGGGGAAGGTGTGAAGCTCCTCTGGCTGGTAGGTGTGAGAGTAGCTCTTCTGACCCTAGAAGCCTGTGCACAGCTCTGTGGTGCTTGGCAGGAATCAGCATGTGCTTGCTTACTGCTTTTCACAAAAACAGCGAAGATTCCCTCTGTGTTGCCATACAATTACTCTGCCAAACCATAGCATTTTAGGATGCCTACTTATTTGTAGTAAAATAGGATGCTTTAAAGTAATTTTGGCATGATTTAAGTGTTTGTAATACACACCATAAAAGAGCTATTAAATAAAGAATAATATCAGGAGGGTAAAAGATCAAATTGTTGTTTGTATGGGCAGGCAGGCCTATACACACACCTTCCACATACAACAGCCATTATATCCCCACAACTGTTAATGGATGAGAACTAATTGGATACAGATACAACAGTGTGTGCTAGTGGACAGTTGGGTGATGTGCTATCAATACACCACCCATCACTGTATCTTCTCCTGGGAAACTCAAAGCACAGTGCCCCTTGTACAGCCGGTGCCAGAACTGTAATCTAAGCTGGCCTGGCTAATCCCCACCCATTAAACTCAAATTTTCCTCACAAGTCACACATTTTTCAGATTAAATCATGAGATAGACTGAGCTCAGAAATACATCTGTGCAGAGTGCTGGAAGTGAGGGCAAGGCAGAATTGAACTGCATAGGTCCCCTCTGAGATACTTAACAGACAGGTATGTTTGGATATACATTTAACTGATGTAATGAAAAATAGATGCTTCTTGTTGAGGAATCCCACTGAAACTATCAGCAGTGTTGCTGCAGCTGCCAAAGAGCCTCAAAAGAAATTCTCAGGACAAAGGGATGTAGGATGACAATATTTCTGCAAGCACGTGCAGCAGCACATGGAATTTAGTTGGGAAATAACAAATGTCATGAGACTGATAATTAACAAAAAATCAGTTAGGGCAATGAGTAAAAGATCAGTGATAAATGCACAGGGCTGCAGACTAACAGATCGAGATTGCTGTAAATTTCAGCCCAAAACAAGTCACCAGACCATTGCCACTACAGGAGCATGGAAATGATGGGCCTCAGGAAGACTTAAAAGGTTACCTACAGCAACTCCTTCCACAAAAGCAGAGCAAGTCTCCATTTGCTCTTCTGAACACATCTCTATGGGACCAAAAGTGAATTTTGTGCTTTGGATTTCTGCCAGAGTCAAACAGAGATCACCTTTCTGTTCGGCATGAAACAGGGTCAGTACTACCCTGGCCGGGTCTGATGTGGTTACACAAAGAATGGCTTTGAGGGTGAATTCAGCAGTACATGTAGCCATTGTGTGCATCTGCAAAGCACTATGCTAAGACAGCCCCATCCTCTATCCATGTGAAACAGAGCATCCAGGAGGGAAGCAGCAGAAGGGCCACAGTTTCACAAGCGTGCTTTCCACCTAAATCCACTACTGAAGAATTCCCAACCCTGACTCTCAGCCTTAACTCCTCCTTTTCACAAGATCAGCAGACTGGCGCCAAGAACAAGGTTGTAATTTGCCTCAGTTAATAAATCAATAGAAATAATATAATGTATTTAACATCAAACCTTAATGTATTTTCATAATGGCTTGGTAGAGTGAATCCTGTATTCCTGATGTGCCCAAGTTGGGGGGCAGTCAGCAACAGAATTACACAGGTCAAGTAGAGGTAGATTTTTCCTAGATTTTTTAAAAATCCCTTCAGTTGAATCAAATTTTAATATGTGCACACAATTATATCTTATTAAGATTTATTTTAAGCAAGACTTTTAAATTACATATTGCCATACATTACTAAATTATTACATAACACCACTTCATCTATAGATGTCCAGTATCTAGATTCTCAAGAACTACTTAGTAGTGACAAAATGTGTGTCTACATCTGCTTGTAGACAGTAGATTGTTGCAATTAGCTTTTAAAAAATTATAAACAAACATTTCTCTGAATCTTCTCTATTCCACCTCCCTGTTGTTTTCACTGTTCTTAGTGTAACTTGATCTGGCAGCGCGTCTTTAAACTGCCAAATCTAATGTCTCTGAAGCAGTCAAAGGACAGAGTGTACCCACTGCCCTTTAATGGTAAAGAGAAGCTGCCCACACTGCAGCCCCCTCTGCACATCTTAGCTCATGCTGGTGATGATAGCTGGAACCTTTACCTGGCAAGTGTCTCATCTTTTCCATCCATAACAGCTACCAGAGCTTCTTTTTTTTTTTTTTCTTTAAGAGGGGGAAAACCCAAAAAAGTAGCTCCTCTAAAAGGAAAGAGGAAGCCAGAAATTTGGCAGTGTCTCGGTCCTGCCCCATGATGCTTCTTCCTGCCTGTGAATTTCCACCTGCCCCTTCTGCATATATAAGGCAGCACACGTGGTACACACTGTTTAGTCGCCTGCCTCTGTCCAAAGGATTAGTAGCAGTGGGGGGTGATGCTGTTTCTCCTTTCCTCTGCAGTTCACGGGAGGTGAAGGAGCTCTGGCTGGACTCGCTTCTTGGGTAAGTACCACCTTTGACAAAAATCTGTGGTATCATGTTTGAAATCAGTGGAGAGCTTCAGACGCAGTTGCACAGAGATGTACAAAAATATACATGGGGGAGAGGTGCACCCACTGCTAAGCATGGGTCATGGACAGAGCTGACTGAGCTGCTCAGTCTCGGGTGTGCAGATTAATGACCATACGTAGCTGTCAGCACTTGCTCACTTTTTGTATGAATTAAAAATGGAAAAGCTGCTTTTATTTTGTTTTAATCAGGAGGCAGATAGGGCAGCAGGGCTGAATGCCCTTCCAGAGAAGGGCTTTATGGCTTACTTGTGTGGAAGATCTTGCTGGTCCAGGATCATACACACTAGATTGACTTGCAGAGGAGAAAGCAGAAGGGAGCAGTTTTACAAGACTCTTTCTCCATTCCCTGTTCAACAAACAGGCAAACAAAAGGACTGAAGGAAACCAGAGTGTCCAGAGCTCCTCCGATCAAGCTCCTAATGAAAGTGTTAAGCAGCTGTAATACTGTGAGTATCTTAATTATTTCAGCTCTGTCAACATAGCGACTTTGAAAAGCTCCAATTTCTAAACCATAGTATTCAGTTACTCACACAGTGTCTTTGTTTTCTTGCCTAGTCAAAGACACTAAATGCTGGGAACATGGAGAGTCTGATTGAGTGCCAGACAGAGGTAAGCAGCCCTTGCATTTTCCTGGATCCTTCTTGGGTACTGGTGTGAGATACTTTAGCAAAGTAGGGGTGGCTCCTCCAGTAGCTGCCAGCTGCCTACCCTCACCCAGGAATGGGCAGAGCTCTTCAAAGGCAGCTCTTTGCCACACCGAGCAGAGGGAACAGGGCATTGCTGTGGGCATTCCATGCATTCTCCTGGCTCTAGAGGAGCTTTGCTCAGGGATCTTGCAGGCTTCAAAGCCATCTCAGAGGAGTTTGGGAGGAAATTTCCAGTGCCAGGGGAGGACACACAGGAGGCTGTGTCCAGCTATGGCTTCTCTGGATCAGAAGCGCAGCTTGAACGAGCACAGGGTTGTGACCTGCTGGGCATGGCTGGGGTGCCTGCCTGCAGAGTTTACCACAGACCCCTCGACTGGGCAGCAAGGCAGTGTCTGTCCTGGGCCAAGGCACCTTTTTAGCAGGTGTTGGGTTTGTCTGGTTATTCCCCAAAGCCTCCCCGGATTTCTGAGGAGCTGCAGCAACTTGCTGGTGGCTCTCACCACTGTGGCAGCTCTGTAACCCTAACATGCTTTTTGCAGGCTGATGCCAAGAAATATTCCATGTCAGTCTCAGCTGATACTGAAGACAGACTTTGCCTCTCAAATGGTGAGTTTCAAAAACAAACTGAGGAACTGCCTTCTTATATAATGCTTGCAAGCTGGCGCTTGTGCAAAACCACCCGAAACTGCCTGCTCCCCCTCCCAGAGAGCAAGCCACATTCCCCATCCAGGAGAGGGCTTAAGCCTTGGAGTGCCACTCATTGCAAATTTCTTCTTTCCGACATGCTCAGTGGCAGAGGTCTTGGATTCCCATTCCCTGGTCCTCAGAGCCACGTTTCATTGTGTTCCCTGGTAGCAATGGGAAGTAAATGTGTTTCTTTCTCACTCAAGCGTTGCCTTTGAGGTGTGGCACTGCAAGTGAGTACTGAGTAGTGTACCAGCTGTTGCACACCAGAGCAAATAAACCCTCTTGGCAGCAGCACCAGCACTTGTTTTTTCTCACCATGCAAAACCTCAGCACCTGTAAACAACCCAGAGCAGACCATTAACAGGGCAGGGTCAGATTTGGATCATCATATCAGATCAGTTTTCTGGAGTATCAGAAGATACTATTTTATATTACACTATAATGTTAGGTGACTTACTCAAATTTTTTTAACCCCTACCTACCAAGAGCTTATGCTAAGTTTCAAACAGAGGCCCTGAGAATTTCTCATGCAGGTAAGACAGATTCATTTTGGAGTAGAGAGAAAGCATGAAAATTTGCAGAAGGCTAATCCTTTAGAAAACTTTCTCACAAAATGTTCCTTCTCTCACTGTTTGTGAAAGAGAGAAAAAAGGCACATCCCACCCCAATACAACTATAATCTTCAAATTCCTAACCCTCCTCTTTATGAAGTAGATATAAAACCCATGCTAAGAGATTTTTAACCCTCAAGCCAGTGAGTGCCTACTCTGATGCTGCCATCCTCTGGAGCAAGTATCATGTTTCACTGGCTGGGGGGCAAGCACTAACTCTAGGAGCGTTGTCATTAGAGCCGGCTCCAGAGCTGGCAGAGCTGAAGCCATATATTTTCATTTCAGGCTGTGAAAGAGGTCAAAAAGTAGGAGACCCTACTTCATCTCTTGCCCTAAGGCTGGGGCACAATCAGACCATGTAGTGAAAATTGTTATCATTGCCAGCTGCCTAAGTGGTATGTGTGCCTCAGAGTTATCAGAGAAACTACTGCAATATCAAAAATCTCTATAAATGTTACTTCTGTGCCTTGTATGTTCCCACTCTCTAAGAAGAAACGGTGACTAGAATGTAAAAAACACCCAACCCAAAACAGGAAAGGTGGTGGCCTTAGGGGGATGGCCACAGTTTTATGGTTTAGGCAGTTGTTTCCCTAGTAACCACTTAGTTGTCTCTCAGTTTCTCCCGGTTTGGTTTGAATTGTTTCAACATACATCTCTGCACTGCACACAGATGAAAGACCACACAGTACCCTGTTAGGGTGTTCGTGGGTTTTTTTTAAATTTGAAATCGATCTTTTGTTTTACTTGCAGCAGATGGAACAAAGAAAAGAAAGAAGGTGATATCGCAGTCATTTACTCTGAGAGGAAGCCTTACCAAAAGAAATTCCTCAGGACAGCTAGACTTGGGTGCCCAAATCCCTCTGTTTGGCCATCCTCTGGCACTTATCTGTGGGGAAGATGACACACTGCCCCAGCCAATCCAGGTAAGGAGGTACCGTCATAGTGGAACTGTTTACAAAGGCCTGGAGTGTCAGGACAAGGGGGAAATGGCTTCAAACTGACAGAGAGCACGGTTGGATTGGACATTGGGAAGAAACTCTTGGCTGTGAGGGTAATGGGGTCACACAGAGAAGCTGTGGCTGCCCCATCCCCAGAAGTGTTCCGGGTCAGGTTGGATGGGACTTGAAGCAACCAGGTCTAGTGGAAGGTGTCCCTGCCTATGACAGGGGGTTGGAATGTGGTTATCTTGGAGGTCCCTTTCAGTCCAAACCATTCTATGATTCTGTGATACCTTTGATTTCAGTGTGAGGCAGGATACCCAGTACTTGTGCTGCATTATCCAGGGGATGATTTTGGTGTTTCCCCTATACAAATACCACTGATAAGCTCAGGGCCTATCCCAGATATGGAAAGAGTAAGGTCTGAAGGTTTTGTCCAGCTCACCTAAATTTCACTGGAAGTAACTTGGAGTGTAGAGAATCCAGGACCAGGAATGGAAGATCTGCTTCTTCATATAAACATCTCTGATTTTAAAGAAGTAATTTAAATAAATCTTTCAGGAGCATAAACTTCCAAGGATTTCTGTATTTCCACGAAAAGGAAGTGTTCAGCTATGGTCTGCCACAAAAATTACCTAAACAATAACTTCTGGATAAAAATAGTCTTGTAACAGTTTTCCCACTGAATTGGCTTTCCCAACAGACACACATTTGCCTCTACTAAGTAGTATTTGCCTGGCGTGTGTGAGAACTAAGATTTAAGCCATCCCTTGCTTCCTTTTGGAAGTAAGCAAAGATGACTCCACTGAACTTAGTGGAATTCATCAGTTCAAAAACAAGGTGGATTAGGGGAAAATCGAGACTACTTCCCATGTAATGTACTTGGAGCAAGAACTAGATACTGAACTAATCAGAGTACAGTGTACCTCCAGATAATTTTTCTTCTATTTCTAAAGAAATGCTCACCTGCTAACTTCCTTCATTCAAGTAACCGCTTTTCCATTCCTGTCTGATTTTTTTCCCTGCAGGATCTCCTAACCATATTGTATATGAAAGGACCTTCTACTGAAGGGATATTCAGAAAAGCTGCCAATGAGAAAGCACGAAAGGAGTTGAAGGAGGACCTAAACAAAGGCGGGAATGTTGATCTGAAAAGCAAATCTGTGCACCTCCTGGCAGTGGTTTTAAAGGTGAGTAATTCTGAGCTACACTGGTGGGAGGACATTGCTAATATGCACAGGCTAAATCCAGTGCTCCAAGCTGACCTAAGTGGGACTATTGGCTAAAGCCAGAACAAAGCCAGATTGAATTCTTCAAGCTTAGGAAAGTTTGGCCTTTTCAGCCTGATTGTCAGTCCTACTTGTTGGGCTGCTGATTTCCTGAGGAAACTCACTTTGTCCTCTTGCTCAGCATCCCCCCAGGGAGCAACAGTGAGATTTCTGAGTGAAGGAAGTGCAACTGAAAGCAGGATCCTGTTACTACACAAGTGCAAGTGCACTTGTGCATTGCACTGCTGCTTGAGAGCCCAGGTTACAGTAATACTCTCTCTGTGCTCATGGGTAGTGTCAAAACTTCATCTAAATCTCTTGGCCTTGCAGGACTTTCTCCGAAATATTCCCTCTAAACTCCTTTCAGCTGACCTCTATGAGAAATGGATGCAAGCTTTAGAGAAGCCAAGCAAGCAAGAAAAAATTGAAGAATTGAAAGAGTAAGTTTTTCAACCAGGAAATTTTGCAACCAATGCCAATGTAGGCTGGCAGAGGCCAACATCTTTCAAGATCAAGAGTCTCATTTAAAGCCTGTCATTTATATTAGCTTGCTATTGCTCCATGGGGTTTGGTTTAGAGGGCTCCAGCAGCAGCACTCCCTGAAGTCACTTCAGATTGCTTTATGAAACCACCAATGCTGGAAGAGGGCAGAGGCTGCAGTGCCTCAGCTGACACAGTCACGATGCTATGGGACAGGCACTGACACGGAGCCTTGACATCTGCTGGGGGTGAAGCCAGGCAGATGGACACCACCACTGTGTTTTGCTCTTTAGGAGCAGTAGGTGTGGGGACTCAGTGGGAGTGCTTTGAAAGCCCCACAGCACAACCACAGGCATTGGGAAACCTCCAATGACATCTCCTGATGTCATCCCATCTATTCCAGGGAATGGGCTTCTGCAATGCTGCCTTTCAGTCAAGACCTTGTAATTCAAGG
>VZSR01003807.1:11941306-11952540 GCA_013398615.1 Brachypodius melanocephalos | reverse complement strand
GAATTTGATATGTGAATATATCTGTGGAAACACAGAGGGTTCAAGATTTTTGAAGCCCTCTTCTGAACTCTCTCTCTGTAGTTCTCAGCTGATGAATGAAAACTAATGTCTGCTTTCTCCCCACAGAACAACTCTGTGCAGCTCATCAGAATGACTCTGCCTATGATAGCCCAGATCCTGAAGCAGAAGGCAGCCCCTGTACCTCTGAGATGGAGCAAGCCAAAGGGAGGAGTGCTACTGTGAGCAGAAAACATCCAACAAATATCTCTGTCTCTTCACTGACTTATTTCAGAAATGGCATCAGCACGATGGACAGGAGGTACTCAGAGTCAGACCTGTCCTTCCAGAACTGCCTTGATGACACAATAAGGAAACAAAGGCTAAACAAAAGTGAGGACAATTTTCCAGTTGAGCAGAAACAGCTATGGATGGAGGCACTGGAGAAACGTCTTGCAGGCTTACCTTCACAATTATCAACTGACTCCCTACCCAAAACATCCTCCAGTTGCTCCCTGGAGAGCTCTGATGGCTCAGTTTTCACCAGCTCCCCAGTAGTTTCACCCTCTAGTCCCAAAAAAACCTTTTTAAATAGGCCTCAGTCCTTTTCTACCAAGGCCACCGAAGACTGCAGTACACCTAGCAGAGAGATCAAAAAACATTCCATGTCATTCTCTTTCACAAACCGCAGGAAAACACTAATAAAAACCCAAAGTTGGGGGCCTGGAAAAAACATGTTTTTTCAGAGGGACATTTTCACAAAGAAAGAAGATCAATTTTCCTGCAGAATTGTCCAAGAGGACAGCCGTAATGATGACAAATTATTGCCTGCGGAGTATAAGCAAAGGCTCCGTCTCAGGTCAGTTGATGAAGTGTTCAGAGAGGTAGACCAGAAAAACCCTGGAAGACCACCCTCTTATGAAGAGGCTGTTAAAAACTGCCTGGCCACTAAAGTTCCCTCCCAAAATCTCACGGTTCAAACTCTGAGATTAGCGGTGTCAAACCAGGATGTTTTGCTGCCTCATCCACGCAGCCACAGTGCACAGAACACAGCATGTACGGATCTGAGGGATCTATGCAGTGCCAGAGTTTCTGCAACAAAGGATTCTGACATGGAAACTGAAACCTTCAGCATCACAGTAGGAGTAAACTCACGTGTGAATTTGCCCGTGACCCCGGGAGTCTACCGGATGAGAGCCATGTCTGAGTCCTGTCAAAAGAGCAAACTCGAGTATGTGGCTCGGAGGTGCAGCCAGCCAGTTTTTGAGGTTGAGCAGATCCAGTATGCTAAGGAGTCCTATGTTTAAAAAGCCTGTCCTCCTTCTTTGCACTGTACAATGTAAATATTGTAAAAATAGACATATTGCTAATCATTTGTAGGATTTTACTTTCAAGAGACAAAGAATAAGCTAAAATTCTGCATGAACTTCTTTTTCTGAAGTGTCAGTCAGCTTGACATGTCACACCCATCAACACAAGAGTTGTTGCTGGTGAAGACCTGTGTACCATTATGTAAAAATATAAGTTAGTGTGCCGTACATAACCTGTTGTGTGGGAAGAGTAGTTAGGAGATGATAAAGAGTGTCGTATTTGGTTTCCTGAAATGACAATTAAAAGGTTAGCAGGTCCAAAACCTGTCTCACCTTCTCTTTGTTTTCTGTATAGTCACAGACCCTGTACCATTTTTCATGTGTATATGTGTGCCAGGCTGATGCAGTGCTTCGCTGATTTTCTGCATTAAATGTGGGCTGGCAGTTACCCTAATGGGGGAAAATCTATTCTGTCATCTAGGCCACTTCAGCACTCTTCCATAAACCCCTGTAACTGCTGCCATTCCATCTTCCTGCTTGCTGGTGATAAGGATGATCTGAGCATTAGTGCCACTAAGCAGCATTAGTGTTGTACACTGAGCCTGGGTTAAGAGCCCTATGAGGTCATTATGAGAATGTATGAAGTAACCCTCATGTGTTCCGAGGTGCTTTTAGGCTAAATAAACTGGACAGGCGAAGAAAGGAAAAGCAAGAAAGGAAAAGCATGCAAGAGAGAAAGAAAGCAAGAAAGTAAAAAACAAAGAAAAACTCCTACAAGGAAATAGTCTGGATTTCAGCTTTAAATAGTGAAAGCTCATAGAAAAAAAAAAAAAAAGAAAAAAAAAAGAAGAAAAATAAAAGAAAAAAAAAAGACAAAAATAGAAAATACTAGGTGGTGTCCTTGTAAACTTGTAAAAATGACTGGAAGTGCAATGTGCTTTTGTGGCTCAGCATAGCCTTAAACCAGGAGCAGGGAGGTGTTTTTCTCTATTTTAACTTCACTACAATAAAACATTTTTCTGCATGAATGCTTAAGTGTCCATTGTCTGATTTTAAAATATCCAGGCCTTACATGTACTGCACCTACTTTTATACTATTCTACAGGTACTGCAGGTCTGCTTGAATGACATAGCATAGATGAGTGGCAGGAAGCAAAGTAAATGACCAGCAGTGTCACTGCTATTGTTGTAAGAGGCTTCAGGCTGCAAATCACTTCAGCCTTTTGCTTAGAACTAGATCTTTAATTTCTTGTAACACTAAAGCCAAAACTTATACTAGCAACTTATACTAGCATGTAACAGCTTTGCTAACAGCTAAGCTGCAGAGAGGTAATGCTGTTCCAAAAGTGAAACACATTAAAAATGGCACACCATCTTCTCAGGCATTATGTTTTCCAGGTGTAGATGTTCCCAGGACACAGAGAAAAGGGAACTTGGGTGCCTGACCTGACAGAAGAAATTATGAGAAGGACCATATTGGTAGAGAAAACATCACTTTCCTCAGCCACCAGTGGCAGTGGCACTCTGCTTCCAAGCAAGCTGAATGAGAGGAATCTGACACAAAAGGTGTTTACCTTTTTCTAGAATCTGCATCTCCTGGGTCACAGAACCAGTGAAGCTTGAGATCCTCCCGTCCAACCCCACTGCCCAAGTAGGGTCGGATAAAACAGGTTTCCCAGGATCGTGTCCAGACAGTTTTTGAATATTTCCACAGATGGAGGCTCTGCAACATCTCTGGGCAATCTATTAAGAAGCCACAAAACAGAAAACACAAACCTTGAAATGTAATCAATAACCAATACAGCTCCTTCTTTGTTAAGTGAGTCATTCTTTTTTGACTGTCAGAAGACTAAGTCTCCCAAGATGATTCCTGCTCCGTAACCACACCAGGAAACCCAGGGTGAATAAGAACGGTCACTTCATCAGAGATGAAGAAAGTCTCTCTTTAGGTCTAAGGTGTCCTAAGGCATATATGACAATCCCATTCAGAAAGCTTACCTGGGCTTAAATATTCACTATAAATGAGTCTAAATTTTCCAGGTCTTGGATAAGAAAGACCATTTGGAAAAGATCACTTTCAAGTGGTGGAGGAAAAGTAGGAGAGAGAAGCTCTACAAATTGTTAACAAAAAAGGGCTAAGGTGAAGAAGTTGTATAGAAGAGTGGCCTAGTCCCCTTCATCCTTCTCTTGCATTTCTTCAAGTCCAGGGAATACCATGATTAAAGAAAATTTGAATGCAAACAGACCCAAAAGATATTTACCTCCTCACTGACAGATACCTTTTGACTTCCTTTATCCCTTCAGATTTGACTGCTTAGTCAGCATTATTTTTATGTCATATCTCTCCACAGAAGTGATTTTCCTTCTACACAGGCAGATAAGAGACCTCAAAAGACTAGAATCACACAGGAAGTAGACAACTTTGCTTTAGCACTTGCTTATCTTCCTTTTGCTCAGAAAACCATTTCACCATGCTACCAGTCCACCCCACTGCATTGTAGGATCCAGACTAACTATCCTGGACTCCAAGAGTAAGGCCCTTTAACTTCTATATCCAATAAGTGGATTATCTGTTTTACAAGTCCCAAGCCAAAGCTGCCTTTGGCTCCTCAGCCAGAAAGATCAAACACCCATTTACAACTGGAGACAGATTTTGGTAGAAGAGTTGAATGATGACAGTCAGCCTCCCACTCTCCACAAGTTCCTCTGTTATCAGTATTGCACCATTTGCTTCACACACAAAATTTTTAAATTAAATTTCATGAAGACACCCCAAATATGAGTTTGGAGATAGGACTGGAAGAAGGAAAAAAGCAATATTAAAGCAGAAAATCCAAGCCATTGCCTTGTAAAGGCTGCTGATGCAGCTTGAATTCAGTTCCTTATG
Source organism: Brachypodius melanocephalos (assembly GCA_013398615.1). Lineage (NCBI taxonomy): Eukaryota > Metazoa > Chordata > Aves > Passeriformes > Pycnonotidae > Brachypodius > Brachypodius melanocephalos. The sequence goes on along the minus strand of VZSR01003807.1, from coordinate 11,948,346 downwards.
TTTGCATCCTGCTGTTGTCCTCAAACACATGGTGCACTCTGTTCTTCTCCACAGGATGCAGCTGCACTGGTAAGGAAAAAAGGTTGTGCAGCAAAGGAGAAAATTTTAAGTCTGGCATTCCCCAGTACAGTTTGCCTAGCAGGTTTTGGGCATACAGGTTTTGTCTCATTTGCTAGGATTTGAAAGAACAAACAAAAGAACAAAGGAGTTCTTCACAGAGTACCTCCTTCCTTAACCATGTTGTTCACCAGGAAGTTGCAAACTTGTTCCTTGTCACTTGAATTAGGATGGCAAATTACAGAAAAGGGATGATAGCATCAATTCTATGTCCAAACATTAGTGAAGATTGAGAGAAACATCATACCTGCAGGTTTCACAAACATTCAGACTCCAGGCATTCAAACACTCAGGTGCAAACTGCAGATACAGACACATACATTTATTTATCTGTTTGCAAGGCTTATATTTATGTAAGCCCATGCCTCATCTTCTGCACAGTCTGCAGAAAATGAGGCATAGGCTCTCTGCGTTTCATTTCTCTGGATTCCTGGGACTGAACTGAGTGCAGGTAAAACACAGTTGTCTGAAAAAGGTGTTCCTTCAAGTCACTTAGATATCTTAGGACCATAGGAATTTCCTACAGCATGAAAAGTGAATACAGTTCCAGATACTTAGGTTGTAAAATCCTTTCCCAAAGTTTCTGTGACTGTGATGTAAGTTTAGACTCCCACCTCACACACACATGAAACATTTAGATACCTTGAATGTAGATCTCTATAATCTGGGGCTGACATTTTTACTGCCACCAGAGAAACAGTTGGGATTTTAGGCACCACCTAAGTCTTCTTTTAGGTGCCATCTAAGCCTTCAAAAGAAGCCTTCTTGAGCAGGTATAGGCTCTCATGCTTGCTCCCCTCTAGAGTTTGATGCTTTCTGCTCCATCCCACCATAGAAAACTCTGACTCAGACCTATATCTTCTCCATCCCTGGCCCCTTATCTCTGCCTCATTTGCATTCCCTCTCCATTCCTGACCTCATCCAGCTATTTCTCTTTTAATTGAACAAGCCCCAACCTTTGACTTGCTCTCAAAGTCCCAATTTAATTTCTTCTCCATCCCTAGATCCATTTCTCTCAGTCAGCCAGTTTCAGTTTTCCCCTTCCAATTCTTCCACAATTTCCCATGTTATCTGCACTGGTTGTTATTGCAATAAGCCCCATCAAAACTTGTCCAGTCTCAGTCCCACCCATACGCCCTGATTTGTTTTAGTCTCTGTAAATACAGAGAGAATCAGAATGAGAGAAGGAAACTCCCACCAAGCTACAAGAAAAAAAATATACAGAATTCATAAAGTCTGGTGATGACCTCAACTGACAGCTGTAACCATGAAAAGCCTCAGGATAAACTTTCCATGGACAGAGGTCCTTGAATTTTTGGGATTTCAGCAATCAGTCTGCACATCTCCTGTTGTGTGGAAATATGGGCTGTCAGCTATGATGGAAGGACATTTGGAGCTACGTTAAGGTGAAATAATGAGTTAAAATAAGTCATTGCCCCTGTGCCTCATGAAAGCAATGCACAAACTATGATGTAAGGCATATTTTCAGTAATTTGCTCATGTTCTCTGAGAACAGGCAGTGTCAGTAAATTTTTTTCTGCCTCTGCAGCAAGGTCTTGAGGGAGTAGCCTTCTCACCTGTCTGACCTCTTCTCAAAGCTATTATCTGAAGGGCACTTATTTCTGGGAACTGTGAAAACTAAAGAGAAAATGAATTCACACCTGAGGAAGAACAACTTCTAGCCACTTACCAGTGATGCACAAGAGAATTGTTACCGACATGGTCACTTTCTGTGATAGCTGCCTCAACATAACCCAAGAAAGCCCTTCACTCAACAGTCACAGAACAGAACCACTGCTCTAAGTAAAACCTTCTGTATTTTCCTCCCATGATTGTTACTTGTGTACCTCAGGAACAAGGTGCAACACCGGTATAATGTTTGCTGGTACAAACCCATGGCAAAAATATTAGTGGATGGGATTACACCAACCTTCTTGCCCACACTTTGTATTTCATATCTACCTCTTTACAACATGGACAGCTGGCTTTTCCTTTTGTGTGTGTGCATTTGGCTCTTCGGAGTTCCTTATAATATATATAACTCTTATATATATAAGAGTTCCTTATACTGTATCCAGTTTGATGAAATAGGATTTGCAATCTTCTTCTTTGGACATCATGTAACTGGATGACAAGAATGCATACCCTGCATTGACAGGTAGTATTAGGGAAGGTGGAGCATCCTGCTGTCACCCAGAACTCTGTTTATTTTGACACTGAATCACTCTGTAGGATGTGACTGTGGTCCACAATTCTGACACTTATAATAAAGTCAAGAACTTTGGAGGTATTTTTATGTTTGTTTGGAGGGTTTTTTTGTTGTTTTTGTTTTGGTTTGTTTTTTTTTTCATTGATTGGGGTTTTTTGTTGTTATGGGTTTTTTTGAAATGGGATTGTATCTCTTCAGCCTTTTTCTTAGAACTAGATCTCTAATTTCTTGTAACACTAAAGTCAAAATGGATAGTCTGGGGATTCTGCTTGGGTTATGTATACTTTAATGCTAAAAAGCTGATACTGATGTTAAAAGCTAATAGTAAAATTACTGCTTCATAGCTCAGTTCCATACTGTAGGGAGTTCCACACAGACAGTTAATACATAATGTTTCCTCTTGTAATATTGCTATCAAATGTCTCCAATTGCAGCATGAAGAAGTATCATAGCTGATAAAAACCCCATCTGTGTTGTTTTTTATCTGGGAATAGGAGTTCTTATTTCTGTACTGACTGTTCTGGTTTTGGTGCTGATACATCACAGGAGACCAGATTGTTTGCTGCAGCACCACATCAGGTTATTCCCAGGTTGACTCATTCCTTGTTCATAAACTGCAAGTGACAATTTCAGCTTCCCATCATACCCAGGCAGGTCCCTTAACCTGAGAAGAGAATATTACTTTTTACTACAGTAAGGCCACTTGGCTATCACAGGGGTGAACTCTGAACAAATAAGAACATGATAGCATGAGTCAGACCACAGTTAGTGTGGCTACCGTGTATTTCCAGGAGGACAATTTCTAACTACAGGAAAAGGAAACCCACCTTGGGTAGGCGTTCTGGTTACATTTTTCTCTGAATTTTGTTAGCAGTCAGTGCTTATCACATGTGTCATCAGAACAGAGTGAAAACTTCAGAGCATCTCCTGAAAGCTAAAAATTCAGAAGAGGGAGCAATTTTTAAATTAAAAGTCTGACAATGATAGAGAGAAAGATCCATGGGAAAAGGGCAACCACTGTTGGAGAAGTGATATAATCCTCATAGGGACAGCTGACTATCATATACGTAGCTGTCTGCAAGTCTCTGTGGGTGCTAGGTAAAAATTCTTTTTCTGCCTCTCTGTTATTCAGAAATGCTAATTTATCTAATTTTTTTTCTATAAATACATCACTCCTATTGTTTTAATCAGTCTTTACCACTCACTGTGATGAATACATCAATTCAAATCTCACTTCTGAGTGGAACCCATTTCAAGTTCTACCTGTTCTTCTACAAAGGGAGAAGAAAATACAGATTATTTTCTGTTTCTAACCTGAGGTGTCAGCACATAAGTCTGAACAAACAGTTCATAAATGCTAAACACAGCTGACTCTGTTAAGCTTTGCTTCCTCTGCTAGGTAACAATATGAAAAGGTTTCTATGAAGGGTTTCGCACTTTCTAAAAAAACGTGCTCTTCAGCCAACAAATCTATTTACAGAACTGATCCAACGGCTGCTCAAAACTCTTCCTTCCTACAACCCACAAACCTCCCACCAACTTCCTCAACAAATGCAACAGTTCATATTCGAACCCTGCACCCTCAGTATCCCACAGATTATGCTGAAAATTATAAAACTGTTTAAAAAAATTAAAGCTATATCCAAGCAGTTTCCAAGTCAGGTGATCAGAGGAGATGCTCTTACAACACAGATTAGGGATTCTTCTGTTCTTCCATATGCCTGCTGCAGTCTTGGGCCAAGCAATTCTCTCTCCATCATAAAGATTTAGCAAGTGCACTTGTGCAGCTGTGCCTGTGAGTCACCAACCAGATTTCTTCAGCACAACTGGTGACCAGGTGAGAAAGCAACCACAGCATCATTGAACAACTCTGCAGAGCTGTACTCCGAGGAGTACACAATGTTACATGATACAGTACAGAGATACACACCCATCTTGTGAGCTACAGACATCATAAGACATGGCATTTGAGAAGTCCTTGGGTGTGAGAAAGAGCAGAGCAACCACTAGTTCTCCATAGGTCGTCAGGGAGGATGATCTTGAGATAAAGACTAGAGACTTGAAGTCAGGGTCCGCTTTTTCCAAAAGGCCTCCTAACCCAGTGCAGTTTTTGGACTCTGCAGTTTATCTCAAATTAAGCACGGCTGATACTGATCTGACTCCCAGGGATGTGATAAGGGGCAATTTATATCAAGATGGACAAACATCAAGACTACAGTGAAGGAGCAACAGAAGCAGATCTCTCTTGTTTCTTAGTCTGCAAGTTTACTGCAGTTGAACAACGGCCCTCAATACAGGGAGATGCAAAATAAGGCAGAGCTTCCTTGGGCAAAAAGATGGAGTGGGAGAGCCCTGTTCACGTCATGGAGAGCTAAGAAGGGGATGGAGCAGGATAGCAGCACACAGTCTATTTGAGCTTAAATAGGAAGGTCACCAACAATTGATTTTCCATTTGGCAGTGTAATGAATGATAGTTTAAAATTCAGTGTGCTCCACTCCCTAAAGTGCTTTGTCACCCCTTTGTAACTTTTTCTAGTCACTCTGTCTGAAAGCACATGGTGGCAAAAGGTAAGAATGCAGCCCCAAGAGCAGGCCTGTATCACTGAAAAGCAAAGCTCGTGGGGAACATGGAGGAAAGGGAGCCTGGGGAAAATGGTGCTGAGAGTCAGAGGTGAAGTGATAGGGGGAAACAGCATTGTAAATTTTGCTGGAAATCATGATTAATAAATTCTGTTTTTTCACTAGTGCTGGAGAAATTAAGGTCTTGAGAAATGAAAGTTTCTAGTCATGCCCAACCGCACAAACTCAGAACTGGAGTCAAGAGGAAGCTGTGCTGCTACACAGAAAAGGAAGTTTAATAATTTGGGTTGAAGATATGAGTGATATGATCTCCAGTTTTTCTATTAATGTTTATATATAATTATTAACAGCCCTTATTAAAAAAATATTGATGTCACCGGCAGAACTGAAGTTTAGCTCTGGTATTTATTTTTTCCTTCTATGTCTCTCATCTGTCAAAACTCTCAGGTTGGCACATTATATATTTTAAAGCTGAGTATCTCCCTGTTAGGACCAGGCCTGTTTATCTCTGATGCACTGAGCCCAGCACCCATGAACAGCAGCAAAGACACCATCTGTGGGCTGGCAGATACCAGTGATACAATACTGACACAGTATTTGTTAATTCTCTCTCATCATGTCACTGCACCAAGGTGAAAAATGTTTCAGGGCACTTCTATTAATTGTTCTCTCACAGCATCAGGACACCTCACTTGGGCTCTGTGATTTTTTTTATCTTTGCAGTTACACTGATGGCTCTCCATGTCTGTGCTTTTTGCATTTCCATCAGACATCTCAGGGCATTGATTAGCAGTGGCATGATGATTTCTGGGATTTTCAAGGCTGTTTCAAGCATCTCCATCCCTGGAGATTTTCAAAAGCTGGCAGGAGAAGGCCCTGATCAATCTGATCTATATTTGAATTTGTCCTGGCTTGAGCAAGAGGGTTACACTAGAGACCTCCAGAGTCCTTTTCAGTCTAGATTGCTCTGTGATTCTACTTGAAAGCAATGGCATTTTGGCCTCAAAGAGAGTTACTTTCAAGACTGAGAGATCCACACCTTTAACTGCAGGCTCAAGGGGGTAAGAATCACAGATTACAATTCCATCTCAGGACCATGGAGAACAAAATCTAACCCAAATTTCATATAATTACAGAGTTTTACACCAGGGAAGCATTCTTGTGATTTTATATGCAGCCATGGTCCTCCTCTAGACAGAAGAAAATGCTCTAGCAAGGCATTATGCCCCTCCCTGTCCTTTTTGACAATTAAGCATTGCCTAGATCCATAAACCTCCTTCCTTTCTTAATTATGAAATGCTGCAGAATGTTAAGATGGTAGAAACTGGACTCAGCTAGTCTGCTCAGCATTGTATTGTGTAATGCACTGTGGCACAAGGTCGTCCAATCTAGCAACATCCAAGCTAGGGCCCCAGGAAGACCCAGGCTCAGCACTGTAGATCCCTTATATTGTATTTCAAGGTGTCTTTCACTAGTTACAGATGCATCCCAAGTGCTGCAGGAAACAGTGGGTGTACATCTTCTGTTACTACACACTGACACCTTCACATTTGCTTTGCTGTAAACTTGCTTCACATCCAGAAAAAGAAAGCCAATGGCATGCCATAAGGCATGGTACAATGTCAGGGAATTCTCATGAAAACAAACAAAAACCCAAGTATGTTCAAGGCCTTTTAACAGACCCACAGCTAATCTGGAAGGAGATAAAACTCTCGTTCTGCAGCTTTCAAGTCAGCTGAAGACACTTCAACAGACCTTTCTTAGCTGCCATATGGCAGATGGGCTGATCGATTCCTTACTAGTTACAGGCAGTACCTCTGGAACTGTGATTGTGCAGGTCCAAGAAAATCCTCCAAAGAATATGTGAAAAAGCCATTGCTACTGTAAGATCCAGAAAGCAACTAACGGCAGGAATCTGATTACAATCAGTGTGGTTTTGGATCCTGCTGCATTCAGTCTTGTGATGATACAAAGTGTTCTAGAACTCACCAGGTTTTTTTAGCAAAGAAAACAAAACCAACAACAACAACAAAACCCAACCAAACAAAAAACCCTCAAAAAACCAAACCCACAAAAAAACCCACCCCAAACCCCCAAACAAACAACCCCCCACAAAACCAAACCAAACCAAACC